>JAQQAC010025234.1:4350166-4365953 GCA_029783875.1 Phataginus tricuspis
ATTTTTGTTTACCGATCATATCCTCAGTACCTATCTGTTGAATGAAACCTTGAGGCATCATTTTTATGATCTTTAATAAACTGAGATTCAGGGATGTATTTCAGGGATCCTGTAACTGCCTGAAATTATGTGTAAATTGGTGTTTGTATGTCTGACTCTGGAGGGAAAAGAGGCCATAGGTTTCATAAGATTCACAAACATTTATAAATCTCTGGTAATACCTTTGGGATGGTGGTACTCATATCTGCATGAAATTACTAATTATAGCATTTTGGTTTAAGAAGTTATATGGCTATCTAATTGTAGGATATTTAATTTCCCAAAATGTGTTTTGTGAAAATAAAAGCTTGTCTGCAGAGACACCCTCATATATTATACTTTCAGTGACTTCTACCCTTAATAATTCTATCTTGTAAAAAACTTCCCAAAGATTAAAGCAAGACATTACAGAACACTTCCTGATCTATATTCTCAAAATAACGTTTCTTCTTCACTTTGAAGTAACATAAAATTCTACCTTTACTTTTTAAAAATAAACTATCACTTTTTACTTTATCTTCATTATTTTTCGAATGTTTTACCTTCATCAGTTCTTTATATAGACTTTGAAGTGAAAATATTTAACTGACTTTTTATAGCAACTTCCCTAACTTGTACCAGAGTACCTTGTCCACAGGTAAGAATAAATAAATATCTGTTGGACAGACGAAAGTATGGATAACTCAGCTTGAGTCAGCTAATGTTCAAATGAGGGGACAGATCTAATGTAATTTGTTTTCTCCTTTTCTGTTAAAACTAGAAAAGGATACACAGTTAGAAGCAACAGTGCAGCAGCATTCAGTGAGTAAAGAATTTGCAAAACTAGAATTGGGTTTGCTCCAGTCATCTCTTTCTTTAGGTAGTAATAATATGTAAAATCAGAATTAGGAGGTGAACCAATCTGATCAGGTAAATTAATTCCATAGTAGGGCAAAGGGCTTTTATATAAAATTGAGATTATTTTATTTTTGATAGCAAATTACCAGTAAGCCCATTGGAAAATTAACCCTCATTTCCTATAAGATGGTGAAGGTGCCAGAAAACTAAAGTGCCAGAGAACAAAGTGATTTGCTTCCATATATTGTACAAGATAAGTGTCAAAAACTGTATGTGTGCTTTTGAAGTTGCAAAGCTCCTATTCATTACTGAGTGTTTAATACTTTTCTGTATTTTTTGCTGAAATAGTAAGTCAGGGTACATCCATAAAAAGAAAAACATTTTCTGTTTGCTTGTTTAACTATTCTGGGAAATTTTGCTAGATGGCAGTATATGTTCAATAATGATTAAATTGTAGATAGTCACCAAGCTTTCTAGAATTTTTTAATTGTTGCTCATCACAAATAAAAAGTGAATTCAATAAGTTATTCTAAAAATGGCCAAATTGGAAGTCCCCATATAAAAACATAAATTTTGTTAAATATAAAATATTTCAAACATGGAAAATGATATAACAAATGTCCCTTAATCTACCCTGTGTTTAGAAATGTCAGTATTTTGCCATATTGTAATGTTTAATTTCACCCACCTTCTTTTCCGCCTCAGAGGTAATTGCTCTTACAGTGTGTTGTTTTCTCATCCATATTTTCCATAATTTTAGTAACATACCCACTGTGTAGTATTGTGTTGTATATTTTTAAACTTTGCCTGTATGGTGTGATACTGTGTCATACTACATGTATCATCTAAAAGTTACCTTTTTTGCCAAACATTATTTTCCAGGTTTATCTGTGATATGCATGCAGGTCTTCTGTATTGATTTAAAATACTACATTGCTTATGCTTTATTTATATACAATATTTTATCTTATTTGCAACATTTTATTGCTGCAACATTTTGTGGGGTGACATAAGAATGCTGCAGTACAGAGTCTTGTGTGTTGCCTTTTCCTGTTAGGGGAGGTGTGTCTTTGGAGAGATTCCTGGAAATAGGATTTTTATTAAATATTGCTGGAGTTCCCTCCAGAAGGAGTATACCAGTTTACATTCCTACCAGCAGTGTATGAGCGTGCCTGTCTCCTCTCAGCTTCGTGAACAGAATGTATTGTCATTTGTTTTGTATTTGCAATCTCGCAGGTATGTTATGAATACCCCAAAATTTTACTGCATCTGAGAAACACAGATACACTCATTTTCCTATGCACTGCAGGCTTCCCTAGAATAGTACTAGCTCTTGGAATAATTGCTTTCTAATAACCCTGGGGTTTTGTTGCAGGTTAATTAAAATGCATGGCAAAGTCAGTGCATTACCAAAAGAGGCTGGCTAGTTGACTGACTATCAGATAGCCAACTGAGAGTCAATTCAAAGTAGACTTTACCTTTACATTTGCTCTCAGCTTTGTAGATCAGAAAGTTGCTATCATTGTTAGCCCAGAAGTGTAGGTCATTCTCTCAAAAGCAAATTCACATTAACCATCAGCTTATAGAAGTCAGTGTACATGAGAAAGCTGGTTTATTAACAATGTATCTAATGTAGATAGTAGTGTTCACCTTGTAAAACACATTATTTTCCTTTCTTTTGACCTACATTAGCTGCTTGGAATGTAGAACCACAGAAAGGGTTTTGTTTTAGTTGCATGAGTCAGTGTTTAGTTATGACACATCTATCCCCATTATTGAGTTATTCCAGTACAAATTGAATTTCTTTAGTGTCTGAGCAAGGGAACCCTTCTTGGAATCTCCTTGAGTTGGACACGGCCAGCTTTTGCTCATTGTGGTTCCCCTTTTGTGTCACTGTCTACCGAAGAGGTGATGCAGGTTACATTACCAGGTTAACTGAGGGCATCTGCATGGCTGGGTTCTAGGTGACTCCTCCCTTTCAGCACCTGTGTTGTGTGCTCCTGTGTGTAAGTCTTCACTCCTCTGGCTCTCATAGATGATATTAAATACATTCTTTTGCTGTTTGGAAGCACTGAGCTTGAGCTTGTCAGTCTTAGTGATGACCTACAAATTTGTCCTTCAGTTTCTGTCTTCATATTTTTTACTGTCGTTGCTCTTTCATTTTGTTTCTTCTCCGTCAGCACATATGATTTCCACTATTATGCCACTGTTTTCTCCCGTTCACTTTATTTCTCTTTCCTTCCTTCCCTCCCATCAAAATCATACTTTTTCACATCTCTAATAATGATAGTCTGTGTGTTTTTGGTTAAAAAATCAAGAAAAAAAAAAACATTGGCCTTCAAACAGTGCATGACCTTCTGATGATATTGGGTGTTTTAGGACTCTTTGTTGACTTTTGGGATATCTGTCAACCAGCTTCATGATTAATAGGTGCAAATGCATTGTCAACCTTTTAAGTCCTAACTAAAAGGCTGTTGGTAGCTAGCTAGATGTCAGTGGTACAAAAATGTAAATGATTGGAGGAAACTAAGTGCTTGAGGTGAATAGTTATGAGAAAAATTAAATTATAATTCCATTTTTACATAAAGTGAATATGCTTATGTTTTTTAATATACTGAGCTTAATCAAATTTTCTTACTGCCTACACATTAATACTCAAAAAGTCAGTATACTGAAAGAAAAGCACTAAAGTCAGTATATATACTGAAAAAAAAAAAGCTAGGAAAGCATTTTTTGGCATCGGCATGAAACTAAGTGCACGAAACATTCCCTTTGCTTTTAAGAATTCCCTGATGCAGTACTGGCAAACATAGAACTTCTTAAATTGGAATTTTAAAATTGGAGTCTAGCTTTCCCATGATTGGAATGCAACTGAGGACCAACTCTGCAATTTATTAATGAAGTTTGGTTTACAGTGGTTAGCAAATTGTATATAATTATCTCATGCACCAGCAGGGTGTAGCACTTAGAAACATTTGTTAATAAATTTTAATGTATAATTTATCACTTGTTATTAATTATTTTATGGGTGACTTAATTTTCAAAATATGTCATAAATCCCTATTATGTTGCTTATAAAATGTATCAATTCTTTTTTACTTAAACCTAGTCTAAATGACTTTATTGATACAAGTATTTTTTAATTAAGATACCTACAATAAAATGCACAAATCATAGTGTATAGCTTCATGAATTGTGACGTGTATATACTGATGTCACCATCACCGATATCAAGATATCAAACATTCTAAGTTTTTTCCCCATTCATCTATTTCACCCATCCCCCTGTCTCCTTCCCTGTGGCAACCGCCAGACTGTTCCGTGTGTTATGGATCTGTTTCTGTTTTGTTTCTTTGTTCATTTGTTTTAAGGTTCCACATACAGTATTTGTCTTTGTCTTATTTCACTTAGCTTAATACCCTCTAAGTCAGTCTGTGTTGCAAATGGTGAGATTTCATTCATTTTTATGGCTGAGTAATACTCCATTATATATATGTACCTCATATTCCTTATCCATTTGTGTGGTGATGGACACTTACATTGCTTTTTATTTTGGCTATTGTAAATGTTACTGCAGTGAACATAGGGGTGCATATATCTTTTTAATTAGTGATTTTGTTTTCTTCAGGTAAATTCCCAGAAGTGGAGTTTCCATTTTTTGAGAAATTTCCATACTGCTTTCCATAGTGGCTGCACTAACTTAACATTCTCATCAGCAATTTAGGGGACTTCCCTTTCTCCACATCCTCTCCAATTCTTGTTATTTCTTGTCTTCTTGATATTACTAGCCACTCTCACTGGTGTGAAGTATCTCATAGTGATTTTGATTTGCATTTCCTTGATTAGTGATGTTGAGTATCTTTTCTTGTCCTTTGGCCTGTCTATATGCCTTCTTAGGAAAGATGTCTATTTGCGTACTATGCACACTTTTTAATTGGATTACTTGTTATTTTTTTGGAGTTGAGCTGTATGAGTTCTTTATATATTTTGTTTATTAGCCCCACATTGGATATATAATTTGCAAATATATTCTTCCATACAGTAGGTTGCCTTGGCATTTTGTTGGTGGTTTCCTTTGCTGTGCGGAAGCTTTTTAGTTTGATGTAGTCCCCCTTGTTTATTTTTGCTTTTGTTTCCCTTGCCTGGGGAGACACATCCCCCCCAAAATTAGTGGATGTTCAAGAGTTTACTGCCCATGTTTTCTTCTAGTTTTATAAAAACTGTATTTTATAGTTTCACATTTTATATTTAGGTGTTTAATCCATTTTGAGTTTATTTTTGTATATGATGTGAGACAGTGGTCCGGTTTCATCCTTTTGCATGTAACTATTCAATTTTCCCAAGAACATTTACTGAAGAGAATCTTTTCAGTGTGATTTTTTTCTAAGTGGGTCTAACTTTGAAACAAATTCTAAAGAGGTTAACATATCTAGCGGGAAAGAAACCTGATTACTCTGCATTCTGTTAGTATATACTCTGCATTTGAAACAGTGAATGAACAAGTGAGTATTGCAAACTTTCTGGTTGTTTATTTAACAAATATTTATTGAACAATTAATTACTATATGTAATCCACTATGTTAGGTTCAATGTTGAGTAAAACCAGATACTTGACCTTCATGGAATTTATAACCTACTGGAAGGAAGACACATTAAACATAATTAGATTAAAAATAAAATGCTAAACTAAAACTAACAGTCATGATAAATCTAGCAGCAGTCTAAGTGCTCATTAATGGAATGTTTTACGTTCTCCGGGAGGCCAGAACATATTTCACTGAAAAATGACATTTGAGCCAACATCAAAGGGATGAGATGTTTACAAGCTAACTCGGGGAGGAAGAGCATTCATACCAGATGGTATTGCAAGTGTAAAGACTTGGAAGTAGATGTGATCCTGGCAAATCTGAAGGAATAAAAAAGGCCATGTGAGCATCCTAAGAGCAATTGGAAATCACTGGGGAGAGTTAAGTAAAGGGGTGACATCAGATCTGCATGTTAAATAATGTATTGTGACTGAATTGTGGATAACTGGAGAGGGGCAAGTGTGAGTTGGAAATAATTTTAAACATACTCAAGAAGAAATGCCAGGTAGGCAGTTATATATTTAGATCTGGACCTAAAAGATAACCTCAGACAAAGGCAGAAACTTTTGAGTCATCTTTGGTTATGTGGCAAATGAAAACAATATATACATGTATGATCATTTAGGGTTCAAAAGTATATTGTGAAAAGAAGAGTTGGCCTTGAACTCATGACTGATTAGAGGTCTATATGCCTTAAAAAACCAAGGTAGAGGGTGTAGAGAGGAAGGAGGAAAACCAGGGGAGTGTTCTGTCCTGGAAACCAAGGAAAAAGTGTTTCAAGAAGGAGGAAGCAATCAGCAGTGTCGAGTGCTGCTGAGATGTCAAGTAAATGAAGTCTGAAAAATTCCTGTTGAATTTTGTGATAGCTTTAAGTGGACCATTGGGAAAGGAAACTAGAATTATATGGAATGCATGAAATAGTTTAAACTCTTTAAAAGCTTAGCTCTGAGGCAGTTGAAGAGAGAGGGTGCTCCTAAGTAAACTTTGTAATATGGATGTTTTGTTTTGTCTTTAGTGAAAATGATCCCGGCATGATTAAAAATCACTGGGAAACATCCACTTAAGAGATTGACAACGCTAGAGGAAAGGAATAGTCTATAGAAAGGGTTCTAGGAAGGCAGAAAAGGATGGGCTCCAAAACACAATTAAGAGACTATCCTGACATATGTGTAGCGGTATTTCTTATATAACTTTATTAATAGAGGATGAGGAGGTAAGTAAATTTGTGTTTGTGGTAATAAAAGATGATGGAACCCATCTGATATTTATTTTCTCCATGAAATTGAAAAAGAGAGGAAGAAGGTCAGATGTTTTTGTAGGAAAGCATGCGACGGTTTATTTTTATGTCTTATTTTTCGCTGTTTTCAACTTATCCTCTCCCACACACTTTTAAAAAGCATATCTTTTAATAGGAACCCTGATTTAACAATTTAGTTGTTGGTTTGCTTTGAAATGCATGCAAAGTAACACATAAAGGCAGGAAATACTGAGCTATAATAATATTATATCATCCTCCTTGTTCGAAATCTTAGCCAGATTCGTGAATACTTCCTGATCTCCTCTGGTGTTGGGAGGCATCACAGTAACCTTTTTTTTTTTTTGAAATACAGAATGGCATCCCAGACAGTTTATTTCACCGTGGTCATTCATGAAGTTATTAGTAATGTGACAGTTTTTAAACATAAGTGTATCTAGAATCTGTCTGAACAATGTATTTGACCCAGTAGGTTTTAGGATAATTCATGATACAGAGAGGCTAGAAAAATTTTGATAATGGTAATCAGTAAAATAATAACACTGTGAAGCAGGCACTGTTCTGGGACTTCCCATTTATTTCCATATATACACACACACTAGTATACAGGCACACCAACACATATACATACGCACACAGCCTTTGGTGTTAAAATTATCTTAGAAGTATCTCTAGCTTTATCTTTTCTCCCTATTTATTTAGTTAGGAAGAAAAGGGGTAAATGCCCTCACTATTCAATTTCTAATAATGACCCCAATACAGTGGATTGTCTGATCACTGGCAAATACTCCAATCCTAATTAAAGAGGTTATTTTAGAAGAACTGAGGCACATATTTTATAGGACTGAAGCCAAGGTCTTATTTAAGAGGTTAACTTCAAAGAGTTCTGAAATTATTATAACTGCTATTTTGCCATTATTGGAAAACAACAGATTTTATTTCAAGCCTTGGCATCTAGTGACTTAATTCAGTATGTGTGCCCTCCACTAACTGAGATCAAGCAAATGAAGCCATTTGTCACTAGCAAGTAACTTAGTTTTTGGTGCTGAGCCATCTTATACATAATGATTACCAGTTAACCAATATTAGATATTTAATGATGATTTTGGATTCCATTCATGTATTTTTATTGTTTTAATACTATCTAGGTATTTTAGTTACTATAGTTTGTTGAAATATGATTGTTTGGAAAGAAATAAACCTTAATTGTAATCAGTTTTATAACAAGAAGCTTATAAAAATGGAAATAAAGTTCTAATGAGTAGGAAGAACATACTGTTTCCATTTATGATGTATCAATGTATATTATATCCTATTTTGTTCTCTAGTTTGACTACACTAAACTTAGTGAAAATTTCTTTATTTATAGCATATATGCTTTTTATATGTTCATAATCCAAGCCCCAAAATGACAGCAGCTAATCTTTGATTCTCCTTCTTCTTCACCTTAAAATATTCTCACTGGCATTTTAAATCAATGTCACTGAATTAAAATATGTGACATATAAATGCAGCAAAGATTTGTACCTAATGGCATTAACATATTTGATGCCATATGGAAAGAGAAACGAGACAGGCACACATGAAGGTTTCATGAAGGTAGTTATTCTAATGCTGCATAACTTTGCGATTCACTCTCAGTGAAGCAGCAGATTTTAAGTCAGTATAATCTTAGGAAAGATTGTGTTTAATTTTTTATGCACTAATCATTTGCATGTGGATGGGGAACTGTAACCACATTTAGATTGTTTTGCACCTCTACATGGAGCCCGAGGTGTAAGCCAAAGGTAGAACATGAATATTACTGCTATTTTCTTCACAGGATAACTGTTGGCCAAGTCTTTCGTCTTTACTAAAAAGTAGACGAAAAGTACTGTCGAATGACCTCACCACTTGCAAAATAACTCAAACGAGACAAAACAGATCAAAACCCGAATCCCCTCCTCTGCTCCTCTGAGTCTCTCTCCCACAAACCACTCTTAGGCTTTAACCCTTTAGGCTGCGCTAGTTTATTGGCTGGGCAGTTTTTATTTTGTCATTCTGTGAACTGGCAGTCTCTGAGTTGGCTCTCTGTAATTTGGCTGACTTTCTGGAGAGCCTAGAGGCCACGAGTGAGAGAAACATCATTGCTAACATTTTTTAAAGAGGCCGTTTTAAGGCCAGTGTCTTGGCCAGCAGGGGTGGGGGCAGGGCAGGAGCGAGACGGGCATGAACAAGCTGACAAAGACAAGCAGTGAAGGAGAGGAGCTAAATGAAACTGTCATCGGGTTTAAAATTGTGCTGAAACTGGGCAGAATATGACCTGTCTTCTCTGTACGTAAAAATAAATAAGTAAATAAATAATCCTTCTTCTCAATTCATCGATTGAGGAAATGTTTGAGAATTATGTGCCAAGTAGTGTTTAACGGCTGGAAAGTCAACCATTAAAAAGTCACAGTACCTGATGTGGTGCAGCGAAGTTATCCGTGGCTGAGACAGACAAAGCAATTATTATAATGCGTTTAGATAAGAGGCAATAGAAATACAAGAGTACTATGTAGTTTCTAAAAAAAAAGCATGGGAAAGGAAAGACTTATTCTTTTTCTCCGTTTCTTCAAGTTAGTTCTCCAGCCTTCTTCTGGTAGGGGAGACCCCCTCTTCCACGTCACACTCTCACAGTTTCACACCACCACGCACACAGTGGGGAATGATTCTCAAGCAGTGTTCCTGCATGGACACACTCTCCATGCCTGCAGAAGGAAACCAAACACTATCCAGGCCTAGCAACATCCAGCCAGCTGCCCTTGGCTCTACTTAACTTTCATTCCCTCAAAACAGCAAGTTTAAGAAAATGTCACTGTTTTCTCTGAGAAACATGCCAAAGACCTGTCATCCATATGCAGCTTCTCTCTCCATCACCGAGCTGCGGAGAGTGTTAACCAGAATCCCAGGACAGTTTTCAGTTGTGAGCTCAAGGATGGCCTCCTTTTGCATATTGATCCTAACGAGCAGGTTGTTCACAGCACCTCAAGCCCGGTAAGTCAAGTACTGAGTCCATCTGGTTCTCCACCCTCGCTGCCCCGAGCCACCTCGATCCTTCCCTCTTTAGGTATGGCCTTATATTGTCTGCCCTTTACTCCAACCAAAAATGCTGGTCCTCTCTGTACTGACTCGCAGACTTCTCTACTGTTTATCCTGTTCCTTCTTCCTAGTCTCTTGGTCCCTTCAGGCTGCCGTTCCTTACCTGGATGACCGGGACAGCACCCTTGCTAGTCGGTCCCAGCCCCATCAGCCACCACATGGCCCTTTTGATCTTTTCACTGTAAACCTGAATCTGTCATTGGCCTGTTAAATATTCTGCCAACAGCCCATCTATTTCCTATAACGGGTTTTCAAACATTTTTAGTGGGCAGAATCCTCTTTCTATTATTTTATGCTGTCTCATGTACTATATCAATTACATGCAGGCGATTGGATGTGAAGTTCAATGTGTGGGATGGAGACATAAGAGAGCAGTGGTCTCTGAGAGGACCTCCCCATCATGCCTTCTGGGTGACCTAAGGGACCTCAGTGTATCTGCAGGGCAAAACAGAATGCTGCTGGAAAACCACTGATCTACAGAAAAAATTATAAACTCCCTTAGGTTACCTCAAAACCCTTCATTGTCCACCTGCTCATTGTCTGTATCTTTATACTTCATGCTGCAATGACATTAATTGTTGCTGCTTTGCCAACATGCTGAGCTCTATCATGCTTGTTTTTGAACACTGGTCTCTCTGTCTATGAGCCCCCCAACAAGAACTCCAAGCCACTGGCTACTCATTGACTGGTGCTCAGTGAGCGCCATCTGTTCCGTGTCACATTTCCACCTTCCACCCCCAGGCACCGTTAAACTTTCCTTTTCTGTATGTCCCTTCTGTATTTCACCTTCACCTCTATAATGTACTGCTTTGCGGCTCTTGTACTCACTGAAGCCAGTAACTAGGTCTTCATTCTTGATTCCTCAGTACCTAGCAGAGTCCTTTGGACCAATAGTGCATCATTAATAAATATGTAGGACTTGAATAAATGGGTAAAACTTGGATTACTATAATGGATGACTGTAATTTAGAGTTAAATTATTTTCAAAGAAAAATATGTGTTAAAATGTTTGATATAGTTAATACGTCCCTTCATTTTTTGAATGGAATGAGAATTTAAATGTAAGTTTGTTGATAATAAAATGATTAAAAGCAGGAAGAGACATAGATTAAAAACAAAATGAGAAGAAACCTTAAATCACTATATACTGAATGTGAAACTTTCTCTTTCAGCTTCTTCAGCTTACTGTTAGTAAATTTAAGGCATTTGAAGAGAGCCAGCCCAGTCTCCAGCCTGTTCAGCATTTCTCCTTTCTGCATTCACCCATCGTTGTGTTATGGTCAGGTTACATTCAGATAACTATGTTTAGACTTACTTATCAGTGCTAGAGAATGGAAACATCATGGAAAAAAAAAATCATTTGTTCTTTTGTTTTGGTCAAAAATACTATGAGTTTTTCATAAAGTGAATTGTAAAGTATACCTGTAGTGGTTTATCTTTATTTTTTACCTTAAAATTATTAAAATTTATTTTAAGTACCTATATCAAGAACATGATGCATATGACAGACTATGTCTCAAAAATATAAAATGGGCACATGGAGCCCTCGCTGTAAGCTGAGTAGGGGACCTATTTTCTAAGTAGGACCTCAGTAAACCTGGATGAAGTAATTGGGGGTAGTTGTGGCCTTGAGGCTGAACTCTTCAGCTGAGGCCATGGAAATCCTTGGCTAGAGCCCAGAGGCCCAGGTTCCAAACCTGCGCAATCCCCTATGAGCTCTGTGAGCACTGACTTAACTTCTCTCATCTCCATTTCCCACTTCTGGGATCTAATAATATATATAATACCTATCAGGGCTGATAATGTATAACAATAATATATATCAGGGCTGATAATAACTGCCTCATATTGAAGATCCATTGAGGTAATGTATATAAAATGCTTAGTTTAAGTCCAGGCACAAGGTGAGCATTCAATAAATGCTGGCTATTATTTTTGTTTGACCCCATTATATAGAATATTGGCCCTCTGAGAAGCTCCAGTATTTACAGCAGGGCTTCTGAGAAAAAAGGTGAAGGGAGATGCCCGAGCATGCTAAGAACAAGAGGCTTAGAAAACCACTGATACTATAACAAATGATGTTTCATTTTGTTCATATTCTTAATGAAAGAGCCTGATGGGAGTTACAGACGTATGGGGCAGAGGGATGGTATACGTTAATGCACACGGAAGGTGCAGACAGGGCTTTCCACAGTATCTGACCGCTGGCCATTGCATTTAGACTGAGTCAACAGAAAATTAAATCATGTTTATATTTTCATTTAATGTTTGCCTCTTGGGTCAAAATATTTCATAAACTTTAAGCTGAGGGCCGGGCCTACCTTATTTTTTATGGTGCCTAGTCATATTCTTCATTTGGCCTGGCATTTGGAACATTCCAGTCCATTCCTTTGAGTAATGGATGACGCCAGTATTTCTCAGATAGAACATTGTCACTGAAGATACTTCATACAGTGAAGTGACGTTGCTGGTTTATATACTTCAGTTGGTTTATTTTGTGAATTCATAAGCCCTATGGGAATTTAAATAACCTGAAATGAGACCTTTGATAGAAAACCCTCCTACGTGGCTTTCATTTACAGTAAAAAGATTCATCTCAACAACCTATTTATGTAAAGCCAGCTGTTGACTAAATCAAATACTTATCCCTGTGACTCCCTTCTGACTCGTCATTTGCCAGCATTTGTATGTTTTGTCATCTCTGGAGAGTGTTCAATATTTTCAACTTTTCAGACAGGTTTGCCTTTTCTATTCTCTTTAAAATTACAGATACTTGGCTGTGTTTATGGCCTAAAGTGGAGAAAAGGACAAGAATCCTTTATTTACTGTAGGAAAGAGTAATTAAGTTGAATAGTTTCCTCTTTGTCTTTTTATATTGTCTCATATAAGTGTCCAACCTGTGTGTTATACAGCATTATAGGAAAAGGGGCTAAGTAAGCCTCTAAGCCCAGTACTGTATAGTGCTTAAAAGCCTGGGGTTGTGCACGCACACACACATACACACACACACACATACTCTCTCTCTCTCTCTCTCTCTCTCTCTCTCTCTCTCTCTCTCTCTCTCTCACACACACACACACACAGTGAGAGATAGAATAAATGAAATATATTTTAGTTTAAATGTAATTTCAATTTTCCCAACTACTCTTTTAACCATTTATTATGATAAAAAATCATGCCAGATACTCAGAAATAATGGAGATAAAAAAGACATATTCCCCATCCTTGGAATTTTGCCATCTAGTAGTGCATATATCAATATGTGCTGCATATTACTGGCTTAGACAGAAAGGGAAGTTTTAGAGCCACTTAATGAGGATTTTAGGGATAGGTATTCTGTAGGTATCATAGGATTGAGTAATTCAGCAGCCAGTGATATCCAGAGCCAACGTCTTATTGCTCTGTTTTGTCATCCTTGGTTCAGGTATTATGCTCACTTCGATGACTAATTATCTATAGTACTTCCAGCCATTACATCTTGAATATCAGTGACCAGAAGAAGAGAAAAGCATACTGTGTAATATTGTGGTTATCTTTCTTAAATCAGCAGGATTTTTCTCCCTGGAACTAGCCCAGCAATCTCCCCTTTTATGTATTGTTGTCCAGTGTAGGACCACAACAGACTTAAACTGATCATCTGAGAAAAATAGATGTTCAATAGAGTTACTCACAATTCCCCAAATAGGAAGATAAATAAAAGTTGCAAATAAACATACTACAAACTGGAGTGTGATAAATGTTACCAAAATATGACTGAAATATAAAAATGACATGGGGTTTAAAGATGGGGGGAAAATGACCATGATCTCTTTGTGGTTGTGGGGATGGATGAGTGTTAACAATGTATCAGTCACATTATTTAGAGATTTTTTAGAGATTGTTATTTAGAGGTTATTTAGAGATGTTACTTCTTACTCTTCCATCAAAATTGCAGCCAATTATTTGTAAGATAACTGACTTGTTTCCTGATGTTGCCTCCACACTGGAACTTCATAGGACAGGAAAAGTGACCATCTTATTCATCATCGTGTCCCTCTTTTTTAAGTGAATTAAAGAGTGAATGCATACCCTTGAGGAATTTGTAGCATTTTCAGCTTGCAAGAGGAAAGCATCTGAGGCAAAGAGAACATCTTTAGCAAACCCAGGAAAGCTCACACACCTGCCCAAAGCTTAGGGTAAGATAGTAGAAGAGTGAAAAAAAATGCTAGGATGGTAGAAGGTAGGAAACGCATGGATTCTTTTTAACAGTCATTAATGAGAAGTGAATGTTTCAGAGTTGCACAGTGATATGGTAAGAACTCTGCTTTAGGAAAAGTCACTTGGCGATGCTCTGTTAGGTTGACTACAAGGGGAAGGGAGTAGGCGTGGGACTGCTAGCCAGAGGCTGAAAGAGTGGTGAGCAGCTTTTGAGAACCTGATTTGAGAGAAACAAAATGTGGTCAATGTTTGTCTAGCAATACTGCAGCTGAGAACTGAGATGATTTATTAAAATATAAAGAAGAGGGGGCTCTCTTGTCCCCTCCCGGCCTGAGCCAGGAGCTCTGTCCTTTCGATTTCTCTCTAAATAAAAGCCTCTGCCTTGCTCTCCTACCTTGAGTGTTTGCAAAGTTCATTATTCAACTCTGTGAACAAGAACTCCGGCATCATTTTTGGGGGCTCGTCTGGGATAACTTCAGAGGTGAGTATTGGCACCTGAGCCTTCCTTTTTCACTGTCCTTATAGAAGGAAGTCGTCTGTGGCACACAACATCGGGCACTCATCAGCCACTTAAATGGGACTGGCCCGGCTACTGATCTCAAAGTCTCAAGCGACAGGTTGGTTCCCCTGCATCTCCCTCAGTGGATCCCCCGTCTCCATTGGGAGCCTGGAATGTCACCTGAGTGAAGGCCAGGATTCCCTTTCAGAGGCATCTCCTTCGATGCAAGGGACGGAGGAAGGCCGTGGGCAACTGCGAGAGTCTAGGCTGAGGCTACACTTCAGCAGCTTCTCAAAGGTCCATGTGTCTGGAATCAGACCCCGACAGCCCAACTGGGTATCCGTGAGGAGTGTCTGTCTCCCTCTGACTTCCACCCTGCTTTATCAGGCCGCCCTGGCGTCTGAGTGAGGCCAGGATGCTCTTTACTTTTTTCCATGCTCTATGTGTACCTCTAACTTCATCAATTTCATGGTCTCTCACCACAACAAGGTAGGAGATCTACACTTCACACTTATTCTTGCCTAAATGCTGTACATTTTAGCTCATAAAAATGTGTCTGGGGGAAAACCTAGAAGAAATGGACAACTTCTTAGAAAAACACAACCTTCCAAGACTGACCAAGCAAGAAACAGAAAAACTAAACAGACCAATCATCAGCAACAAAATTGAAGCAGTAATCAAAAAACTACCCAAGAACAAAACCCCCAGACCAGATGGATTCACCTCTGAATTCTACCAGACATATGGAGAAGAAATAATACCCATTCTCCTTAAAGTTTTCCAAAAAATAGAAGAGGAGGGAATACTTTCAAACTCATTCTATGAAGCCAGCATCACTCTAATACCAAAACCGGGCAAAGACCTCACCAAAAAAGAAAATTACAGACCTATATCCCTGATGAACGTAGATGCAAAAATATTCAACGAAATATTAGCAAACCAAATTCAAAAATACATCGGGACGATCATACACCATGATCAAGTGGGATTCATCCCAGGGATGCAAGGATGGTACAACATTCGAAAATCCATCAACATCATCCACCACATCAACAAAAAGAAGAACAAAAAACACATGATCATCTCCATAGATGCGGAAAAGGCATTTGACAAAATTCAGCATCCATTCATGATAAAAACTCTGAACAAAATGGGTGTAGATGGCAAGTACCTCAACATCATAAAGGCTATATATGACAAACCCACAGCTAACATCATACTTAACAGTGAGAAGCTGAAAGGTTTTCATCTAAG
>JAQQAC010025234.1:4370953-4381095 GCA_029783875.1 Phataginus tricuspis
ACCCTCCTGCACTGCTGGTGGGAATGCAGATTAGTTCAACCATTGTGGAAAGCAGTATGGAGGTTCCTCAAAAAACTCAAAACAGAAATACCATTTGACCCAGGAATCCCACTCCTAGGAATTTACCCTAAGAATGCAGCAGCCCAATTTGAAAAAGACAGATGCACCCCTATGTCTATCGCAGCACTATTTACAATAGCCAAGAAATGGAAGCAACCTAAGTTGCTAAGTCCATCAGTAGATGAATGGATAAAGAAGAGATGGTACATATACACAATGGAATATTATTCAGCTATAAGAAGAAAACAAATCCTACCATTTGCAACAACATGGATGGAGCTAGAGGGTATTATCCTCAGTGAAATAAGCCAAGCCGAAAAAGACAAATATCAAATGATTTCACTCATATGTGGAGTATAAGAACAAAGAATAAAAACTGAAGGAACAAAACAGCAGCAGACTCACAGAACCCAAGAACGGACTAATAGTTACCAAAGGGAAAGGGACTGGGGAGGATGGGTGGGAAGGGAGGGACATTACTGTTAGCAGACGTAATGTTAGGGGGGCACGGGGAGGGCTGTACAACTCAGAGAAGACAAGTGGTGATTCTATAGCATCTCACTACGCTGAGACAGTGACTGTAATGGGGTTGGTGGGGGGGTCCTGATGATGGGTGTAGTTTAATAACTATAATAGTGCACGTGTAATTGTAGATTAATGATACCAAAATAAATTATATTTAAAAAATGTGTCTGGGCACCTGCTAGCCACTTAAAAGATGATTAGTGTTGGCTACCCATTTAAGTCTCAAGTGAAAAGTTTCCCGGTGTCTGCCGCTCCTTGATCTCCTCCCTCTGGGCACGAATGTCGGGGAGTAGCTGAGCCGATTTCCTACTTTCCTATCCTAATCTGTGGGCTCCAAGGGCAGGCCGGACTAGTAGACAGTGGTCCTTGAATCTTGGCTCTGGCCTATTGATCAGAGGTGATTGACCACTGTCACCCAGGCTCCAAGGCGAGGGGACGCCCTCACGGAGAGAGAGGCTGATCAGGTGCTGGAACCCATCTCTCTCTCTGTCTCTTCCAGATGGGAGCATCCTCTTCAAGTTTAAAGCCAGATACGCCTCTGGCATGCATTCTGAGGAACTGGGAGCAATTCGATCCCCAAACCCTGAAAAAAGTGCCTTATTTTCTGCACACAAGCCTGGTCTCAATACAAAGTCTCTGATGGAGAGACTTGGCCCCTGAGAAAAAGTATACAATATAATAAGGTTAGGCAGCTAAATTTTGCCACAAGGAAGGAAAATGGTCAAAAGTCCTGTGAACTACTGATGCCGGGGTTCTTGTTCACGGAGCCAAAGAATGAACTTTGCGAACAGTCAAGGTAGGAGAGCAAGGTCCAGACTTTTGTTTGGAGATAGAGTGAAAGGACAGCGATCCTGACTCACGCCAGCAGGGGACAAGAGAGTCTGGGGTGGTACGTTGTCTAGGGGTTTTTATAGGCAGTTGAGAGACAAAGGGCTAGGGATGTACACCTGTTAAGTGGTTCCAAATACTTTTGAAGAAATACCAAGTTTCTTCTTAGTCTTCTTAGTTTAACTTTTTAACTAATTGGATTTCAAGATGGAATCCTTCCTTTTTTTACTATGTTGTTTTGGGCTTGCAGTAGTTTTGGGCTTGCTTGCTACATTGCCCAAGCTGCAACAAATCATTTGTTTAGGGCTGGAGGAAGAAAGGCAGCACTTGGGTACAGTTAGAAAAATAAGCAAGCCCAAAACAACATAGTAAAAATAGGAAGGATTTCATCTTAAAACCCAATTAGTTAAAAAGTAAGTTTCTTAACAAACCAACAATAACTCAGCCCACCTTGGGAGCAAAGCAGGCAGCCTTGAGTGATATGCTCCCAGACCTGGAAGCTGCTATCCTGGGAGGAAATCAGAGCAGTAAAATTATTGTAAATAACCAGGAAGACTTAGTGTTTCTTCGAAGGTAAACATTTTGGGACCACTTGGCAGGTGTGCATCCCTAGCCCTTTGTCTCTCAACTGCCTGTAAAGCCCCTAGACAACACACCACGCTGGGGCTCTCTTGTCCCCTCCTGGACTTTCGTTTTCTCTCTAAATAAAAGCCTCTGCCTTGCTCTCCTAAAAAAAATAGAGAGCGAGAGAGAGGAAAGGAATCACAGTGGGAAGACCAAGAGAACCACAACAGATTTATAGATACCAGGAGCGGCCAATCCACTTTGCTTTGGTTTAAGTTTGTTTTCAGGGAATGTGGGTTGCAGAGAGAGTACTGTAGGAAAACACAGTGGCTATTCTAGCTGTATGACATAGTACAGATACCTGAGGCTGCCGCATTAGATGTTCAAGACTGGAAATTGTATAGAATGATGACAACAATAATAAAACAGTAAATGCTTTGTGAAGTAAATTATAAATAATTCATAGAAATCTCAAAAGGAATTTAAAATTAAGAAAATAATTAGAATAAGGCCATGACAGCAAAAGCATAGGGTGAGAAACTATAGAAGGAAACATGACTGTTGACAAGTTTTGCCCCACAGTTCAGTTGTTGTCTAATGTGTCTCTTGGCTTTAATCATGTATTTGTAGAACAGAAAAAAAAACTTTATGATGTCTTCCCACCTTTCCTCTTGCTTTCAAATTGATGACAATTAAAATGTTCCAGATACATGTAAATCTGCTTAACTTCTAAGGAGATTTCACTAAAGAGATCTCAGAAACAGAGTCACTGTAGAGCTGGGTGTTAAATATCAGTGTCTGCTAAGAAAACTTTCTGTGTAGAATTACACTTTGGTATATTTAATTACTTACACCAAATTCATTACTTATACCAAATGCAAGCTCGTTTATTTGTGGTTTGTGACTCCTATTGATTGCATTTGACCAACTCCTCAACTTTTTGAAGTCCGTTATAATAGTGCCACCCTTCAACTTATTTCTTTAATAATTCCAGTCTCTAAAAGAGATATTCATAAGTACAATTTTTAAAACCTATGATTTTTGGCTGACCTCTGAAACTCTTCAAAAATTTGTAACCCTTTTTTATTCTCTATAGCCCAGAACAGGCCTTTGTAAAAGTATCTGAGATAAAGTCATACTTCGCCTTCATATCATTTCCTAAAGTACTTTCTAAGACACTAGTGTTTACAGATAGTATGAGGACATTATCAGGTCACAGAATTTTTTTAGAAGGGGAGAGGTGTTGAAGTTCTGATTTAGAAGGTACCAGAGAAACTCAACAGCAGTAATTGCATATTTACCCGTACAGGAGAGGTGCAACATGGGGGGACTAATTGCATTATTAGTGCAGCATTTGGAGGGGAGTTCACTTAGCAATTCACTCACACAGGAAGATCAACAAAAATATGAGTGGTTAGCACTGCTAAAGATATTTTTTTAGATTCCTTATATGTAGAACTTCTCTGGGCTTTAGTATGCTAATTTTCAATGTAAATATTACAAGCAGACTTTAGAAAAAGGCTCATCCTCAATTGTATGCCCTGGGTGTTTGTGATCATAGCTTCTGTTTCCACAGGGGTGCTCCGTTGGTCCGTAGTGTAGGTGTACACTGTGAAAAACAGCTAATACTTAACTGAGCATCTGTGCTAACTTCACATTTATCTCACTTTACTCTTTCAAACAACTCTGCAACATAGGGTACTCCCACTTTTTTTTTTTTTTACAATGCTTCAAGCCTTAGAAAGATTATGTTCCCAGTGTAAGTAGTAAAATCAGGATTAAGCCCATTTGTGTCTACCACCATATGTTCTTCTACCTTCCTATACATTCAGAATTTGTTAAACTCACAGAGAAGCTTACTCCTTGAATAAAGATTGTTCATTTGGAGTAATATTTCTTTTTTATTTCTTTCTCAAAATAATAGCAATCTCTGTTATTTCTAAATGAATCAGTGTTATGTACAAAACAGAAAGTTTCCCCAATACAAGTATCTTTGAAGAGAACCAACACTAAGAATTTTGGGGGGTTGAAATCGAGGGGGTTAGAATTCACAGGTGGAGGGTTAAATGTGAGCTGGCCAGCGGCATGCTGGTAAATGTTTACCAGGTCCCCAAGGTGGGGAAGCAGAGCTGGTATGAACTCACCCCAGCATACCACTAGGGTGGGTTAGAAGATCTAATTTAAGTCATGGAGGAAATAAACTATCTGGGGTACATTTTAGCTCTGTCTCAATATAGTTTTCATTTACTCCTTTGAAGTTTAGATGAGTATCAGTTTTAATAATGCAACTTCAGTTGTATGAGTTTCTTGAGGAAGGTTTCACTGTATTTGTTTGCTAATTTACATTGATCATTCCTGTTTGTAGCCTATGACAGGGCAGCCCAGGGGATTCAAAGTTAGCATGAAGATGAAGAGTCATTTTGCCTCAGGGATGGATCTTTGCTTTTTAATCCGTTCTGCCACCCTATATCTTTTGATTGGTACATTTAGTCCATTTACATTAAAGTAATTATTGACAGGTATGTACTTAACACCATTTTATTTTTTCTGTATTATAGGCTTTAGGTTTGTGGTTACTGTCAGGTTCATATATAGTTTCCTAATATATGACAATCTATATTAAGTTGACAGTCCCTCAATCTTGAACACATTCTAAAAGTACTACTTTTTATTCTCTTTCCTCCACAAAACATAAAACAATGTCTTTTTTGGTAGGTGCAGTATATTCTCTCTCCCTTTGAAGATTCTCATAATGATATTTGAGGTTTTTCTCTTCATATTTCTTCTAAATTTTTTCTTCCTGTTTTTCCACTCCTGGGCCAGTGAGGGTAGGAGATAAGTGGTTTTCTTCAGTGCTAGGATTTTCCTGAACTTTTCTGGAGCAATAATTACATGTCAAGCTGGGGTTGGGGGAGAAATAAATTTTGTCTCAAATGAGTCCATTGTCTAGTTTCCCATGCAAAGGAGCAGAAGTTGAGTGGATGAAGGAGCAGAACATTTCAGACAAGACAGCCACCTTGTAATACTATGAATAAGAAATGCCACGGCATGCTGTGGGAAGTAGTGGTCAGGTAGAGGAGCTCGAGTGCAGTTGTAGGAGTGAGGAAGTCCAAGGGGTAGGTAGAGAGACCAGATCATGAAGGGTGTTTGGTATTCATTTGCATTAGGTTTAACTCTGAGGGAGTAATTCTCAAAGTAACGGGAGTTTAAGTGAGACAGACATCTATTTTTTTCTGTCATAGAAGGGAGGTGGTACATCTTCAATGTGCATCTTCCAGTCTGTGGTCCAAGGACGCTGTTTCAGATGATCTGTCAGCCTTCTAGGCAGCAGAAAGGAGATCGCCTCGAAATTGTACTAGTCGCTTATCTTCCATCCGCTCAGCCGGCATTGTATGGCACATCTACACAGAAGACTAGGAAAGGTAGTGTTTGGGCAGAAGGAGGTCATGTGCCCGGTCAACAACCGGGTATTCTTTTTACTGAAGATGGAAAGAGAATTTGGTGGGGGACAATTCTGTCTTGTTTGGGGGTTTAAATAGTGGAGAGGAACCACTGAAGAGGTTTTAGCCAAGGATTTTCACTTTAAGAAGTTGCCTCCAGTGGTGACATGAAGGATAAAGTGTGAGATTAGCAACGGTCTGATAAGTAGGCAACCATGAGAAGCACCTGAGTATGAAGACTCAGTGTTAGGGCCCTCCACAAGGGCTGGAGAAGACACCAGCACCAGTGACATTACATGACCAATTGATCTGCAGAGTTGTACACATGATTTATAGTTATTTATAGAGGTACAGTCACCATAAACCTAGGCCTAAGTCAAGTACATGGCAATCAATGCTCTTGACTCTAGATGCCGCTTCCTAAATCTTAGAGGATTTGTGTCCTATTTCTGGAACACCTTTGCTTCCTCAGGTTGTGTATTGTGATTTTTCATTAAATTGCACACAGACATGAGGAAAATTTAAATACAAAAGGATACACCAAAAAAGTATATCTTTTTTTACATTCCAAGTATTTTTTTCTTTACATTCCCAAATCTCAGAACATTATCAGTCCTACAGTCTTAACAGGTGTGGGTTATCCTTTCAGAAAACCTTCACACACATACATACACACCTTCTTTCTTTTAAAATTGTATTATTTGCAGAAGATTTCCATCATAAATCCTTTAACTTATGGAATTTAGCTATGAATACAAACTCAGCATAACAAAGGATATTGGAAAGTGGATTCAAATATGCAGTCTGTTCAATGTTCATATGCTCAGGATGGGGACATAAATATTCTGTGTCTAATTCTGGTCCCAGTGACCCCTACTTTCCCCAGCATTTAACAATAGAGGCATCCCTTCGAATTGCATAAGAGCCTAGTATTTATAAATGTACACATTTGCATTATTAGTTTCACTATATATGTAAAACATGGACTTTAAATGGAAGCTACTTACTTCATCTGGTGCTCAAATGCTGAATATGTCCCAAGGCTGGAGGAAAAACTTACTGTGTTAGAATTGTGGAAAAAGGACATCATAGTCTCCAACTTAGAATCTTCCTAAGGGATTTTCAGAGAAACCTTAATCCCACTGTATGCACTGTTCTGTATTTTTGCTGTTGTTTAATGATACAGCTTCTTATCTTCCTAAGTCGGCAATATAAGCACATGCAGACCTTTCTTTCTACATGTATTTTTGTAAGAGCTGGACTATGTATGCTCCAGTTGCCTGTTGATAGACCTTTCATTTTGTTTTGTATTTTTGTTTTGTTTTGTTTTCAGTTTGTGAGAATTTCTGTTTGTTCTTTTTCTTGTTGCTTTTAAGTAGTGCTTTAACAAACTGTATTTAAATTAGCATTCTTATAGGCATGATAAGGGTATATACCTATATGGACACATATATACCCATATAACAAATAGTACTTTAGTGAACATGAGAACATATATGTATAAATACATACACAGATAAGGTGAATTCCTAGATGTAGAACTAAGGGCCAAATGATATGTTTATTTTTCATTTTGATTAATTGAAAATTACTCACCAAATTATCAGGCCATATGCTCCTCACACAAAGATACCATATTGCCCTAGGAGGTAACATAGATTCATCGAGCAGCCTGTGTGTAAGTTGCTTATAGGAGACCAAGCAATCCTAATTATATTTTCTCTTAAAATATTGTCCACCAAACTATCTAAATAAAATACCCCCAAAAACTTTCACTTTTGCTATATTCTTATTTATAAATGATATTTTAATGATAAGGTCGAGGGAAGTTTATATTTATAAGCAATATACCTGTCTTTATTTGTGAACTTTTCCATTCCTTTTGTGAGACCTGACAATAAAGATGACGAGGGCATAGGAAAAATTCGATGCCACAAAAAAGAAAAGTGTTGGGCAAAAAATACTGAGCGCCAGTAGAGCCTGAGTGTCGACAATAAGCTGGGAAAAGCAGAGCATTTCCAGAACCTCATAGAGCAAAAGAGATGTGCTTCTCAGTATCCCCTTTCCCCTCATTTTCCATGGACATGCGGGGCGCAGCCTCCCCCCCAGGACCTCTATCCACTGGCGGTGGTGACTCTGGCCTGCGGCAGTGATGAGTGCTTGATCGTGTCCCATTTAATATCACGAATGCTCAGTTTCTCTTGGTGACTGTGTTTACTGCTTTGCCGACAGTACACGTCCATGAAATTGACTTCTACAGGTAATCAAAGGGCTAGAAATACATTGACAGGAATTTTCAATGGATGGTTTTTCTTCAATTCAATAACTAACTTCTTAAAAAAGAGTTTTTTATAGGACTTCATAGGTTAGTGTATAAAAGAAAGTATGGAATGGACCTATTTATTACAGACATGGAGATAAAAGCTTTTGTATAAATTAAGCTTTAAAAGGAGAGGAAGGGGAATTAGAAGTAGTGGATTAGTAATATTTGAGGGCCCAATTTAATGCTTCATTTTTTCCCCTAACATATCTTAGTTTATAATTTACAAACTCAGGGATCTGGCCTGGGGGATTATCCATTAAAATCCCCTAGCATCAAACATAATACGATAAAACCATGCAATTATGTGCCCCATGATAATGCAGATTTGGGTGACAGTGATTGAAGATTGGTTTTCATCCTCAACCCAACCCATATTTTTAAAAGAAGGGGAATACACAGGGGAACGTGAGACCTTCTCTTGGGGAGCCAGGCAAGTTGCGGACAGTCTTCATAGTCTTGGTTTTCATCCTTCACAACTCCCTGGACTGGTGTGATGAGTCAGGTGCCAGCTAATCACTATCGCTATCCAGGAAATCCCAGCTAGTCTTGGAACCCAGTCTTCTCTCCCTTCTGCGTTTTAGACAGAGTGGACAGTGGCCACCAGGTGGTGCCAAATTCCAGCTGGAGCTTGATAGAGTTGTATTACACAGCCAGCCCCACAGAATACCAAATCCACTAGCTGTGTTCACATGGGTCCTATCCGTTTCTTTATCCTTACAATACCATTTACCACCTACTTACCACATTTTGAAAGAGTTTTATCGTACTTTAATTTCGAGGACTGAAAATCTGCAATTATATTGTCACTGGGCATCACAGAGAAAGAAGTCAACTCAGTAGATGTAACTTGTGTAGTTAATTTCAAGTTACATATTTGCTTGTCTTTGGTTCAGCTGTCCACTTCTTACAGAACCTCTTTCCTTACTAACTGTAAGCTTGAAGGTACTAGCTATTATGTGAAAAGTGTGTTTTTTCCATAATCCCTCCTTGCAATAAACTCAGAAGAAGAGAAAAGTTGAAAGATTTTCTAAAGGTAATAATGACCCTTTGGAAAAAAAGAAAGGTTCAGTGTTTATCCAACATACCAGAATGGGGGCAAAAATAATTGTGCGTATAGATGTCAACATCTAAATCCAGTAATCAGCTGTCACTACGAAAATGCAATGAAAGGGACGAATTTAAGTTGGCATAGTTATATACACCTTGCCAAAATAGCTTTTTACCAATTTTTAAAAAATAAACACATATTTAATTTTTTTCTTTAAATTTTAATTTAAATATTCCCCCAGTTGTTCACTTACATCATGCATATGTGGTATTTTTGTCTAAGTCTCCTTGACTCCGTTTCTCTCTTTCTGGGGAGGGATTAGTTCCTTAAGGTCCTTGAAAGTTATATTAGTTTACTTTTAAAGAACCAAAGAATCAGTAGGACATACAAAATTATCATAAGCCGTGGCTCCACAAAATGAGAGTTTAAAAGTGAGTCAATTTGAGCCTCAAACCCAGTAGTTTGTCAAAGACCGTCTTTATTTTGATTATATTTCTTTGTTGGCTAGCTTTCATTGTCAAGTAGATTATTTTTTAAGAAGTGTTTAAGAGATCTTCTACTCTGTTCTTAGATCCTTGACAATTTCTGTCAGTTCTCTCTATATTCGAAAATAACTTTTTTATAATTTATTTTGGTATCATTAATCTACAATTACATGTGCAATATTATATTTATTAAACTACCCCCTTCATCAGGTCCTACCCACCAACCCCATTACAGTCACTGTCCATCAGCATAGTGAGATGCTATAGAATCATTACTTGTCTTCTCTGAGTTGTGCAACCCTCCCACATCTGCTAATCGTAATGCCCCTTTTTCTCCCTTGTCCCTCCCTTCCCACACATCCTCCCCAGTCCCTTTCCCTTTGGTAACTATTAGTACGTTCTTGGGTTCTGTGAGTCTGCTGCTGTTTTGTTCCTTCAGTTTTTTTTCTTTGTTCTTATACTCCACATATGAGTGAAATCATTTGATACTTGTCTTTTTCGGCTTGGCTTATTTCACTGAGGATAATACCCTCTAGCTCCATCCATGTTGTTGCAAATGGTAGGATTTGTTTTCTTCTTATGGCTGAATAATATTCCATTGTGTATATGTACCACCTCTTCTTTATCCATTCATCTACTGATGGACACTTAGGTTGCTTCCATTTCTTGGCTATTGTAAATAGTGCTGCGATAGACATAGGGGTGCATCTGTCTTTTTCAAATTGGACTGCTGCATTCTTAGGGTAAACTCCTAGGAGTGGGATTCCTGGGTCAAATGGTATTTCTGTTTTGAGTTTTTTGAGGAACCTCCATACTGCTTTTCACAATGGTTGAACTAATCTGCATTCCCACCAGCAGTGCAGGAGGGT
>JAQQAC010025234.1:4386095-4476700 GCA_029783875.1 Phataginus tricuspis
CTTAGATGAAAACCTTTCAGCTTCTCACTGTTAAGTATGATGTTAGCAATAGGTTTGTCATATATGGCCTTTATGATGTTGAGGTACTTGCCATCTATACCCATTTTGTTCAGAGTTTTTATCATGAATGGATGCTGAATTTTGTCAAATGCTTTTTCCGCATCTATGGAGATGATCATGTGGTTTTTGTTCTTCTTTTTGTTGATGTGGTGGATGATGTTGATGGATTTTCGAATGTTGTACCATCCTTGCATCCCTGGGATGAATCCCACTTGATTATGGTGTATGATCCTCTTGATGTATTTTTGTATTTGGTTTCCTAATATTTTGTTGAGTAGTTTTGCATCTACGTTCATCAGGGATATAGGTCTGTAATTTTCTTTTTTGGTGAGGTCTTTGCCCGGTTTTGGTATTAGGGTGATGCTGGCTTCATAGAAAGAGCTTGGAAGTATTCCCTCCTCTTCTATTTTTTGGAAAACTTTAAGGAGAATGGGTATTATTTCTTCTCTATATGTCTGGTAGAATTCAGAGGTGAATCCATCTGGTCTGGGGGTTTTGTTCTTGGGTAGTTTTTTGATTACCGATTCAATTTCGTTGCTGGTGATTGGTCTGTTTAGTTTTTCTGTTTCTTGCTTGGTCAGTCTTGGAAGGTTGTATTTTTCTAAGAAGTTGTTCATTTCTTCTAGGTTTTGCAGCTTGTTAGCATACAGATGCTCATAATATTCTCTTACAATTCTTTGTATTTTTGTGGGGTCCGTCATTATTTTTCCTTTCTCATTTCTGATTCTGTTTATGTGTGTAGATTCTCTTTTTCTCTTAATGAATCTGGCTAGGGGTTTATCTATTTTGTTTAGTTTTTTCAAAGAACCAGATCTTGGTTTCATTGATTTTTTTCTATTGTTTCATTCTTCTCAATTTTATTTATTTCTTCTCTGATCTTTATTATGTCCCTCCTTCTGGTGACTTTGGGCCTCATTTGTTCTTCTTTTTCCAATTTCAATAATTGTGTCTTTAGACTGTTCATTTGGGAATGCTCTTCCTTCTTTAAATAGGCCTGGATTGCAATGTACTTTCCTCTTAGAACTGCCTTTGCTGCGTCCCCCAGAAGTTGTGGCTTTGTTTTGTTGTTGTCATTAGTCTCCATATATTCTTTGAGTTCTGTTTTGATTTGGTCATTAACCCATTGATTAATTAGGAGAATGTTGTTAAGTCTCCATGTATTTGTGAGCCTTTGTGGGGAACTGCCTTTGCATCTCAGCCTCGCCACGAGGGTGGCCGCTGAGAACTGCCTTTGAATCTCAGCCATGCCACAAAGATGGCCACTGAGAACTCAGCCGCACTGCAGGGGTGGCCGCCAAAAGCCCCCTGAGGTTTAGCTGCGCCCACTCCGGTCTGCTTCTTACATCAGAGACAGCTGCGCATGCGCACAACTCTGTGCCTGATTCGGAAAAGTGAAAGTCACCTTATTAGCATAGGTGACTGATGGGGAGAGACTTCACCCTATATATCCCATGCCCTGAGCCCCAATAAACAAGTTCTCCCTTCGAGTGAACTTCCTGTCGCGTCTGATTGTCTCCGGCGATAGGAGCGGCCAGCGGCGAGTGGCCAGCGGCCAGCGGCGGCGGCAGCAAGCGGCGGCGCCGCCGAGCGCCGGAGGCTGCGGGAACGGGCGGACAGCCGGCGCTTACCTCCCTTGCTCTGCCTATCAGGGCGAGCCTCTCTCCCTGCCTTCCTCCCCTCTGCTGGCTCGGAGGGTCGCAGAAAAGAGCTTGTAACACAAAGAGCTGTAGTCCTGACCGAGAGCAGGACCGGTGGGGGAGAGGTGAAAAAAAACCCGATACTTGTTTTATGTTTCTTTATTCTAGACGGTAAGTATTTGGGCATGTGACAATTAGAAATTCCGTGTAATAATTTGGGGGATTTCTACTTCCTTCAAAAGCATATCAAATTTGCTTGTAGTTCTGTGAGGAAATAGCTTAAATGAAACCAGGTGCCTTTGTGTCATGAATTTAAAAATTAAACATCTCGATTTTGCAAATTGTAGAGTTAAGAATTTTGGACCATTTAGTGCTTCAAGGAACACAAACTGCTGAAACTGGTAAGAGTTTTTCCAAGGCTGCTGGGGCTCCTTTGCATTTTTTGGACAAATCGTATCTGGCATTAATTTATGGTTAGACCAGGGCCATGTATAAACTACTGATGCTATGGTCATCAAACAGTCAGACTTACAAGGAACAGAACCTACTGAAACGCGTGTGTCCGTCTGCATTCTCTGCCAAAGCACTCACCTTGTGCATTCTTCTGATGGTGCCGCAAACCCAACCTTTTGGGCCTGGTCTTTAAAATTGGAATTTGAGGTGTCTGAACTCCTTAACGTGGCCTACAGGGCCTCCCACAACCTGGCCCTTACCGTTTTCAGCTATATCTCTTACCCACTTGCTATCTCCTATTTTAACCCTTACTAACTCACAAAAAGTGATACTTTATACATTCATGCCACTGCATATGCTATCGCCTCTGCCACCAAATGCCTTTTCCTCCAAATTTCACTTTATGTCACTCAAGATTCCCAAGAATCACCTGACTTGAAACTATTTCAAACCAGTGCTACCAGCAGCTGACCTGCTTGGAAGGAGTAAATCACCTCTTTATCTGCTTTCCTGTATTTGCAAATCCTTTTTCACCATTGCACACATCCTACTGTATGGTACATACTCATTCTCATGAGGAACAACCCATGTCTGTGTCATCCTTTCTCTTTGATTTTCTTGGGTGTGATTTAACTGTTCTCAGGCTAACATACACACATGCATCCCCAGCTCCAAATCAAAGTCTGCATAAGGATGGATAAGTAAAATTCACCTTTATCATCTCTATCCTGTATCTAAGACTATTCTCAAGAAATAATGCCTTTTACCTATGTCTTCCAGATTGTCAGCTATTTAAATAATATGCTCAAATGCTATTTTTTTCCTTCAGACTACACCATTTGACTCACCTTTCTGAAAGGTGAAGAATTTGTCTTTTCTGTTTTTTTCCATATGTAGAAGAGAAAAACCAGTAACCAGCATCTTATAATAAAAGTAGAATAAAATAGTGTTAATGAACTCATAAAGAAATATATTGAAACCTGTGTTTCTAAACTTGAACCTCTCAAAAGGGAATTAAATTCCAGATTCAAATGGCTCATCACCCACCCCATAAAGCTTCACCATCCACCCGTATCACCAATGTGTGGCAACTCTCCAGTTATAGGATCTGTTAAATGTAAATCATTATTATTTTTTCTCAGCACTTTCTGATTTTCTGTTCTACTTTAGCATAATTGTGTTTTAGGACTGTGGCATAGTGTCTGTCTTAAGTTCTTTTACTTTTTTTTCACACTTCTGTGTTAGTTATATGGTTTCTTGGTTTCTATGCGTTCCTCCTTTCTTACTGTGCTAGAGCATCCTTAATTTCTAAAGAACAGGTGCAAGGGAAGTAAACTGTCTTTGTCCTTACTATCTAAAAATGTTTTAAGTTCCTCTTACAAAGGATTGTTCATTTAGCCAGGCATCGAATTGGGGTTGAAATCATTTCGCTCCAGAACTTCTGTAGTTCCTGCAGAAATGTCTTTCATCATCCATTTGCCCTGGAGAAACTGTGATGACTGGTTTCCATGGGGATCCTGCATTAGTTGGGTGAGTGATTGCCTTCGCTTTGTTTTTCAAGAGCTCTGAGTTTGCTCTTTCCACTGAAGCTCCATGTGTATTGTTAACTATGGAATTTGTTTTTTATTAGTTCTTTGACTATTGCCATACCACATCTTTTTTTCCTTTTTCTGGAACTCAAATCATTCATTGAAACTTCAGTGTTGATGTGCTTGCTCTCCATGTCTTCTTTTTTCTTACATTTTCCTTTATTAAAATAGAAATCTTTTTGTTTTATGGTTCGGCATATTTCTTACATTTTATCTTTCAAGCTTTCTATTAATCCTTTTGAATTTAGAATATATGTTTTATATTCCAAAGAGTTTTCTTATTTTATATCCGCTTTCTTATATAACAGTGTGTACTTATTTTATAGCTGCAGTACACTCTCAAACCTCTCTAATAGATTAATTAGATTTACTTCACAGTTCTCATTAATTCTCTAATAATGGCAGCTTCATCTTCAATGGTCCTTCTATTTTGTTTACCCTCAAATATCTCATGATCCCTAGGCATATATTCCTATTATGTAGACATTTCACACCTTTCCCATGTATACGGCGAGGGAGGATGCTGACTGAAGGTTCTGAATATGTCACATGGGCTTTTAATACTGTAGGGTCTCTGGACATAAAGAAGCTCGCTGTCCTTACTCCATTTCCACCACCTTCCCAGTGGAAAAATAAAGGAGAAGAGCTCTGTTTTTACCAACCACACCCAGCCTTCTTCTTATTCCAGAAGAATCTCAGTTTTTCTTTAGGGTACAAGCTATTACCAAGTTACTAATCTTGCTTCATGCAAAAAAGTGGGGGGCCATTTGACACCATTTTTTCTTCTAGTGTGAAATACACACACTCAACTTCACATTCTCATTTTTGTATTACTTTTCATTCCCCTCTCTCTAAATATTCTACTTTCAAGTTTGGTATCTTCATAGGACTCTTATCAGTGCTTTTACCACCTTTTATTAATTCATCTATGCATTTATAAGAATCTCTGGTCCATTTTTATCCCACTGTGAGAAAGTTTTCTGGATATATTACTATTTTTCTTTCTTTATTCTCATTTAAATATGATTTGGGGTGGAAGATCTAAGTTCATATGACCAGTCCCTATTAAACAAAAAGGCTTATTTTTTAATCCTCAATAACAGATAAATAATATTTTCACAATAAATATTTGTGGAACCCAATTGAAAACACAGAAAAATTACATTATAGATTCATCTTGCTTTTCTATTGATCAACTCTGACTATGAATGATGGTTGGTGTATCAAAATATGCTGTATTCTGCCTCAAAGTTTCAAAAAATTAAAAAAAAACATTTTTAAGTAAGTTTACATCCTTCATATGTACTTCCCAACAGGGATAATTAGGGGTATATGACTGTGTGTGTGTGTGTGTGTGTGTGTGTGTGTGTGTGTTTCAGAGGATGCTAGTTGCCTTGGAATATTGTTTCTCTGTCCTTATTTTGTAGAACCATAGCTTTTCACTGAGTACATTGATCTCCAGATAAAAGCCTACATTTCCCAGCCTCCTTGCATCTAAGTAACTTAAGTTTGGCTGGTAAGATATGAGCAAAAAACTATAGTTCTTCTGAAATATCTCCTTAGAAGGGAGTAGGTGAGCCTTCCTCAACCTGTTCCATCCTTCCCTTTGAAATGCTTGTGTGAAGGCTGGAGCTCCAGCTGTGAACTTGGACATGAAATGTAGGCCACACCTAGGGACAGCAGAGCAGAAAGTTAAATAACCTGGGTCTCTTGCATCTTCAAGGCACTGTCTTACTTACTAGACTATTTCCATTATCTATATTATATACTCTATCAGATACACCAAGAACAAGGAGAATAAATAAGCATTAGATAACACAAATATATTTTCATGGTGTTTGGGATGTTGTGGAATTATCTCAGCAGCTAATGGGCCAGGTCTCTAAGGAACAGTAATATTGCTAAGCAAATAATGTTTGCTATAGAAATCCATAGGCAGTTTTGGGAACCTAAGGCAATTCTAGTCTTCCCTTGGAAAGCAAACATGTAACGTCCACCGTCTGAGCAGCTCTGCCATACTGGTCCCTGGGCCTTCTCAAGGTCAAGAGAAACCTAAGATCCTCATGTTTTTTAAAGTTCTTATAGACTTTTTAAAGATTGATAAATGCCAAAGCAGAGTTCACCAAATTGTGGGATAACTTAAATGTTTTCACTTATTAAATTGCTTTCTAATACAAAATACAATTCAATATAATTCCACCATTCACAAAATAAGTACAGGAATTATTCATACATATTAATTCCTATGCAATATGTGCAAATAATATGATCTAGCAAGAGAACACAAAGTCATAAGCTCTTTGCTGATGGGACTGAGGGGCATGTGACAGGGAACCCCAGGGCTCTCAGGGCTAAAAGGAGGCCAGACCACCCCCTGAGCAAGCTTTGAGCAGTGAGGATGACATTCCCAATGACTGTGCTCTGTGTACTTGCTACATGTGGCCACCCCTGAAGCTTGGACTGAGCAACTCAGGCCACAGCTTCCAAACTGAGGTTTCCAGGACCTGCTACTTAACTATAATCCTGTCAATAGATCAGTGGCGCAGATAGATGGATCTATGGAAATGGAGTTATTAATATGAGGCCAGGGAAATTGTCCTTATGCTGACATAGCCACATTGGTGACTCCGCTACATTTTGCTTCATCTCTTCCAGGAGGAGCTGTCTGGGTTTGCCAGTTGCTGCCCTGTATTTTTGTGTCTCTGTTGGACAAAAGCTCTTGGGTCAGCCATTTGGGTTCAGCCCCTCAGCATGGTCTGATAGTCATGGCTAGGGAATACATGTACCTGTCTTTCTCTTGGGAGAAATTCCTAAGGCTTCCATTCACTTCCATTCATTTCTCTTCTCGGTTCTTTGCTGATGACGCCACAAATTTTAAATGTGGTTGTTTTATATATCAATATTGAAGATTTTAGTAGAATTCATAAATTTTCTTGTGCATATTTAAGTTGGGTTAAATTCCTCCTTGCCTCTCATTAAATTTATAACTGAAATTCTTATAATTGAGAATTGTTACTGAGTGGGGCCCTAGAGAAAGATTCACTCAAATTGAAAGAGGGTTTTCTTTGTCTTACAGGCAACTGAACAATATATTATGTGGTTTTTATTGAAACAAGATAAGTAGGATTTATGAAAGTTCTAAATGCATCTAGAGTAATAAGGACAAATATTTAAAGATAAATATACACTTAAACTATGAAACTATGTCAGTTGTATCAGTGAGTGAGTAACTGCAACATTCTCTCTGCCAGGCTGTGGAGCTAGGCTGTAGAGTCAGATAACAGGGAAAAAGAATTCACTGAGTCTCACCAACTCTTTATTTCTGCCTTCCCTTATCTCTACATAATCTATCCCTCTGTGTCTTTCTGGACCATCTGGAATTAGGGCATTAAAGACCTTGAAGAACAGACTGAAGCTGGGAAAGCTGGGGAGGGATGCACATAAGGGCAAGAAATAACTTTTCTTTGAGTCTGCATTACCCAGCATATTATTGAAGGTCTGCTATGTGCAAGAACTGTGCTCTCTTCCATGGATACAAAGATAGAAATCATCCTTGCATGGTCTGAGGAGTACACACATAAATAGATTCCAATATATTAAGACAATTGTAAGGACAAAACCCAGAGAAAGAAAAAGAGCTCCTCATTTTTTTTAATTTTAGGTAAATCTGTTCCTGAATTCCACTCTAATGGTAATCCTACACTGTCTTTATTTTTATTCTTCATAGCTTAAAATTTATAGAAACAGTATTAACTGAATTTTATATTCCCACAAATTACTTAGATCTCATAATCACTTAATTTCTTCTAAATCTTCTTCTCTTCTATGAAAGTATTTAGGAATATTTTCCCGGGTATGTATTTCCATCTTGAGCTCATGTGATTCTGAAGTCATAGTTATCATTCTTAATTATTCCACATAGCTTGTAACTATAGCTTGCTTGTGTGTGAGGCTAAAAAACACCTCCCAGAATCCTCAAACACAACACTATCCTTTGTTTAAATATCTCTGTTTCAATTCCATTGGCAAATTCTTCCATACACTTGAGTAACCACAAATAGTTGGACAGATGACACAATTTCAAGTTGAAGGTAGATTTTTCTCCTTTGCATCTGATGTTTAGGTGTGGATGTTCTTGGATTTATCACTGATGTCACACTGTCTTCTCACCTCCAAGTATCTGCAAACAATCTGTCCCTCCAGTCCAACTTCGTTAGATTTCCCTTTAATGCCATCATGCCTGTGGTTATGATTTCTTTGGGTGCAATATGATACTTTGAAACAGTTTAAGCAAAACATTGAAGTCTAATTTTAAGAATACAGTGTATTCCTTGTCTGGTTAATTTATTCATCTCTCTGTTGGCTGCAACATTGTCTAACTAGGCAAGTAAATAAATCACAGCAGTCTTCAGTATGTTCTCCACATGGCAGCTCTAAGAATTACTTCTTTTCTTTCAAACTTTATTTAACTAATGTTAAGTATTTATTTTATTTCAAATTATAAAATATTTCACACATGACAGAAAATAAGTTAATATAATAAATATAACCCAGACTTAACAAATGTTAAAATTTCATCATAATTTATATCTAAAGTTTTAAAAGTAATAAAATATTTCAGCTAGACAGCTATGCCTCCCAACATCCATTTCTCTTTGTCCTTGCCTAAACTTGATGTGCATTATTTATTTGCACATTGTATATACTAAACTACCTGTGCTTCTGTATGTAAACAGTACAAACACACTGCATATATTCTTTTTTTACATTCAATGTTAGGTTTTCGAGATTTATCCCTGCTGGTATATATCATTCCAGTTTCTTCATTTGAACTACCTTTTACTTACCCAGTCACTTACTAACATATATTTAGGTTGTTTCCAAAAATTTTGACTGTGACAAAACAAACAGCCTGCAAGGAACATCCTTGTGCTTTTTCAATCCTGTGCACATTTGTTAGAATGTTTCTCTAGAGTACTCTAGCCTTTGTTCCTAAAAGACCCAGACCATGGGGTATGTGCCTTATGCAATTTATTTATAAGACTCTGTCCAAAGGTTCCCAACTGACTGAATTTACATTTGCACTGGCAATGTACAAAGTTCCCATTTATCCACAGCACCACCAACAATTGGAATTACCAGACTGTTTTGTTTGTACTCAACTACTGAGTATGAAATGCTATCCTCTCTTCCTTCAGTTGGCACTCCCTTGATTACTAGTGAGACTGAGCGCATCTTCATGGTCCTGGAAATTTTGGTGTTCACCTTATGGCAGTTACTTCTTTATAAACTTTTTTCCATTTTTCTCAAGTGTGTGGCAGGGGAGGTGTACATGAATTCTGAATTTTGTTTCAATCTGGTTTTGTTTTTCACCTTAGTATGAATACAATATTGTTTTCATTAAGAAAGATTTAGGTTAACTTTCTTTTTTTTTGCCTCATATTAATATAGCTGCCTCTGGTTTTTTGCACTCTTACAGTTTCTTTCTTTTTACTCTGCTTTTTAAAAAGTTTTCTTATTTTCTGCCTTTTTTAAATTTGCCATATTTTCCTCACTCATTTTTTAATCCTTATGTTGTTTTGGAAATTATAAGTTGGTCTGTTATTTCAGGAGTTGCCCTAAAGTTTTTTATGTGCGTTCTTGACTTAATAAAACTTGATCAGTATCAGAAACTGATCCTTAACACAAAAAAATACAATGGCCTTAAAATGCTTTTACTGTATTGTTCTCCAGACATATGATTTTATCCTAGTATTTTAGTTTCACATTTTTCTCACCCTCTCCAAAATTAGTCATCATTTATATTATTGTTTTGTAATTAGTGCATGTTTTATTTACTTATTTAACAATTTCTTTGTTTACATATGCTTCTTATATTCCAGTGGTTTCTTCTGATTTGTTTCTTGTTCCTGAATTGTCATTTATCAGTACTTTCAACACTGAGCTGTAAGAAGTATATTTCCTCAGTCTTTATTATCTGGACCATGTCAGTTTCACTCCCACATTTACCAAGAAGGTAACCTATATCATGTTTCCAATTACTTTCTTCAATATGAAGCATATTTCTCAAATTTCTTCAGGTTCCTATTGCTCCAGGGGGAAAACCTCCTGTCAGCCTAATTTTTTTCCCCTACTTGGTGTCCCTTTTTTATTGTTTAACTTTCATTACTACTTTTCCGTGTTCTGTGTTTTCACTACGGTATGTCTGGGGGTGGGTTTGTTTATATTTTCCTGTTTGAAACTCGTGTAGTTCCTTAATTAGATGATTCTTCCAATCTGAAAAAATACCAATTCATCGTCTCTTTGAATATTGCTTCTCTCCTTTCTGGAACCATTTTTAAAAATATGTGGTACTTTGTCACGACGTGGTGAGAACTGTCACAGCCTCACTCCTCCCTGCCTTACCAGCCTCATTTCTCAAATGCCCTTCAGCCATGAGTCTACTTAAATTGCTCACAGGAAGGGCTCTCTTCTATCAAATAAGCCTTCTGTCAGGCTCTTTCCTGAGTGGACTTGCAGAATGACTCTACTCCTCTCCTACCAGTTAACTGTAACTCTTCCTTCCGGAATGCTTTGCCCACTGTTCTGATGGCGACTGTTCTCCTTTTAGAACACCTTGAGTTTCTTGTTCAGAGCTCCTGGAGGTGGTTGTGCTTTTTTATTGGTTTGAGTATCAAATGAATGTCAGGCTTTTTCCACTAGATTCCCTGCTTTGTGAAGGCAGTATTTCGTTTTTTGTTTTTATTTTGTTGGCACTTTATAGGCACTCAGGCAAAGGCAATGTAGGGCCTGGCACCAGTGAGGAGCTGTGGCACCATCAGGGACCCAGATAGTAACTATCATCTCTGAACACAGTCTCACTTCCCTCGGAGCAGACCAGCTTTCTCTCCTCGCTGCAGATATTCCATATCATAAACGGCTGAGGGTCAAGACCCTCTCAGGTTAAATAGTGCACATTACCCACTAGCCAAGATTGTCCCCCTTTTGCTCACATTCTTTAGGGGTCCTCTGCCTACAATTTCTCTGGTATCTGGCTAAGAGCTGGAGAATGTGCTTCCAACTCTGTGGATCATTTATGGATAAATCCTTGTTTCCCCATTTGATTCTAGAATAACTGACTTTTTAAGGTAATAACACCTTCAAAAGTCAAATAAGAAAAAAAATGCATTGCTCACACTTGAACCAAAGAAAAAACCCTCAGTGCACTTATTTAACCAATATCTGCTGAGCTCCTGTTGAGTGCTATTCACTCCATTAGGCTTTAGGATACAATAGCAAATACAGAGAAGGTCCCTGCTGTCCATGAGATCAGAGTCTAGAGCGGCAGCATCATCCCAGTGCTCGTGCTGCTCCTAAACAGACATTCGAGCAACACGTGAATGCTTTGAATAAAAGAAATAAGGTTCCTTCTGAGTATTTAACAAATTAACTTGACCTATAAAGGAATTTGCAGTAGGTTGGGGAAGGCTTACTTCATGAGTGACTCCTGAACTAAGATTTTAAAGATGAGTAGAAGTTAATCAGGCAAAGAGGAGAGGTCAGAGCATTTCAAGAAGAAACACCAGTACGTGTAAGTGTCCTGTGGCAGGAAGCTGATGGGCAATGATGAGGGGCTAAAAGAAGACCAGACGGGTTTGAGAACAGAAGGGAAAAGGGAACTTACTAGAGCTGAGGATGGAGAGTTATACAGGAGTGAGAGAGAAATGTGCTATCTTGAGCTGGCTAAAAATAGCCAATTACTATATTTTCAGAAATTTTGTGAGCCAGCTATTAATAACCATTATTAAAAAACAAAAGTATGCAAGCTTAAGTTTAAAAATGATATTAGAAATAAAGTTGTCCTAATTATTCCTAGTCACTCTTAATTATTTTACTACATTTTGCTATTTGTGCTCCTGAGTTTATTTATGTCTATCCTACTGGTATGATGGAAACACTTCATAATGGTATGTGCTGCTCTACTTTACTCCCCAAACTCACAGTTGCTGATTTTACATGAACTCACTGGAAATGGGCCATGGTTGGAGTTTACACCATGGAAATTGGCAAACCTTTTAAATCAGAACTCCCTTACCCACCCGAGACTCACTCATTAAGCAAATACTGCCCTTTCACTGAATGAGACTGTACAGGGCCTTAGAGACCATGGTAAGAATCAATCTTTACTGCAGGAGAAACAAATGGGCAGTGAAAGATTCTAAGCAGGGAGTTGACAATAGCACATTTCTGCTTTAACAAGATAACTAAGACTAAAGAAAACGAGCTGACTCTGGGTGGCCCCTATGGTAAATAATGGTGGCTCAGACTAGGATCAAAGCAGTGAAAATGGAGAGAAGTGAATGGATGTAAGATGTATTTAGGAGGTAAAATAGAAGGCTGAGCTGTGGTGATATTGTAATGAACCAGTCACTTAAGACCCTCATGAAAAATAAAATATATCCTCCCCAATTTCTGAATGCTTACGATGTTTTCATTTTGATCCCAGTCCTTTGACACCATGTGTCAAAGAACCAACTTCGCAGTGGAACAAACAGACCTAAGTAAAAGGCAAAAATTTACCCATGGGGAAATATATGAAATGAAGGAATTAACTCCATACAAAAATAAGTTATCTTAAAAGTAATAAATGAAATCCACAACTTCTCCATCTTCATATATGTGTAATGGTGCACAGATGGTAGCCATGAGATGGCCTCCCAGAGCTCTGACTGCAGGGAGCGTAAATGTCTGAGGTCCAGCCGCTTGAGCCAAGGCCTTGCTTCCCATAAGTGGACTCCAGACAACGACTGAACAGGACAGAGACACTAAAGCAAGTCCATTATGGGCAATGCCGGATTCCTCTGATGGGTAGCTTTAACTCCATGACTCGCTAACGTCCTTTCCAAACTTTCCTCAGAACTACATTACCTAAGATGATTGCACCCAATTTCCTTCATCCACAACCACTCTCCTTCACTCGGGGTTGGACCGTCTCAAGGTCTGATGGCCCTGTGAGCATTATTTGATTCCCTGCTTCTGCCTCGTGTCTGTGGCAGTTTTTTGAAGGGTTGTGACTTGTGATAGAAGATACCTGTAGTGCAAGTTTCTGCATCCAAGACGACTTTCTGCTCCCTTCCACAAGGTCAGACAGCTTTTGCTTCTGCTCTTTCCCAGAAGTAGGAGATCATTGTGTCTTAGAGGCTAGACAATGTCTTGCCATTTCCCTAGTGCTTAAGTCTACTTTTTGTAAGAGAGAATGGTCTGGGGAGCGGATGCAGTTTTGTGCCTGTGTGCCCAGAAGGGATGTCTTCCCGTCTCCGCTCTCCCCCCTCCCTTGAGAGTTCCATGGAAAAGAGGCCACGAGTGAGTATAGACTACACATGCCTGGGCTCCTGGGGATTCTAAATGTTGTGATAGATCATGCTGCGTCGTAACTGCTCATTAAAGTTTCAGCTGTTTTCCTTACTTTCTGCAGGGAGGCTGCCTCTCTTGCCGATGATTTGCCAAAGGTGAAACAGCTGGTGTGTCCTGCCCATCCTCAGAGGGCCTGACACGCTGTTCCACTCAGTTCACCTGTTGCCGTGTGATCTCAGATCTCTGATGGGTCCAAGAAAAGTTACAACTTTTGCAGGTCATCTGGCTTTTTCTCATTTTTAGCATGAGATTGATGTTCTATTTCTTTCTACATGCTAAGAGAGAGAAAGTCCCCTCCTCTTGTTTTCAGAAATCAGTTTTTTTAAATCAGGTCTGTCCTGTTTAAAAATCTGCATCAGAATTTTATGTGTGATGGGTATTAAAGAGTCAGGAATAGTATGTTATACTCCAGACATGGGAAAGCTTTATGTTGTCAAACACTATTACGGTAGTCATTCTGTAAATTTATTGAATGCAGACCTTAAGAAGTAGCAGACATCAACATCATCCATCACATCAATAAAAAGAAGAACAAAAACCACATGATCATCTCCATAGATGCTGAAAAAGCATTTGACAAAATTCAGCATCCATTTTTGATTAAAACTCTCAACAGAATGGGTATAGATGGCAAGTACCTCAACATCATAAAGGCTATATATGACAAACCCACAGCTAACATCATACTTAATAGCGAGAAGCTGAAAGCTTTTCATCTAAGATCGGGAACAAGACAGGGGTGCCCACTCTCTCCACTGTTATTCAACATAGTACTGGAGGTCCTAGCCACGGCAATCAGACAAAACAAAGACATACAAGGCATCCAGATTGGTAAAGAAGAAGTCAAATTGTCACTATTTGCAGATGATATGATACTGTACATAAAAAACCCTAAAGACTCCACTCCAAAACTACTAGAACTAATATCTGAATTCAGCAAAGTTGCAGGATATAAAATTAACACACAGAAATCTGTTGCTTTCCTATACACTAATGATGAGCTAACAGAAAGAGAAATCAGAAAAACAATTCCATTCACAATTGCACCTAAAAGAATAAAATACCTAGGAATAAACCTAACGAAAGAAGTGAAAGACCTGTACTCTGAAAACTACAAGACACTCCTAGGAGAAATTAAGGAAGACACTAACAAATGGAAATGCATCCCATGCTCTTGGCTAGGAAGAATAAATATTGTCAAAATGGCAATACTAACTAAAGCAATCTACAGATTCAACGCAATCCCTATCAAACTACCAACAGCTTTCTTCAATGAACTGGAACAAATAATTCTAAAATTCATATGGAACCAGAAAAGACCCCGAATAGCCAAAACAATCCTGAGAAGGAGGAATCAAACAGGGGGAATTACGCTCCCTGACTTCAAGCTCTACTACAAAGCCACAGTAATCAAGACAGTTTGGTACTGGCACAAAAACAGACCCACAGACCAGTGGAACAGAATAGAAAATCCAAACATTAACCCAAACACCTACAGTCAATTAATATTTGATAAAGGAGCCCTGGATATACAATGGGGAGATGACAGCCTCTTCAGCAGCTGGTGTTGGAAAAACTGGACAGCTACATGTAAGAGAATGAAACTGGACTACTGTCTAACCCCATACACAAAGGTAAACTCAAGGTGGATCAAAGACCTGAATGTAAGTCATGAAACCATAAAACTCTTAGAAAAAAACATAGGCAAAAATCTCCTGGACATAAACATGAGTGATTTCTTCATGAACATATCCCCCCGGGCAAGGGAAACAAAAGCAAAAATGAACAAATGGGACTATATCAAGTTGAAAAGCTTCTGTACAGCAAAGGACACCATTAGTAGAACAAAAAGACATCCTACAATATTGGAAAATATATTCATAAATGATGTATCTGATAAGGGGTTGACATCCAAAATATACAAAGAACTCACCCACCTTAACAAACAAAAAGCAAATAACCCAATTAAGAAATGGGCACAGGACATGAATAGACACTTCTCTAAAGAAGAAATTCAGATGGCCAACAGGCACATGAAAAAATGCTCCACATCGCTAATCATCAGAGAAATGCAGATTAAAACCACAATGAGATTCACCTCACACCAGTGAGGATGGCCAACACCCAAAACACAAACAACAACAAATGTTGGCGAGGATGTGGAGAGAGGGGAACCCTCCTACACTGCTGGTGGGAATGCAAATTAGTTCAACCATTGTGGAAAGCAGTATGGAGGTTCCTCAAAAAACTCAAAATAGAAATACCATATGACCCAGGAATCCCACTCCTAGGAATTTACCCCAAGAATGCAGCAGCCCAGTTTGAGAAAGACAGATGCACCCCTATGTCTGTCGCAGCACTATTTACAATAGCCAAGAAATGGAAGCAACCTAAGTGCCCATCAGTAGATGAATGGATTAAGAAGATGTGGTACATATACACAATGGAATATTACGCAGCCATAAGAAAAAAACAAATCCTACCATTTGCAACAACATGGATGGAGCTGGAGGGTATTATGCTCAGTGAAATAAGCCAGGCCGAAAAAGACAAGTACCAAATGATCTCACTCATATGTGGAGTATAACAACAAAGAAAAAAAAAAATGAAGGAACAAAACAGCAGCAGACTCACAGAACCCACGAATGGACTAACAGTTACCAAAGGGAAAGGGACTGGGGAGATGGGTGGGAAGGGAGGGATAAGAGGGTAAAAGGGGCATTACGATTGGCAGACATAGGGTGGGGGGGCACGGGGGGGACTGTACAGCTCAGAGAAGACAAGTAGTGATTCTCATCTCACTACACTGATGGACAGTGACTGTAATAGGGTTGGTGGGGGGGACCTGATGAAGGGGGTAGTTTAATCATCACAATATTGCTCATGTAATTGTAGGTTAATGATACTAAAATAAAATAAATTGTAAAAAAAAAAAAAAAGAAGAAGAAGTAGCAGAGTACACAATTCGGTGTTAGTCAAGGCTCCCATTGCAGAGGATAAGAAGATGTGTTGCAAGAAGAATTGTTTCTAGTATATTTTGTGTTGGGTCATGATTCAACCCAGTTACCTTGTCCTTCCCGCCAGGTGGTTGACCAGATTGGTACCCTGTCCTCTGATCTGCAGCTGGAGGATGAGATGACGGACAGCTCCAAAATGGACACCCTGAATAGTAGCTCAAGCGGCACGACGGCCTCCAGCCTAGAGAAAATCAAAGTGCAGGCCAGCGTCCCCCTCGGTAGGCCCCCAGCTCCCCCATCTACTATCCTCACTGTCCTGAGGAAGCCAAACCCTCCGCCGCCGCCTCCACGGCTGACACCTGTGAAGTGCGAAGCCCCCCGAAGGGTGGTGCCTGCTGTCAATCCTGCGAAGACCAGTGAAACCGTTCTGAGAAACAGAGGCTTGCCAGGGGTGCCAAACAAAATCCCAAACGGCGACATCTGCTGCGCACCCGGCAGCAACCCGGACAAGGCTCCAGCGCCGAAACGGATGCACAGACCTGAAAAAGACAGGTGTCCCCAGGCGGGGCCTCGGGAGCGAGTTCAGTTCAATGAAAAAGTGCAGTACCATGGCTATTGTCCGAACTGTGACACCCGGTATAACGTAAGAACAGCAAGGGGCATTTACACAGCCAGCCTGTCCACCCCCCAGGAAAGCTGCCTCCCCAAGGCCCTCCCCTCCCTCCTCCACCCCACTCCCTCCTTTCCCACTGGAAAATGGGGGACTGGGAATAAGCCACAGTAACAGCTTTCCCCCTCTCAGACCTGCAGCTGTGCCTCCTCCCATTGCACCAAAACCACAGAAGACCATTTGAGGAAATCAACTACCACAACAGTGTGATGTATGCCATTTAAAACACTTTTTGTTTTTTTTTTTAATTTCTATATTATAAACATAAAATAATAAGTAATGAGCACTTTCTACTCAAGCAATAAAAAGCCCAAGTATATTATTCCTGCGTTCAGCAAAGTGGCATAAAAATCACTTGGTAAGTATGCAGTATGTTGTTTATAATCCTGGGTATGCATTTTTTAAACCGTTGCATTATCCAAAACCACAAAACAGTGATAAGGTTGCCTATCTTGTTCTTTCAGTGGACCTGTGACAAACACTGGCCTGCCCATTTCAAATAGTTTGATTTGCTATAACAGATGGGATTAAACTCAATTTATTCATGCCTAACTCACATGTGCACTATTAACATGTCATACTCTTGGACCTAATGCTTTTTAATAAGAAATTGTAATACTGAAGAATTATTTTATTATTTTTCCTAAAGACACTTACCACTACTTTGGCATTATTAGACACTGAGGACAATACCAAAACATTTATTTTCTATACTATACAATTTGATTCTCTGTTCGGCTATATATGTAATGAGGGACTTTGTGGAAATATCATATGTCAATAAACAATAGTAAACAATGGCAAAATCAAATGTTCATCAGAATTAAAATGAAGCAGAGCTTCACTTAATCTCATGGTCACATTCTTCAAAGCAGGCAGCAGCTCTGACATTGGGGAGATTATAGGGAGTATATGTCAGAATTTTCTAAATTAAGTACCATAAGCAGGTCATCAGTAGAACTTTACATATTTTCATGTTATATATTTTGGTACCTCAGAGACCTTGGATCCCTCCTCCATTGCCAATCCCTTTAGACGTCATTACACTCAGCATTCCTCCAGGACACACTGTAGACCACACAGCAGAGCAGTAGGATGTGTGCCTCCTGCATCAGCAAGCTCTCTGCCTCCCTGAGGGAACCCCTATTTATAGGAGAATCATTGGGAGAAATGAAGACCCTTCTACAGCAGGGTGTTTTTAGCCTTAGATTAAGCTGTTTCTCCTCGGAGTTGACATATGCCAGGGATCTTTGTTATTCTGTAAAAGGAAGAGAAGAAATTCCTTCTTCCTAACATCCAATAAAGGTTTTTCTCTTCTGTCTAATTTGCTAATTGAGGTCACTCCCCACCCATGGACCAAGTTCACTTCCCAATTACAATGATTTGTAATGATCAAATGTTTTGCCCTGGAACTAGAAATATGTTTATCTCCTCTGGAATCATGACAGGTGCATGCCTAAACAAAATTTGTCCATCAAGTGGCAAGAGTAACAGGAGTCATCTTTGATAGAAGTTTATTTATTGTACAACAATAAAGAACACTGTAACCTTTTTGACCATTTGGCATTTGATCTGAAAATGAAAATTATTTTGTTGCTATAGGGAGGTAGTCTTCAGTCAGATTTCTTTGTTACCTTTTTCAAGCTGTATCCCAGTAATTTGGAATAATGTTTTTAAACAACTCCTTATTAAAAAATAGAAATATATTTTGGGCAGAACAACAGAGCAAATAGACTTTATTTTTTAAAGGAACAATCAGATGAGTGAAAAAAAAAAGCAGGGTGCCATGTTAAAATTTACTCAGCATGATTTCTCTTCTGTATGTTTTGGCCATGAAGGTAATGCAAGCAGAAAAAATCCAAATTTTCAGAAAGTTACAGAACATAAGACCAACAATCAAGGAGGGCCATAATCTAAAATTTATTAATTGCATGCTCAGTATGCTTAATACATCTGAACCAGGTAAACATAGTTCAAACACACCAGGGGCCCCTACTGCTGCTAGCAGCCCCTGTGCTCCCGTCCCCTGCAGGCAGGCCAGCTGGCTTGCTCCACAGAAGGCAGGACACCTGAGCCCTGCTTCCTTACAGATGGTGGGGACCTTGAAGAATGCTCACAGCCCCATGGACACTGGGATGCAGGAGTTGTTTGCCAAGCAGATGCTGACTTCCCTCCCATGGGCCAAAAGGCAGCAAATTCCCCTCCACACAAACCTAAAGCAGATTTCCGTTATCGTATGGGCCAGAAGGCATCTAGGCACCCTCAAAACGGCCTGATGAGGCTTAACAGTTCCACCTCCGAGTTAATGCTAACACCACCACGGGACGCTCAGTAGGAGGCCGGGCCCCAGTCACCCTGGGTCTCGCCTGATCACATGAAGTCACAGTGGTGGCACCACCACCACCGAGAGATGGCACACTGAGGCCTGAGCCCTGTGCAGTGCCCGTCCAGACCTCACAGGGACCCTGTAAGTGGGTATCGGGGTCTCACTTGTCAGATTAAGGACCCGAGACAGCCAGGTTTCCTGACAGCCTAGCCCACAGCCAGGACGCTTGGATCCCAAATCCATGCTTTTCCCACCGGTGCAATACTTTCAAGCAGTGCTTTCCTTGTGCAAATACTTTTTCTCTACCTAGGCATTCTCGCCAGGAGCAATATCCCTCCCACAGGCGCAAAATTGGCTCTTGGGGCTGAAAACATCCTACACAGTAGCGTGTGGCCCTCCAAAGTCCCAGCATATAAACATACCCAGTGAGTCTGTGGTGTGAAAATGTCATGGGGACGGGCTGTCAGGAAAAATTTTAAGAAGGCTCCTTAGGGGGCCGAGATGAAATAAAGTCTTATCCCAAGACTTCTTTTCCCCATGAGCACCATGCTTCTCAGAGTGGATTGTAGGGACCTGGGAATAGGTGAGGCCACACAGAACCTGGCCTCATCACAGACCAGCAAGGTCGATCCCATGGGAAGGAGCAGGAATTTGCAGTTTTAATAGACTCTTGTCTCCATCAGCTCAGGCTGCATAACAAATACCACAGGCAGGCAGCTCAGGCATTTATCCTCCCCCGGAGTATGGAATCCTAGATCAGTGCTGGCAGGGCTGATTTCTCCCAAGACATGGCATCCCTTAGCAATACTGTACCGCCCTCACCACCATCACCCCCAGAGCTTCCTACCTACCCAAGCAGAAACTCTGAACCCACTTAACACTCACTCCCCATCCCTGCTGCCCAGCCCCTGAACAACCCCATTTCATTTTCTGTCTTCATGCATCTGACTCCTCTTGTATGAGTGGGGTAATACATGATTTGTCCCTGGGTGATTGGGTTCTTTCACTCAGCCTCACTTCCTCAGGGTTCATCCATGTTATGGCAATTGTCAGAATGTCCTTCCTTTTTTTTTTTTTAAATAGTGCTGCGATAAACATAGGGGTGCATATGTCTTTTTCAAACTGGGATGCTGCATTCTTAGGGTAAATTCCTAGGAGTGGGATTCCTGGGTCAAATGGTATTTCTATTTTGAGTTTTTTGAGGAACCTCCATACTGCTTTCCACAATGGTTGAACTAGTTTACATTCCCACCAGCAGTGTAGGAGGGTTCCCCTTTCTCCACATCCTTACCAACATTTGTTGTTTGTCTTTCGATGTTGGCCATCTTAACTGGTGTAAGGTGATATCTCATTGTGGTTTTAATTTGTATTTCTCTGATGATTAGCGATGTGGAGCATCTTTTCATGTGCCTGTTGGCCATCTGAATTTCTTCTTTGGAGAAGAGTTCAGCTCCTCTGCCCATTTTTTTTTTTTTTTTGGTATCATTAATCTACAGTTACATGTGCAACATTATGGTTACTAAACTCCCCACTTCATCAGGTCCCCCCCACTTACCCCATTACAGTCACTGTCCATCAGCGTAGTGAGATGCTATAGAATCACTACTTGTCTTCTCTGAGTGGTACAGCCCTCCCCACACACACCCCCAACATTACGTCTGCTAATCGTAATGCCCCTTTTTCCCCCTTGTCCCTCCCTTCCCACCCATCCTCCCCAGTCCCTTTCCCTTTGGTAACTGTTAGTCCATTCTTGGGTTCTGTGAGTCTGCTGCTGTATTTTTCTTCCAGTTTTTTTCTTTGCTCTTATGCTCCTCATATGAGTGAAATCATTTGATACTTGTCTTTTTCCGCTTGGCTTATTTCACTGAGCATAATACCCTCTAGCTCCATCCATGTTATTGCAAATGGTAGGATTTGTTTTCTTCTTATGGCTGAATAATATTCCATTGTGTATATGTACCACCTCTTCTTTATCCATTCATCTACTGATGGACACTTAGGTTGCTTCCATTTCTTGGCTATTGTAAATTGTGCTGCGATAAACATAGGGGTGCATATGTCTTTTTCAAACTGCACTGCTGCATTCTTAGGGTAAATTCCTAGGAGTGGGATTCCTGGATCAAATGGTATTTCTATTTTGAGTTTTTTGAGGAACCTCCATACTGCTTTCCACAATGGTTGAACTAATTTGCATTCCCACCAGCAGTGTAGGAGGGTTCCCCTCTCTCCACATCCTCGCCAACATTTGTTGTTGTTTGTGTTTTGTATGGCGGCCAACCTCACTGGTGTGAGGTGATATCTCATTGTGGTTTTAATTTGCATATCTCTGATGATTAGCGATGTGGAGCACCTTTTCATGTGCCTGTTGGCCATCTGAATTTCTTCTTTGGAGAAGTGTCTATTCATGTCCTCTGCCCATTTCTTAATTGGATTATTTAGAATGTCCTTCCTTTTTAAGGATACTCTTCCACTGTGTGCAGAGGCAGGGGCCCCTCTCCTTAACCAAAGCAAGTCCACTAAGTAATGTCCAGGTGCTGGGGAAACCCCCGCTGGCTCCTCAGCTCAGCAAGGGGAACATATGTGTCCAGGAATGATCACTGACGCGGGTCCGGCTGCCTCTGAAGGTTAAACTATGAGCCAGCTGGAGGCTCTCAGTATAGATCTGCCTGTAGGCCCACATGGAGGGGAGCTGGAGAATTATCTGTGTAGCATGGAGGACACTGTGACCCTGGGGTTGTGATCCCTGGGTGACGTGGGGTCAGGGAGGGTGAAGTGGAGAAGGTGCTGGGTGGGGGCACAGACAGGCCTTGATGGCTCTCCTGGGACGGGGGCAGATGTGGAGAAGGGAGCAGAGGGACAGGGAGGCAGGGGACCATCCCAGGGGTCTGGTGAGAAGGAATGAAGGCAGAATCATGGTAGAACTGACACAAAAGAACTGTTCATGTTAAGTGTTTTATTTTTTCTTCCTAAAAGCACACAAAAGTACAAAGAGAAGTTTGTCATAATAAAAATTATATAATATTTGGTCTTTATCCCCATCCCTAGCACAGAGCTCCTATGCTTCCTGTGAGGACAGCCATACAAGTGTCTTGATATTCATAACAAGCCCCCGTCAGCCACACCTGCATTTATGTTAATGAGGTGAACTTGGAAAGCCCCTAAGAATGGGGGCTGGTGGCCAGGACCCACCATGGGGTTAGAAAGTGGGAACTGCAGTCCCACCCTGACCTCCACAAAGGGGAGGGGCTGGAGGTTGAGTCAGGCACCAATGGCCAGTGACTTAATCAATCAGGCCGAGTAATGGGGCCTCCACAACCCAGAAGGTCCAGGTTTGGAGAACTTCCGGGTTGAGAAACAAATACATGTACCAACAGGAGGTGTACCCCAAATTCTACAGGGACATAAACTCCTGTGCTCAAGATACTTTTAGACCTTCTAGACCTTGAGCTATGTGCCTCTTCATCTAGCTGTTCATCTGTATCCTTTACAACATCCTTTATAATAAACCAGAAAATATAAGCACATGTTTCCCTGAGTTCTGGGAGCCTTTAGAATGAATTGCTCAACCCAAGGATGGGGGCAAAGTGCAGCCCCACTGGACTTGAATTTGTGGGGAACCTGGGAACCCACTGCTTTCCACTGGTGTCTGCAATGGGGGTGGTCCTGTGGGACTGAACCCCTAACCTTGGGGAGTGAGTCTACACTGATCCCAGTTAGTGTCGGAATTGAGGAACCCAGACGCTGCTCACAAACTGCAGGGATGGAGATGGCCAACCGGCTCCAAGGCCACTGTCTCCTCCAGGAAGGGAGAAGCAGCCGCTCACCCTGCAGACATGTTCTTGACCATGTGCAATGTCAGGGAGGTGGACATCCTTGCTCCCTGTGGCCACAAAGACTCAGAAGTTGGTGGCCCAGCCCTGACCAAGCCCCACTGGGTCCAAGTCCTGGGATCTGTCCTACACAATGGACAGAAGATAATGATTTTGAACCTCAGGCGTTTAGCCACAGGTTGTCAGGACAGCAATTCCCTAGAGCCAGTTACCTGCCCATGGAGCAAGCCATTCCAGGGAAAGGGTTGGTGTTTGGAAGGGCATGCCTTGTTGACAGAGAGAAAGGGCAGCTAACAAGGGCATGAGCTGAGGCCTGAAAGCCACCGTCCCAGTTAAGACAACTGGACAGAATAAAACTCATTGTCCGAGACCCCTGGGATCAATCCGGGAAGCACAGGTTTTCCATGTGGTACTGTCCCTCACGAGCATTCCTCAGAACACCTCCAGGAAGCTATTGAGTCCAATGTTTCCATATATCTTGGTCTTGAAGGAAAGAATAGTCCCCCATCTACTCAGATGCTGTTGGTTAAGGGTATAAGATCCCCACTTTGAATTTCACCAAGAAGTACACTGGGTTCTAGACTTTTGGGACTCAAACTTTCGAGCGACCACTGGTGCATAACAGAGCGTTTGGCATTGGGAGATTCATGAAAATCATGGAGCATGTAGTTCTTATATGGAACAGAGTAGATAAATGACAATACAGTCAGCTCGTTAGGGTCTGAAATCTGTGGGCAATGTGAGGAGGCCAAGGAAGCGATAACACTGATTCTCTATCTCCATCCACAGATACAGAGAGTCTGGAAGGCTATTTCAGATCTTTGTGGCAGAGAAAGTCTGTGAGTTTGAGTCTAAATTAGAATAACTTGGAATTCACTCAGTAAGGGATATGGGGACCCACTTGGAACCCCAGGGTTGATGTAAAGGCTATTGAGATAAAGATTTGATAGGTATAGATAGAGGTTGATATGATTATTTTAAGCTGAAGACATCAGAGACTCAACAGGTACAGAAGGAAACCTTCTCAGATCTTCTCTTGGCTGAATAAAACAGCCTTCCTGGAAATGAAGAACTGCCAGGGATGCCCTTTGGGGGTTGGGTCTACTCCAAGGAGAGAGTTCAAGCATTACCATGCCATAAATCCCCTCCCAGGGGAGTTGTATAGTCCTGGAGAAGATGGGAAGACTACCCACACCTGCATATCAAACACTATCAAAACCTTCCTGGGGTTACAAACATTTAGACCATATCACCAGGCTGGGCACGGGGGATACATGAGCAAATAAGACAGACACGGAACCTGCCTTCAGGGCACTAACAGTGAGTAATACTTGCACCCGTCCACCCCACAGTATTTACTGGGCACCAACTGCACACAGAGCAGGTGAGACTCGATGGCAGGCCACATGCTCCTGGCCTTACAGAGCTAGATTTCTAGTGGTAGCCAGGAAGAACACACGGAAATAATACACAAGACACCTAAGAGGCAGAAATAAGTGCTTTGTGGAGTACTGATCTGACTTATGCAATCAGGGGTCTATGGATAGTCAGAAACACAAGCAAAGCTCTGAAGTCAGGAGCAGGCAGCTGCACAGAAGCCAGTGTTAATGGCTGAATTGTGTCCCGCCCCCCCAAATTCACAGGCTGAAACTCTAACCCCAACAGGATGGCTTAGGAGGTGGATCCTTTGGAAGGTGAGGTTTAGATGAGGGCATGAGGGTGGGGCCGCCTACTGGGATTAGTGCCCTTATAAGAAGAGGAGGAGACAGAAGAGTTCACACTCCCTCAGCCATCTCCCCACCAGCAGGCACAAAGAGGTCAGGCCCCCCACAAGCCAAAAGAAGAGGCCTGAAAACCTATCTTTCATGTCCTTGTTGGCCATTTGTGTGTATCCTTTGAAAAAACATCTATTCATATTCTTTGTCCATTTTTTGAATTATTGGTGGGATATTTTTGGTATGCATTGTATGAGTTCTTTATTTTGGATATTAATTCCTATCAGGTACATGGTTTGCACATCTTTTTTTCCCCATTCTGGAAAGTGAATGCCCACCCAGAGCCTTTCCAACCAAGCCATCCTCTTAGGAGCCACCTATGGGCCCTGCACACCAGCTGGGCCAATGGGCCTCTGCCTGTCAGAGTAATTCTCCCCAGACTCACAAGGGCACAAGCCCGGCAGAAACCACAGTCCTCTGGGATTCTGTGTGTGGTGCAGCAGGGGCCTCCCATACACCACATCCAGACCAGACCCCTTCCCAGACATTCCAGTCTTATCAAAATCCCCCATGGGGACTCATAACCATGCTGACAGATGAGAGTCTAGAGTCCCACCACCCATTCATGTAAGGTGGTTGGAGGAATTGGTTGGAGTATTGATCCATAAGAAACACTGAGCACCCAGCAATTCCACTTCTGGGAATTTACCCAAAGAAAACAAAATCTGATTTGAAAGAACACATGCACCCCTGTTTATTGCCACATTATTTACCATAGTCAAGATATGGAAGCAGCCAAGGCATCCATCAATAAATGAATGGATAAAAAAGATGCAGCACATATACACAGTGGGATGTTATTCAGCCATAAAAAAGAAATACTACTATTTGCAGCACCATGGATGGACCTAGAGGGTATTATGCTCAGTGCAATAATCCAGGCAGAGAAAGGCAAATACCATATGATTTCACTTGTAGGAGGAATCTAAAAAATAAAAACAACAAAAAGACTATGATCCATAAATTCTGACAATAGATTATTGGTTATCAATGGAGTGGGAAGGGGAATGGGTAAAAAAGGTCAAAGGGATAGAGGTACAAACTTCAAATTATAAAATAAATTAGTCAAGGAATGGAAGTACAGTGTCGGGAATATAGTCAATAATATTGTAATATCTATGGTGACAGATGGTAACTACGCTCATGGTTATCGGGGTTTTCAGCCTCTCTCCCGCCGGTCCTGCTCTCGGTCAGGACTACAGCTCTTTGTGTTACAAGCTCTTTCTGTTGCAAGCTCTTTCCGTAACCCTCTGAGGAAGGGAGGGAGAGGGGCTCACCCCGATAGGCAGAGCAAGGGAGGTAAGCGCCGCTGCCCGCCCGTTCCCGCAGCCTCCGGCGCTCAGCGCCGCCGCTGCTTGCAGCCGCTCCAGCCTCTGCTGCCGCCGCCGCTGGCTGCTGGCCACTGGCTGCTGGCCTTTCACCGGAGACAATCAGACGCGACAGGAAGTTCACTCAAAGGAAGAACTCGTTTATTGGGGCTCAGGGTACGGGATATATAGAGTGAAGTCTCTCCTGATTGGTCACACCTATGCTAATAAGGCGACTTTCAACTTTCCAATCACACACAATTGTGTGCATGCGCAGTTGTCTCTGATGTAAGAGGTGGACTAGAGTGGGCGTGGCTGAAATTCAGAGGTAGTTCTCAGCGGCCATCTTTGGCGTGGCTGAGATTTAAAGGCAGTTCCCCACAATGGTGGTTCACATTTCCATAATATACATAATTGTTGAATCACTATGTTGTACACCTGAAACCAATATAATACTGTCTATATCAAATATATTTTAATTAAAAAAAATAACACCCAGCACTGTCCTAGGACTTAGAGGTGAACTGACCCCAGGCAGAGAGTTTCAGATTGGTGTCACCCACCAACCTCTGCCATTTTGACAAGTTATGCAACATCTCCGAGCTCCCATGGCCTCTTCTAAAATGTATGGAGGTGAGGACTTCCGGGAAGATGGCGACGTGAGCAGGGTGGCAGAAATCTCCTCCCAACACTATATTTATCCACGAAAACACAGCAAATACAACTATTCCTAAAGAGAGACCAGAATACACAGGAAAGTGCACAGCGTGCAGCTACACCTGAGAGGACTCGGCACCCCACGAGGCGGGTAAGATACGGAGCCGCGACCCGGCGGGACCTGAGCACTCCCCCACCCCAGCGCACTGGCGGGAGGAGAGGATTCAGAGCCAGGTGGGAGTGGAAGTACAGGCCCATGAAATAACCAGCCCCGGTGATCTGCATGGGGAGTGCTGACACAAATCGCACGGTGTAGTGGAGATTGGAGAGGCAGAGGGTGCAGGGTCTGAGCGGGGAACACGCCAGGTTGCTTGCAGCCGGCTCCGGGAAGGAAAAAAAAAAAAAAAGCGCGCGCTTTTTTCAGCGGTCTTAAAGAGACAGGAGCCCAGTGGAGGGCTGGATCGCCGCAGCACACACAGCCTGGTAGGCTGGGAGTCCTGGGGAGTTTCGGACCCCTTAGCTGGCGACTGGGAAAGGGTGGCCGCACTTAGACCTCCCACAGAGCTCAACAACCTTCCATTATTTCCCACCCTGGCCAGAGCTATAAAGAGCCCTGTGGAGCACGTGGCCACAGCTCTGGAATAGTGGAGCAACAGCACCACCTACAGAATCCACTCCCGGTAGGCGTTTTTTTTTTTTTTCTCTTTTTTCTTTTCTTTTTTTTTCTTTCTTTCCTTCTTTCTTTCTTTTTTTCTTTTTAAAGTCATAAAGAGCACAGCTGACATATGTGGCACCTACCAGCAACCACTTCCATAGCCATGAAAAGACAGAGCAATATGGTACAGACAAAGCTTCACACCCAGACAACCCCAGAGAGGGAACATGAAGGGATGGACATGCACAGTTTTCCTGAAAAAGAATTCAGAATAAAAGTCATAACCATGCTGACGGATCTACAGAGAAATGTGCAAGAGCTGAGGGAGGAGGTGAGGAAAGACTATGCAGAAATCAGACAAGCCATTGACAGGCTTAACAGCAGACTGGATGAGATGCAAGAGACTGTTAATGGAATAGAAATCAGAGAAAAGGAATATAGAGAAGCTGAGGCAGAGAGAGATAAAAGGATCTCTTGGAATGAAAGAATATTAAGAGAACTGTGTGACCAATCCAAACAGAACAATATTCACATTATAGGAGTACCAGAGGAAGAAGAGAGAGAAAAAGGGATAAAAAGTGTCTTTGAAGAAATAATTGCTGAAAACTTTCCCACGCTGGGGAAGGAAATAGTCTTGCAGTCCAGGGAAGCCCACAGATCTCCCAACACAAGGGACCGAAGGAAGACAACACCAAGACACATAATAATTAAGATGACAAATGTCGAAGATAAAGACAGAGTATTAAAGGCAGCTAGAGAGAGAAAAAAGATCACCTACAAAGGAAAACCCATCAGATTATCATCAGACTTCTCAACAGAAACCTTACAGGCCAGAAGAGAATGGCATGATATATTTAACGTAATGAAATAGAAGGGCCTCGGACCAAGAATATTGTATCCAGCATGATTATCATTTAAATATGATGGAGGGATAAAACAATTTCCAGACAAACAAAAGTTGAGAGAGTTTGCCTCTCATAAACCACCACTACAGGATATCTTAAACGGACTGCTCTAGAAGGAAGCACTACTAAGGCTAAAAAGATGTCACCAGAGAAAATAAAATCATAGCAAAGAAAGCGGACCATCCAAATACTAACTAAAGGCAAAGAATAAAACACCTAATATATAAAGAATGGAGGAGGAAGAATAGGAAAGGAGAGATAAACATCAGACTGTGTTCACAATAACTTAACAAGAAAGTTAAGTTAGATTCTTAGATAGTAAAGAAGCAACCCTTGAACCTTTGGTAACCACGAATCTAAACCAGCAATGGCAATAAGTACATATCTATCAATAATCACCCTAAATGTAAATGGACTGAATGCACCAATCAAAAGACACAGAGTAACAGAGTGGATAAAAAAGCAAGAAAGACCCATCTATATGCTGCTTACAAGAGACTCGCCTCAAACCCAAAGATATACACAGACTAAAAGTGAAGGGATGGAAAAAGATATTTCATGCAAACAACAGAGAGAAAAAAGCAGGTGTTGTAGGACTTGTATCAGACAAAATAGACTTCAAAACAAAGAAAGTAGCAAGAGATAAAGAAGGACATTACATAATGATAAAGGAGTCAGTCCAACAAGAAGGTGTGCCATTATAAATATATATGCACCCAACACAGGAGCGCCGGCATATGTGAAACAAATACTAACAGAATTGAAGGAGGAAATAGACAGCAATGCATTCATTTTAGGAGACTTCAACACACCACTCACACCAAAGGACAGATCAACCAGACAGAGAATAAGTAAAGACACAGAGGCACTGAACAACACACTACAACAGATGGACCTAACAGATATCTACAGAACTCTGCACCCAAAAGCAGCAGGATACACATTGTTCTCAAGTGCACATGGAACATTTTCCAGAATAGACCACATACTAGGCCACAAAAAGAACCTCAGTAAATTCAAAAATATTGAAATCCTACCAACCAACTTCTCAGATCACAAAGGTATAAAACTAGAAATAAATTTTAGAAAGAAATCAAAAAGGCTCACAAATACATGGAGACTTAACAACATTCTCCTAATGAATCAATGGGTTAACGACCAAATCAAAACAGAAATCAAGGAATATATGGAGACTAATGACAACAACAACACAAAGCCACAACTTCTGTGGGACGCAGCAAAGGCAGTTCTAAGAGGAAAGTATATTGTAATCCAGGCCTATTTAAAGAAGGAAGAACATTCCCAAATGAACAGTCTAAAGACACAATTACTAAAATTCGAAAAAGAAGAACAAATGAGGCCCAAAGTCACCAGAAGGAGGGACATAATAAAGATCAGAGAAGAAATAAATAAAATTGAGAAGAATAAAACAATTGAAAAAAATCAATGAAACCAAGAGCTGGTTCTTTGAAAAAATAAACAAAATAGATAAACTCCTAGCCAGACTCATTAAGAAAAAAGAGAATCTACACACATAAACAGAATCAGAAATGAGAAAGGAAAAATAACGACGGACCCCACAGAAATACAAAGAATTATAAGAGAATATTATGAGCATCTGTATGCTACCAAGCTGCAAAACCTAGAAGAAATGGACAACTTCTTAGAAAAATACAACCTTCCAAGACTGACCAAGCAAGAAACAGAAAAACTAAACAGACCAATCACCAGCAACAAAATTGAATAGGTAATCAAAAAACTACCCAAGAACAAAACCCCCGGACCTGATGGATTCACCTCCGAATTCTACCAGACATATAGAGAAGAAATAACACCCATTCTCCTTAAAGTTTTCCAAAAAATAGAAGAGGAGGGATACTTCCAAACTCTTTCTATGAAGCCAGCATCACTCTAATACCAAAACCGGGCAAAGAACTCACCAAAAAAGAAAATTACAGACCTATATCCCTGATGAACATAGATGCAAAAATACTCAACAAAATATTAGCAAACGGAATTCAAAAATACATCAAGAGGATCATACACCATGATCAAGTGGGATTCATCCCAGGGATGCAAGGATGGTACAACATTTGAAAATCCATCAACATCATCCACCACATCAACAAAAAGAAGAACAAAAACCACATGATCATCTCCATAGATGCTGAAAAAGCATTTGACAAAATTCAGCATCCATTCATGATTAAAACTCTCAACAAAATGGGTATAGATGGCAAGTACCTCAACATCATAAAGGCCATATATGACAAACCCACAGCTAACATCATACTTAATAGCGAGAAGCTGAAAGCTTTTCATCTAAGATCGGGAACAAGACAGGGATGCCCACTCTCTCCACTGTTATTCAACATAGTACTGGAGGTCCTAGCCACAGCAATAGGAGGAAACAAAGAAATACAAGGCATCCAGAATGGTAAAGAAGAAGTCAAATTGTCACTATTTGCAGATGACATGATATTGTACATAAAAAAACCCTAAAGACTCCACTCCAAAACTACTAGAACTAATATCTGAATTCAGCAAAGTTGCCTGATACAAAATTAACACACAGAAATCTGTTGCTTTCCTATACACTAACGATGAACTAACAGAAAGAGAAATCAGAAAAACAATTCCATTCACAATTGCATCAAAAAGAATAAAATACCTAGGAATAAACCTAATGAAGGAAGTGAAAGAACTGTGCTCTGAAAACTACAAGACACTCCTAAGAGAAATTAAAGAGGACACTAACAAATAGAAATGCATCCCATGCTCTTAGCTAGGAAGAATAAATATTGTCAAAATGGCTATACTACCTAAAGCAATCTACAGATTCAATGCAATCCCTATCAAACTACCAACAGCTTTCTTCAGTGAACTGGAACAAAAAATTCTAAAATCCATATGGAACCAGAAAAGACCCCGAATAGCCAAAGCAATCCTGAGAAGGAGGAATCAAACAGGGGGAATTACGCTCCCTGACCTCAAGCTCTACTACAAAGCCACAGTAATCAAGACAATTTGGTATTGGCACAAAAACAGACCCAAAGACCAGTGGAACAGAATAGAAAATCCAAACATTAACCCAAACATATACAGACAATTAATATTTGATAAAGGAGCCTTGGATATACAATGGGAAGATGACAGCCTCTTCAGCAGCTGGTTGGAAAAACTGGACAGCTACATGTAAGAGAATGAAACTGGACTACTGTCTAGCCCCATACACAAAGGTAAACTCAAGGTGGATCAAAGACCTGAATGTAAATCATGAAACCATAAAACTCTTAGAAAAAACCATAGGCAAAAATCTCTTGGACATAAACATGAGCGACTTCTTCATGATCATATCTCCCCGGGCAAGGGAAACAAAAGCAGAAATGAACAAGTGGGACTATATCAAGCTGAAAAGCTTCTGTACAGCAAAGGACACCATCCGTAGAACAAAAAGACATCCTACAGTATGGGAGAATATATTCATAAATGACATATCTGATAAGGGGTTGACATCCAAAATATACAAAGAACTCACGCACCTTAACAAACAAAAAGCAAATAACCCAATTAAGAAATGGGCACAGGATATGAATAGACACTTCTCTAAAGAAAAAATTCAGATGGCCAACAGGCACATGAAAAAATGCTCCACATCGCTAATCATCAGAGAAATGCAGATTAAAACCACAATGAGATATCACCTCACACCAGTGAGGATGGCCAACATCCAAAACACAAACAACAACAAATGTTGGCGAGGATGTGGAGAGAGGGGAACCCTCCTACATTGCTGGTGGGAATGCAAATTAGTTCAACCATTGTGGAAAGCAGTATGGAGGTTCCTCAAAAGACTCAAAATAGAAATACCATATGACCCAGGAATTCCACTCCTAGAAATTTACCCCAAGAATGCAGCAGCCCAGTTTGAGAAAGACAGGTGCACCCCTATGTTTATTGCAGCACTATTTACAATAGCCAAGAAATGGAAGCAACCTAAGTGCCCATCAGTAGATGAATGGATTAAGAAGATGTGGTACATATACACAATGGAATATTACGCAGCCATAAGAAAAAAACAAATCCTACCATTTGCAACAACATGGATGGAGCTGGAGGGTATTATGCTCAGTGAAATAAGCCAGGCCGAAAAAGACAAGTACCAAATGATTCACTCATATGTGGAGTATAAGAACAAAGAAAAAGAAAAAAAAAATGAAGGAACTAAACAGCAGCAGACTCACAGAACCGAAGAATGGACTAATAGTTACCAAAGGGAAAGGGACTGGGGAGATGGGTGGGAAGGGAGGGATAAGAGGGTAAAAGGGGCATTACGATTGGCAGGCATAGGGTGGGGGGCATGGAGGGGACTGTACAGCTCAGAGAAGACAAGTAGTGATTCTCATCTCACTACACTGATGGACAGTGACTGTAATAGGGTTGGTGGGGGGGACCTGATGAAGGGGGTTGCTTAATCATCACAATATTGCTCATGTAATTGTAGGTTAATGATACTAAAATAAAATAAATTGTAAAAAAAAATGGGCAAAGGACATGAATAGACACTTCTCTAAAGAAGAAATTTAGATGGCCAACAGGCACATGAAAAGATGCTCCACCTTGCTATTCATCAGAGAAATGCAGATTAAAACCACAATGAGATATCACCTCACACTAGTGAGGATGGCCAACATCCAAAACACAAACAACAACAAATGTTGGCGAGGATGTGGAGAAAAGGGAACCCTCCTACACTGCTGGTGGGAATGCAAATTAGTTCAACCATTGTGGAAAGCAGTATGGAGGTTCCTCAAAAAACTCAAAATAGAAATACCATTCGACCTAGGAATCCCACTCCTAGGAATTTACCCTAAGAATGCAGCAGCCCAGTTTCAAAAAGACAGATGCACCCCTATGTTTATTGCAGCACTATTTACAATAGCCAAGAAATGGAAGCAACCTAAGTGTCCATCAGTAGATGAATGGATAAAGAAGATGTGGTACATATACACAATGGAATATTATTCAGCCATAAGAAGAAAACAAATCCTACCATTTGCAACAACATGGATGGAGCTAGAGGGTATTATGCTCAGTGAAATAAGCCAAGCCGAAAAAGACAAGTATCAAATGATTTCACTCATATGTGGAGTATAAGAACAAAGAAAAAAAAACTGAAGGAAAAAAACATCAGCAGACTCACAGATCCCAAGAACGGACTAATAGTTACCAAAGGGAAGGGGACTGGGGAAGATGGGTGGGAAGGGAGGGATAAGAGGGTAAAAGGGGCATTACGATTAGCAGACATAATGTTTTGGGGGGCACGGGGAGGGCTGTACAACTCAGAGAAGACAAGTAGTGATTCTATAGCATCTCACTACGCTGATGGACAGTGACTGTAATGGGGTTGGTGTGGGGAGGACCTGATGAAGGGGGTAGTTTAATCACCATAATATTGCACATGTAATTGTAGATTAATGATACCAAAATAAATTATAAAAATGAATAAATAATAAATAAATTGCAACTGTCCTAGTGGGTATGAAGTGGTATCTCATTGTGGTTTTGATCTGTACTTCCCTGGTGGTTAATGCGGGTGTGCATCTTTTCACATGCTTATTGCCCATTTGTATGTTTTCTTTGGAGAAATGTCGACTCAAATCCTTTGCCCACTTTTTTAGTTGTTTATCTTTTTATTATTGATCTATGTTGTATTTCTTACAATTGCATGTGAATCTACAATTATCTCAATACAAGTTTTAATTTTTTTTAAGACCTTTCTTTTAAATATTAGGGGGGGAATGCAAGGGAATATGGGGGGAAAAGGCAGCAAAATTTCACGAAAAGGATACCTAGATGGCAAGCAAGCACATGTAAGGTGTTTAACATCATTCCCCATTAGGGAAAGGTAAGTGAAAACCACAATGAGATGTAACTACCTACCTATCCAACTGGCCACAAAGTGCTAAAACCAAATGTTAGGAGGATGCAGAGAAACTGTATCACTCATACATTGCTGATGAGTGATGTAAAACAGTACAGCCACTCTGGAAAAAAAATAAAAATAAAAAATAAAATGCATGGAGGTGTCACTTCACTGTGTCCTCAGAAAGCATAAATATTTGCAAAAATATTCTGGAAGCAGTGAACTACAATTCATGTGGAGAACAGAATCATTACACTGTGGTGGGGAGGACATGTAGAATGTGAAGGCAGGACCGGTGACAGCTGGGTTTAAAAGCCACGCAGAATAATCATCATCATAAGCAGCTGTTAAGAAAAAAGTCAGAAGCTATCTGGGCGGGGCTGGCAGCCTGCAGGTAACAAACACACAGGTGAGCACAAACCTCTCAGAAGGTTCCGGGTCTAGGCACCTACCTGCAGGGTGCAGAAGGGGCATCTGGCTGGAGAGCAAAAGCAGCCACAGCATAAGGGGTCCAGGAAACCAGAAGGAAACAGCAGCAACAAGATTCCAACAAAACTTTTTTTTTTAAGCCTGCTTTTTTGCAATCTGGGAAGCTGACCTGTGTTCTTAGGTTTCTTAGCAAACTCCCAGCATTGGCTAAGGGGCATCTATAGAGTTCTCCATCTTGTCAAGTTCAGAACTGGCAAGAAAGGTCCCAAGTGAGGGAAAGATTCTGAAAAACTCAGACATTGCATGACCAAGGACTGGAACCAGCAGTACAGGGAAAGGTCCTCTGGTCAGTGGTTTCTGTGTTCTGCTAAAAACAGGTATGGGTGTTCTGCACAAAAGGCCAAGCTGGAAGCTCTCACATTTGCTGGCCTCAACTTCCTCTCCTTTCTCTGAAGCCAGGCACGTGGACTCCACAGGCTGTACTGGGCCAGAGCTGGGGAGAATGGAGTAGGTCTCACCTCTGGGGTCATTTGTGCTTCATTTCAGGTCACAGCCACCTTGAAAGACCCAGAGCCCTACCTAGTTAGGGCTCCCGGCTTTGTAGTTTACAGTGCAAGGTACAAAAGGAAGACAGGAGAGTGACAGGGAGGAAAAGGTTTTCCTGGCCCTCTTAGGGCCCCTGGCTGGGTCTGAAAATTAAAGATAGATTGATAGGAGGAAAGCCTTCCACGTTCTATAGGACCGAGGGAGCCTATAAGGAGATAAAGGCTCAAGATTTAGCTAGACCTGAGTACTTTCTGCCAGGTTTGACAACGGGTAGGCAGTTGCAGAGGAACAGGACAGGTGAAAGGGCATGAGGTATGTCACTGCACCAGGGCCAGCTTAGCAAGGCCTGTTTCCCCTGGTTCAGGGTGAGTGTGTGTGGAGTCCCTGGCTTGGAAGGGAAAGCAAGGCTTCTCCTTTCCTCCAGGTATAGAGAAGGAACTTCTCAAGTGTTATGGCCTGTTGCAGGGGAGGATGAAATCTGCTAAGTCAGAGTAACCTTCAGCTTAAGACATTCAGTATGCCATGATGCCACATTTGGGGTAGCTGATCCTGAACCCCATCCTTAGCTAACAAAGCTTTATGCTCTAGATGTCCCACTAATGAAAATCCCTGGCATGCGAGGTCTCTGTGAACCAAGAGAGAGCAAAGCCCTAAAGAACCCAGCACTGAGGCCAAGCTCTTTCCGGGGGATGACTTCTGCCCAGGGCTGTGCCTGCTGCCCAATAGAAAAGGGGCACCAAGTGCACCCCAGGGAAACTCGTTCAGTACCCCGCTACAACACGCCCATCCGTGTCCGGACACCATGCAGCATTAGTACCGTGCCTGAGCAGCACAAGATGCCCCCGGCCCAGGGTGCTTGCTGTCCACCAACAGTTCCACAGACACATCTAATTCAGGGCCAGGGCCACAGTCAGATTGCATTCCCAGCTCGCCTCGAAGATTTCACAAAAGCAAGAAAGGCCAAGGTCAGCGGAGATGGGGAGACCTATCACCAGTTTATCTGGCTGTGGTGGGTGGCTCTGAAGAGCCTTTGGTGTCACGTGTCCCTGTGCACCTCTGCGGCGCGCGTGCAGTAGGCCTTGTGATAGCTGTCTGTCTCCTTGCGCAGCAGCAGTGCCAGGTCGGCGCAGCTATTTGCCAAGCTCCACACTGTCCCACCACAGGCTGCAGTTGGCGATGCGTGTCCTCCCTGTGGCTCGACCAGCCATTTACTTGGCACGGCCAGACCTCTTCAGCGGGCGCAGGCCTGTGAACTTTATACTCCGTGAGAGCCTCGCCGCATGCTACGTCTGCCAATGGGATGCATGTGTTCCACAGCCTAGGAGTCCCATTGGCTCTGCTGCGACGCCAAAGCTCTGAAGTTTTCCCAATCAGACAAAAGCTGAAAAGTCACTTCATTTACATACTGCCCGAGAGCAGCCGCGTCGCCTCTATGGGCTAAAGGACAGAGCGATGGTCTTTCGGCGCAGTTGGACTTCTCAAACTCATGCTCACTCTCCGTTTTTCTCCCTGCCTGGTTGCACTGGTGGGCCGGCGGAGCGCGCAGTGTCCCAGGGGCCTCCGGCCAGGAGTGGGCTTCCAGGGTCCGCAGAAACACTAAGTCGCAGCCATGTTGACCTTACCCGAGAGTGTCGCCTTCTTGCTGAGCGCCCGCCCGGCCTGGACGTTGCGCTCCGCCGGCATGGATGCGGAGGGAGGGGGAGTACGGAATATCCCGCACACCCGCTCGGTTGGAGCTTAACCATGAACAGAATCTTTAAAATTAAGGGAAGAAAGGGGTCTGCGCGCAAAGGCAACCGGGAGAGGTTGTGCATGCAGAGGACGAGGCCCCACTCGGTCACAGAACGAATTCAGTTGCTCGTATGGGGTGTGGGATTGAGAACTCTTAGCAAGAGGGCAATCTTGTTCTCCTGCCGTGTGAGACTAAGCAGATGTGAGAAGACTGTATATCTGTAACTGGTGTGTTTCGTTTCCTGTTGCTTCTTTAAATCTGCCCTTATTTTTGCAAAACGGTACTTTGGAGATGGTTACTGTCCTGTTAAAGTTGACTTCTTACTGGCTGACCTACTTACTGATCAATTGTTTTGACGTCTGAATTGACATCCATTTCTAAATGGCTTTATAAATACTTGAAATAAAAATGGTTTTGTAAAGACTTGAAAGACTTGTAAAATGGAAGTGGCTCACTAGCACATCCCTCTTCATGGAGGTTTATTAAAACCTGAATCTGAAAATTTCATTAAAAAGGACATTGGGGGCCTTTGTCTCATTCAAATTGTCTCCAGCGTGAGATCCCCACTAGGAAAGGGAGCGCTTACCTTCGCTGGACCACCTGACTTGTGGAAGGTGGGGGGGGGGACTTTGGGGCATCTGCAAAGCTGCTTTACCATGTTCCTCTACCCAAGAGAACATGTGGGGACCCTCACTTTCTGAGCCATTTCAGCTGGTACCTAGTTTGTGGCCCGCAGCCCCCACCCCCCCAGCCCCCAGGGATCTAGGCTTCCCCTGCAGTGAGGTGGGCCTTTGCACCTGCCAAGAAAACAGCTGCTTCTGCCCCTCCCACACCCGAGGAAGGGAGGAGGGCCTTCCTGGAGAGAGAGCTTCAAAGCCACTGTCCCAGTAGCCTCGGAGTTTTAAGATGAGAAAGTACAAGAAAAAGAAGTAACGTGGTCTCAAATGGGAGTGGGTAGAAAGGTTCCCCCATATCTAATGATGTGGGGCCACAGACACCGCTGGGTCTGTACTATGGCCCAGCATGCTTGCACACTGGAATAAGGAAAATATTTCTCGTTCCTGTATTGTTGGGGGGCTCCCAGCCTTTTCCAAAAACTGAAGCTCCCTTCACACACACACACATGTGATAGGGAGCTGGTTACAGAACTAGCTAACCACTAACCATAGACGACACCAGACCTACAGTCCCCAGGAAGCCAGCCTTCTTCCCGGCTGTGAAGGCCTGAGGTGGGCAGCACCAAGACCATTCAGTGTCCCCCGTCCCATTTTTCCACCCGGCAGTCGGTGTCACTTTTCCTTTGGCTTTTATTCCCTTTATCCTCACCCCGCCACCCCATGGGAAACTACTCGGCCTGGTTCCATGAATGGGTTTGGGGCGTCTTGCACCCGTGTATTGCTGAGTGTGCACACGTTCTAAACTTACGTAAACACACCTAAATTTCGGGTAAACTTCCTACTTTGTGTGACTCAGGTGCCCCAAGCCCAGCCAGGCTGCCCTGGGTCCTCTTCCTCTTGTCTCCCCCAGGCACAGTGGCGGCGTTCTCCGTGACCTCCACCTCCCATTTGACCTCTACCTCCCCCAGTGAGGGGTCCCAGCCTCCACCTGCCTGCCCACCCCCATGGTGCAGCAGGCGCACTTGTGTGCACAACCCATGGCCCCGGAGAGGACGTCTTTGGAACAGAATGCCCAGGACTGGGGTCGCTGGGTACAGAGACACTATGCCCTAAATCCACTGACACCTGGCAGCCAGTGCCATAGAACCCAGCAGCAGTGCAGGAGCCGGGGTGGGGGGCAGCTTTGTCTCCACTAAACCCACGGTGCCCAGTCCTTGCTCCTGTGGGCGTGTGGTGTCCACTGCTCCAAAACCTAAGGAGTCGAGCATTGCTTCCAGAGCTTCTAAGCCTTCTAGCCTCTCTTCTGCACTGACAGTCCACACCTTGGCCAGTGTGACCCTGTTCCAGTTGCTTTGGACTCTTCTTGATTTGCAGGAGTTCCCTGCATCATCTCGGTGTGAAGTATGCCAGTCCCAAAACAGACTATCTTCTGCTGCTCCATCCATGTTAACTCTGGCCACGGGGCGCCTGGTTGAGCAGAGGAGGCAATATTTAAGCCCAACCATCTCACCTGAGGAAACCATTCCAAGCACCAGGTGGCCACAAGCTGTCTGCTGGTGGCAGAGAATTGATGGCAGCATTCTTGAGAAGCCACAGTGGATGGTTCTCAGGAGGATGCCATCCTGTGCAGTAGCTCCCAGGACCGTGCTGACATCTCTCTGGCACACCACCCCCGGGCTGGAACTGCCTTGCTGCAGGGTGGTACATGTGTGCCCCACAGTCCATGGCAGGACACCAGACTGCCAGGCTGGAGCAGCCCCTTGGAAGGCCATGTTGCCACACACGTCTCCAAGCATCACACGGTGGGAGCACCTCTTCGTATGCTGCCATTGTCCACCTGATTATAACTCCTCCACTAAGAGAAAGGACCCCAGGCATCTGTCTCTGCCCCACCTCCAGGACTGAGGATCATGAAATTGAAAACAGGCCACAGGTCCTAACTACAGTGACTTTCCCATCAAGCTCTGATATCAAGATTCAGAGGGAAAGGCATCTTGGCCCTGAGAAAATGAACCAATTTCTTGAAAAGCACCCCAGCTCTCTGCAGACAAACTTCTGCTTCTCATTTTCTAGGCCAACCTCTGATGTACAGAGACTGCCAAGCCCCTGGAGCAGTCAAGGACCTGGGGTTGTAGAGAAGCCACTGACACTCCGTGCCCTCTTGGGCAGAACTTGGGAGGATCACCCATTGCAGGTACTTCCTGTACTGTCATTTCAGCACAGACTTGGGAGATGAAGCACTGCCGTGAAGACATCTGGAGGAGAAATGCTATTCCATGGAGACAGCCCAGTGCCAAGGCAGGGGACAGTGGAGAGGCCACCTGCAGGCCACTGCGTGGCTCTCACCAAGGACATTCACAGGAGCTGCTGGGCAGGCAGCCGCGTCTACCTGAACGTGAAGACCAGGCATGCTGGAGGCCTCCCTGCAAGACACAGGCCAGGTGGCCCCCTCCCATGTCCCCACACATTGGGGACACAGGCAAGATGGGACCAAAGGCACCATCAGTGCTGACCCTTGATCTGAGGACTCAGGATTACCTATTATTAGGGTTACTTGGCAAAGGACTTAGTTTGCCCACTGAGGGGAAGGTAGGCCCCCAGCATGTGGAGGAAGCTGGGCAGCTGGCCTCCCTCCTGAATAAGGTCTGGGGCTGCAGGAGCCTGGGGGAGCTCCCCAGTGAGACAGGGGAGATGGGCGGTGTGGGGGGCTCATCAGAGAAAAGCAACCCTTAGCCCTCCACAGGGCAGGGTGGATGCAGCACATACCCAGAGACTGGCCAGGCGCAGGGAATGGGCGCAAGCAAACCAGCTGGAGCAAGTCTTCTTCACTGGGCTCCACAGACCATACACACGGGGGAATGGTGGGGCAGGGGGCAAAGCAGCACCAAACGCTGGTGGCTCCCAAGTCTGAGAGGATCTCCTGGGAACAGTCCCATGGATCACAAGGGCCCCCATTTTCAGGGCAACCCCTAGCCCCACCCACCCTAAACGTCCTGGGAACCCTGTCCCTCAGGGAAGGGTGGGCAGTGGACAGGGAGGCAAAGGCAGGGTCCTGGAAAACCACTGGCACCCAAGAAATAGGGCATGGAGAGAAATGCACAAAGTGGAGTGAACCCACTAGGAGGCAGGGGGGCCAGACCCCAAGGACACCGCATGGGGATGGGGGCTGCCCAGCCTGGACACACAGACCTCAGGCTGGAGGTATAGGTTTGTGCTGGACATACTGCTGGGGGCCCAAGCCAGAGGGACAGCTCTGACCCACCCACCCCACCCAGACGCCCTGGGCCTTCCCTCCCAACATGCACCCCAAATGTAACCCTGATGTGCGCAGTGCGTATGCAGGGCTCTGCAAGCCTGGTATGTCAGGTGGACCAGCCCCATCTCAAGGGTGGCATTTACACCCAGTGGGTGCCAGGGCTGGTTAGAGACAGGGATCCAAGCCAACATCTGGGGACCCAGGCCAACATCTGAAGAGACTCGGCACGACCAAGAGCTTTATGTAGAGGCGGGGTACACGGGGGTTAATGACCCCCACAATACAGGTCTTTACCAGGAAGCACAAACTCACAGAGAAAAAAGGGGGGGAACTCTGTTGAGAGTACCCACGGTATGTGGCTCCACCTCTACACCGAGGTGAAGATCCTGGGGGGCCAAAGACACCCGCAGACCTGGCGGATCCAGGAGGTGGGTGGAGGAGCTGCTGAGGGCTGGGGAGGGACCGAGCTTCTGAGCAGCTGAACATTACTGCATGGTTGGGGAGACAGGGAGAGAGCAGAGACAGAGACAGGTGCTGCGCTGGGACCCAGACCACATGCTCCCCTGGCCCCGTGTTGTCTCCAAGGTGGAGACTTTCACCCACAATGATACCCTTGGGAGCTGACTAACTCGAGTTGCCAGAATCCAAAGGATACCTTTGGGATCTGGGATTGGGTGATTGACCCCAAAACCTTGCTGAGGAGGAAGGCCAGCTCCTGGGTTGCTCTTTTCCCAAGTTCAGGCTCAAACACACTGCAGGCCAGGGTTTGAAGCCTCCACTCTGGGTGAGCTGCACCCGGCACCTGCCATGATCTTATCCCCTGCCTGGCAACCCTTGCCGGGCAATCACCCACCTGAAGCAGCATGCTGAGACCCAGGTTTCGGTGCCGCCTCTCCAGCTCTGACAGGGTCTGCAGCAGGGACCTGAAGCGCTCCACTGGGTCCATGTCCTCGTCCTCCAGGGACCCCTCCTCTTTATCTGCCTCCTGCAAGAAGCGCTCCTCCTCCTCGGCAAAGAAAGCCCGTAGCTTCTTATAGTCAGCCAGGGCCTTCTTCCTGCGGTCCATCACATGCCCCTGCAGGGAGGTGCACTTGTGCCCTTGGCTGCGCCAGGGTCCCTGCCCCACCGCTGCCCACCTGGCCCTCCACAGGGAGGAAAAACCAAATAACACCTTGGCTACAGAGGGCTGGACTGTATCCGAGGCACTGCATATAAGGAGTCAAGGTTCACACCCACCCACACTCCCTCTCCACCCAACACCCACTTCTGCTCTGTCACGGGGACCCGACTTGCCTTCCACACGGCGGCAGCAGACTCAGCCTGGCCATGCAGGTCCCTCGCATCATTGAGATCTTTCCTCATGATCTCCACAGACCCCTTGCTTTCCTGGAGAGATACACTGATTACCAGGTGGGTCCACAACCTGGAGTGCCCAGGGCCCCTGAGCCCAGGCCGGGGACTTGACGCCACCTGAAGTCCAGGAGGAAGGCCCCAGCGCAAGGTCTCAGCCTGCCAGGTGGCATGAAAATGGGGTGCAGGTAGTGGATGGAAAGGGGTCTTGGCGACCATACTCGGCTCTCCCACAAGGAAATCTGGTAGTAACACCACACTCAGAATCTAACTGGTGACATAATAGTAACTGGGTAACTGGACACACACAGCCCCCCAGAGGCCCCAGTGTTACTGTCACCGGCACAGGGATGCAGGGTAGCCCTTCAGGTGAGCTCAGTCACAGCTAGGCCTGCCCTCCGTGGGGTACTGAGCAGATGGGTGGGGGTGCCCCAGCAGGAGAGCCTGCTCCAGTGTGCTGCCACCACCAGCCACCCCCAGTGATCACAAGACCCTAGGACACCCAACCCACACGCAAACATGCGGCCTCTCTCCCTTTTCCCTCCGCAGGGGTGGGCAGGGGCCACAAGGGCTGTGTCAGCACCAGGGGATTTGGCTGCTTTATTCTCAGAAAAAATGCTGTACCCACCCCCTCAACGGTTGGATCCCCGAGTCCCCGTCCACACTCTGATGGCTGGTTTCTACCCAGGGTCAAATGCCTCCTGCAGTGGGGGGAGCACTGCGAGAAGGGGGAGAATGTTCGAGAATGGAGCCTGAGGGTGGACGAGAAAGGCCTGAGCGGGTGCAAAGGCGGCTTGCAGGAGGCAACTGGATCAGGGGCTGACCGCTAGGCGGCATCGCAGGGTGGAGGGTTGGGGGGCGTGGAATGGGTGGGAGATGGGGCGAGGGAAACGCGGCAGGGTGACATCACGCCTAGGGGCGGAGCAGCGGGGGAGGGAGCGAGGGGTGATGGGGTGGGGGATGGGACCAGCCGCAGAACGGTGCTGCGGGTGGGGGAGGGGCGGAACAGTACAGAGCGGTACCCGAGATGGGTGAAGGGCGATGGGAGGTAAGGGGTGCCACAAGACGCCAGCCGAGGGTGAGCATTGGGAAGACAGGCACCATCAAGGGTGGGGTTGAGGGAGTGGGTACTCACTGGGGAAGCGGGGAGAGGGCCCCGTCCAGGGGATGGAGAAGGCACAGAGCAACGTCTGGGGGTCAGGTCTGGGGATGGAGACGGGAGACAGGACACCGCCCCGAGTATTGAAATGGGCATGAACACATCCGTGATTTGAGGAAGGGGGAAAGGGCACCATTCAGAAGACCAATAAGACTCAGAGAATGGTCTCGGAGATCCAGGAATGAGGATGGGAAGGGAATACAGGACACCATCCAGCACGGGGACCCAAATAAAGAGAAAGGGCACCACCCGGCAGGGGGACCCGGGTAGGGGTAGGGATGGGGACGCACGGCGCGCGCTCGGGCGCACCTTGCCGCGCAGCGCCTTCCTCCAGCGCGGCTCCCACTCGGGCGGCTCGGGCCCCGTGGCCATGCGGCAGGCAGCACACAGCGGGCCTGCGTCTGCACGGCACAGCAGCTGCAGCGCCGCCTCCGAGGCCGGGCCGTCGCGCGCGGGGGCCGCGGCTGCCTCCTCTAGCGCCAGCAGCCGGCGGCTGAGCGGCGGGCGGCCGGGCTCCACGGCGCGCTGCCAGCAGTCGTCGGCGCACTCGGGGCACGGGAAGGGCCCGTCCTCCTCGGCCCAGAAGCGTACCACGCAAGCCCGGCAGAAGCGGTGGCCGCAGTCGGCGCGTACCGGCTCCCGGGGCGCGCGCTGGCACAGGGCGCAGGCGGCCTCGGCTGGGCCCGCGGGGAGCGCCAGGGCGGCGGCGGCGGGGGCCCAGGGGCTGGGGATAGACGGAAGGCCGGGGATGGAGAGCAGGGTCAGGGCCGGAGGGCGCGGGCTGTGGGGCGGGCACAGAGAGGGATGAGGGGGACTGCAGGGACCGAGATGGAGAGTGAGGACGAGGACGCCGGGGCGGGCACAGGGGCTCTGGCAGGGTCCTGGCAGCGGTGTGCTGCAGGAGAGGTCCTGGCAGCGGTGTACTCCACCTGCGGGTCCCGGCACCGGAGTGTTGTAGGAAAGGCACTGGCTGACGTGCGGTCCATCCCCGGGTCCTGGCAGCGGTGTGCTACAGAAAGAGTCCTGGCCCCAGTGCTCAGCGCTCAAGGTCCTGGCAGTGGTGCTTCCTGCCAGTAGACGGGCCGGCGTCCTCAAGACCCGAAACCTTACTGAGATTGTCATTTTCTCCATTAAATGACTCGTGAGCTAGCGGTAGTTTTATTACTTGAAAGTGCATCTTACACATCTTTTTGCGAGCTGCTAGGACCTGAGCTGCAACTCCGCCCATCCTTCCTCCCCGCAGCGCCCGCATGGGGTGAGCGGGTTTGAGAAACGCCCGACTGGGTAGCCGCGCGGAGTGCAGGTGCCCCTCCGCGCTAGGTACCCGCAAACGCGCTCAGGTGGCCTCAAGCCAAACCCTAGGGTGCACCTGCCACCACTCAGACGATGGGGTGGGGTGGTAGCTGCGCATGCCCGAGTTACTTTCCAAACTTTCCCTCCCCTCCCCTCCCCTCCCCCAGTGGTCGTGACTCCAGTCCCGCCTACCAAGCCCACTTCCTGAAAAAGTACGGCCGTGGAGGCTTATTTAAGCCAGACTCGTCCCTGCGCATTGGTTGTAAATCCTTTCCTCTGCGGAGGCATGTCTTTCTGGTTAGCGCTCCGATAATCGCAGGCCAAGGGCCACCCCCGTGGGTTCCCTAACTGGCGACCGCGAAGAACCTTCAGCGCTTCCTGGACATTTTTTCCCCGAGGCTCGCCAGTCCGTGCCGGAATCTGGGCACCAGCCTGGGCTTGGGCTCGGTGATTATCCCCGCCCTTCTGCCCGACCCGCTGTCGTTTGTGTTCGGAGCCTTTTGCTACACTGCGTTTGGAAGCCGTCTGTTGGGTGAGCGACTTGGTGCAAGTGACCGACCCCCCATACTTTTGTTCGCGGGACCTTTAGGAGACTTGGACAGGGAGGGGTCCAGGCTCCCGGAGGGACTCGGTGGTTTGGGTTGGTCTGAGATTTGCACACGTGAGTGTGACCCGCCAAGAATTGCAGCACCTGTCTAGGTAAGAATGGGCAACAAGAACTCCACGCCCCGGGGCAGCCCTTTGGACTGTGTCCTCCGGCATTGGGCAACGTATAACCACAAGCCCATGAAGAAGAAAAAGATGGTGTTCTTCTGTAACGTTGTTTGGCCAAACTACTCCCTGGATTCGGGAGAACAATGGCCTAAAAATGGTTCGTTGAACTACAATACTGTTTTGCAATTATTTCTGTTTTGCAAAAGAGAGAGGAAATGGGATGAAATGTTGTACGTTCAGGTTTTTCTGTCTTTGTGTGAAAATAAAAATAAGCAAGAGAGTCCCAAGAACATGGTTCAGAAAGAAGAGCCTCAAAAGAATCGGAGTTTGGTTGACTCCAGTGATAAGGAAAATAAGTCTCTAGTTAAGCCAAATACCCCTGCTGCCTCTCCACCCCCATCAGGAGGCTCCAGAGCCCCAGCCCCAGATTTATCAGGACAAGGAAGGATCTCGTCTCAAGTTTGCCAGTGTGGCCAGGGGATCACCCAAAGTCATGTAGAACAGTATCCCTCAAGGCAGTTGCCAGCCAGTGGAGCAGACGCCAGCAGACAGCTGGTCCCACATTTATCCGGACAAGGAACAATGCCCTCCCATATCACCCAGGTTTACCAACATGGCCAGGGGCTCACTCAAACTCAAGTAGAGCAATATCCCTCAAGGCAGTCGCCAACCAGTGGAGTGCATATTAACAGGCAGCCCCCAGGCCCCAGCTTCTTATGCACCCAGTTTTCTATGCCTGAGTTACTTCGTGTGAAATTAAGTATGCCTACTTACCGGGATGACCCCGCAAAGATGGAAAACCTCTTCGCCTTCATCTTTGCTGTGTACAATCCCACTTGGGCACACATCGAAATCCTCCTGGCCACCTTCCTCACAGTGGAAGAACGTAGGATGGTTGTAGAGGAGGCCCGCGCTGAAGCAGATAAGATGCACGCAGAAGCCCCCTACAGCCTCGTGAGGACCCCTGGGTCCTTGGCTGTGCCAGCCACCGATCCTTGCTGGAGTCTTAGAGATGTAGAAGATATACATAAACTGGAGCATTACAGAGGCTGTATACTGAAGGGGCTCAGGAACGGAGTCAGTAAAGGGGGCTTTAATAAGGTCCTGGAAGTCTGGCAAGAAGCTGATGAGAATCCTTTCAGTTACCTGGACAGGCTTTTGGAGGCCTACCAGAAACATGTAGACATAGACCCAAAGGCCCCAGAACACTCCAAGATGCTGAACATGACTTTCATAGCCCATGCCGCCCATGACATAAAAGAGAAACTTCAGAAGGTAGACGGTGCCGTAGGCATGCCTACCTCACGGTTGGTCGAGATTGCCTTTCAGGTCTATATAAACCGAGACCAGGTTCGGCAGCAGAAGGAGCAACGTAGGAAGAAACAGCAGGCTGCCGCGTCTGCGCAAGAGTTGAGGCAAGTCCTGAGACAGCTTGCGCTTCAGCAAGGCCCTCCAGGCAGAGCCCAACCCAAGGTAAGGCCCCCAGGGCCCCGAAACTCCAGATGTGAGGGCCACATGAAGGTGAGGCCATCTCAGTGTGCCTACTGCAAGCAGGAAGGACACTGGAAAAGAGAATGCCCTGCATTGATCAGGAAAGCTGAAAGGCATTGTCAATTGTTAGCTGCCTTTCCGCTGCTGTATAGCATTGAGGACTGATGAGGAAAATAGGCGGCCCAGGGACTCCACAAAGCCGGACCAGCCCCCGTGAGAGTCCCCACGTGGAGCCCCAGTCATCCTGACTGTGGGAAAGGGACAGAGACTTTCTGGTGGCCAGCAGCGCCACCTTTTCAGGATTCAATGCCCAATTAGCCAAGTGAGTCCTGGAAAAAACTGTTGTGATTGGAGTTTCATTGCCAAAATCAGCTTCAAGCTCGAATGCCAGGTGGCTTGGAAGAAAGCTTCCAGCACAGCTCCCTCTCCCCTGCCCGTTGTACCCCTCTCTGGGTGGGACTTGCTGACTGAGTAAAGGCCAGGGTCCCCTTTTCACTCGAGAAGGTATATATAAGGGTACCTCCAGAAAATGCATGCAGACACGACTGGATGGAAGGGTGGGTTCAGCTAGCTCATGGGCAGCAAGAATCTTAACTGCTGCCACCCCCCAGGGGATTACACCGCAGAATGAGGAATGTTCCAAATGCGCTTAAAAAGCTCAGCCTTCAGAATTCCAGAACAGCTGCATTATAAGTTTTCACAGCAAAGAACTAATGCAAAATTGAAGATAGGAGGAACCTAAAACAAAAAATGTTTAAGACTGCCTGCTCCCACTCTTTCCTTCTTTGATTTCTCTTTGGAGTAATACTTGGAGTTGCTTTCCATGGCCTTATGGACACCCTGCCGGGAAAACAGGCGGAAGCCAGCAAAAGGTGAAAATTCTTAGCAGCATCAACCCATCTGCATCTCTGTAGTGCCCAACGGAGAGAGGAAACTAACACTTCAGGTGTCTCTTCCTTCAAATCCTGACCTGTTGTCCTTGGTCCCATCTGTCACGGGGAGCACTAGGGCTTTGTCACTCGCTTTGTGCCTGCCTGCCTGCCTGCCTGCCTTTTTTCTCATCCTAAGAATGGGACCCGGCTCTCGGCCTGCCTAGGACATGGACCTTGTTGGTTTCTTCTGACCCTGTTTGGGAGCAACTCTGACTGATCTTGGGAAGGGGGTATCCCTGACATTCTTTTGGGAGTTACTCAATACCGCCAAGAATATTTACTGTTCATCCTAGCTGAACACTGAAAAGATATATCAAAAGAATTTGTCTTTTCTTTCTTTTTTTTCTTTTTTTTAAGTAGCTCTGTAGTCAAGAAGTTGGTCAGATTAGAAACTGGTATTTAGAAACTGATAGAATTTTTTTTTTAAACCTTCTCCCCATAGTGTCAATTAGAGCTTAGGTAGGAAAGAAAAACGAAAGAAACAAAACAAATAGATTCATAACCACAGAGAAGAGACTGATGGTTGCTGTGGGAGTGGGGTGAGGCCATGGGAGCAGATTAGAATGTTTGATACCTTGATCCTGGTCATGGCTTTTGTGAGTGTATCAGGCTGTACATCAAGATTTGTGCATTTTATTGTATGTACCGCAATTTTTTTAAAATGGAGGATAATGTACTTGGATAAGTGCATCAGCCTATAATGTCATTTAACATACAATTCTTTGAGAAGTTAAAAGCAGCCACCCTTATCTTACAAATCTTTGCAAAACCCTTAAGCACAGCCCTAGAAACATAACCAAGTCCATCTGAAACTCCTTGAGATCATCCTCAGAAAAAGGGATCATGAGGCCTTTTAAAAACACAAACCTCTATAAAAGTACCCTTACCCCAAAGTGCCCTCGCTCGGCAAGGAGAAAAACAAATCTTAAGTGTCTTCTCCGCAAATACCAATAACTGACATCTCCGTTTGAGTCTTGTCTATAATGTTCAGGTGTGTCTTTATATGCATGATGTGGTGTTTTTCTGTCCCTGGATGGTGTTGCTTAGAGCTCTTTTAATTAGTTTAAAGATAAGTGTATATAAATTAAGCATTTTAAATCTCAGACATGATCGAAATGAACACATGTTTTTTTCAAGCTCTTATGGTCTCAGATCATTTTTGGTAAATTAAAGGCAGCTTAAGTTCGTTGGTTTAATACAAATAGACATGTCTCTACAGCTACCAGCAGTGTGTGTGCTTTTATTCCACCTAGGGTTACAAGGAACAAGCCCTTGTCATCTGTTACAAAATGTGGCAACAATTACTTGGGTACGATAAGACTTTTACTTCAAAATAGCTTGCAAAATATTTTTGGTAACCTGAAACCTCCAAAAAGTAGTCCTAGGTTGAGTGATGAATTCAGTTAAATTCATTGGATATCTAGATCATTTCTAAGTAAGATAAAATGCTGAAACATTAGTTGCTGAAATAAGCCTCAGAAACTAACAGTAACCTTGAATGTATTTGGCAAATAGGTTTTGTACTTTGTTGAAAGACTGTACTATGAAAAAGCATATGTCTCTAGAAATTATGGAATGGTACGCACAAAATTGCCAATCTAAAGAATGTTGGTGTAACAGACTGTTCACAATTGTTTATGCTTACTTTTCACCAGAAATTAAGGTCTCTGAAAGTTTGAGATTCTCACAAGTAATTAAAGCCTCTAGAAATAATAAGGGGAAAGAAAACATCTCTGCTTGCAAGAGAAGTTGGGCATGTGCTTGCAGTAGTAAAAAGGTATAAAGAAGGGAAATGCATTTTTGTTGAGAGAAAAGAAAGTAGTTTTGTCCTAAAATCAGTGGAACCTGACCAGCAGGGAAATGCCCCAGCCAATTTTCATGCAAAAGCAGCAACAATCTAAAGGTTATGGCACACATGGGTGAAGTCCATTCTGCTCCTATGAAAACATGGCCCCTCATTGCTAGACTTTTGCCATCCTGATGTCCTTGTAACAGGGCAGCCATCTGCTCCTGAATCAAAAAAATCAGGTTGTAAAATCAATGAACAGTCAGGGCTATGGGGAAGCTAAAGAGGGCTGCTTGGTTCTTCCCAGCTCCCTGGCAAGTCCTGCTATTACCCCCTCCCTATGGACCCTTTGAACACCTCCAGGTGGACTTCATTCAGCGTGGCCACTTAGTATGGGTTATCAATGTGTTCTTGTTACCACATGTGTGTTTTCTGGAAGGTTGGAAGCTTTCCCCTGCTGGAAGATTGCTGTACTCTTGGTAACAAAGAAACTGTTAGAAAACGTGGGCCCCACTTGGGGTACAGTTTCTGTAATCTTCCAGAGTGGGAGCACCCACTTCACTGGGCACATCACAAACCCTCAGGAAAGCCTTGCAAACTTCTCAGCAGACGGGTGTCTATTGTATCCCATCCTCTGGTCCCTTGGCTCAGGCTATTCCTCAAGCACCTAATGTTTTATGCTCAAGCCCTGTCATCAGCACGTGAATGAAGCCTTCCCAGATCCTAGTTCACAGTGTCCTCTTACAGTCTGGAGCCTGGTGACTGGGTGTTTGGGAAATGCCATTAGAAAGAAATCAGCTTCAAGCCCCTTTGGAAAACACCTTACCTGGTGCTCCTGACCATGGACACTGTCGTAAGACAAGGCATTGAGTCTTGGGTGCACATCGCCACTGCAGGTGGCTCCCCCTGCACCTGGGCCTGTACAGACCCCGGGCACCTCTGAATTCAGAGCAGCGAGGAAGAGAAGAAGCTGACATCGCTGTAGATGGCTTCCTCCCAAGATGCCAGCTCAAGACCTCATATTTTAACCTAAACACAAACCCCTTCCCTCTTCCTTGTATTTCCTTCCCTGTGACCTCAGCCTGTAAAGATAATGCCATTGTCTATATCTCTTAGGCCCTTGCTAAGGGGCTAACCTTTGCCTTTCAGACTGCTGTCAGGCAAACTACCTGCCCATCAACAACGCCATCCTAGTGAAGGTTTATGCCCGGAGAGCCTTTGTCTTTGTGGGTCCTCCTTGGGCCCACGAATGCCTAGGTGGCTAGTACACGGCTGACCCATGCTTGGGTATCCAACTATGGCTGCAAAGTGTACCCCAAACATTTGGGATTACTTCCTAGAGTTACAGTAATGTCCCTGGCACATCATATTCTCTCAAAAGCTTTCAATGCTTGTCCGCAGGCACTAACCGTAAGTGGGTGATGTCCCTGGGGTGACCACTGTAAACACTGTGAGTCTGAGATGACGGTGTCAGAGAGACTGAGCAGAAATGTCATGACTGGATTCCACCCAAAGATCAGCGGGGGCCACGGGAACCACCCAGTGCAGTGGTAGATGGGAAAGGCACTCAGCCTTAAGTTTTGGTTACACCTCTCAGTGAAGCTGAGGGTCTGACCGAAGTAGGAATTGGAAAAAAAAATTGCAACTCTGTAGTGGAGTCCCTTAAAGTCAGGGCCCCCAGATACCAAACAATGCCCAATCTGATTACAGTTCCAACACCCTCAGAAGTGTAACCTTTAACCAGACAGAGGTGGAGTTTGCCAGAGAGAATCTCCAAGGAGGCGCTTCCCCCTTAGGTGGCTTTCCTGTCTAACAGTGCATACCTTGCTGATGATCCTGGTGGTGGGTTTTTTTAATGTTCTCTTTGCATTTGAAAACCTTTCCTGTAGCCTAGGTGGGGTATCTACTTGCCAGAGGGACTGCCGCCTGATCTGTGAATCATTTAATAAAGCCAATTAGATCCTCACATTGACCTGGTTGAATTTTGTTTTTAGCACCAGCCACTGGCCATTGTCCTCCCGACTCCTGGTCATTTCTCAAGCCCTTCCCTATGTGGGAGAAATTCTGGGCATTGTTACTTCTCTAGACAAGCAAACTTGCACTTAAAAACTAGAAATCATTTGGTGACCCAGCAGGAGAGGATACTGGGCACAGGTCTGAGGCTGCAAATACCGGGAGGGAAGCCTCCACCCTGTCTGGAAGGAGCCCAGCAGGGAGACCTGGTAGCACCTCATTCTCCTGTTGGGAGCATTGTTTATTTTCCTCAGTTCTTGTCTCCACGGCAACAAATAATTGAAGGACAGAGACACAATAGTAAAGCAAAGTTAAAGTTTTAAAGTTACACACTTAGAGAAAATGTGCAGGCAACCTTAGAGAAGAGGCGCTGAAAGGTGGAGAAAGTTTTATTTAAGGCTACGCATTTAGTGCTGGCGACCTCAGAGAGGAGCGCACTGAAAGTTTGGGGGTTCCCCCTTTTAAGGATTTTCCAGGAATGTGACAAAGGGCTAGGTATGTGGCCTTATCAAGTGACTCCACGATGTTTATCTTTGATGAGAGACCTTACATCTCATTATCAGTCCTCCAGGTAATTCGGCAAAATTAGCTTAACACAAGAAATTTACTGATCCGTTTTCCCCTCCCCAGGATAGCAGCTTCCCTCTGGGAACATACCAATCAAGACTGCAAACCTTAACGCCGAGATGGGCTGAGTTATTGTCTGTTTGCTAAAGAATATGTTAAGAATCTTACTTCTTAACTTCTTGGGGTTTAAAATGCAATTTTAGCTTTAAGATGGGATCTTTCCTGTTTTTACTATGCTGTCTATAGCTGGGCTTGTTTGCTAAATTATGATGCTTATCTCTTGCCCAGGTTGCAGATTATTAGGGGCTGGAGAAGGAAAAAACAGCATATAGGTTAAATTAAAGAACAAGCTGGGCCTTTTAGCAGGCTAAAGTACAGCTTACAATGGCATCATCTACTGGCACAGTGAAGACAGGCTGTGTGTTCAGATACTTTTATCTGGGGAATATTTAAATATTGCAGGCCAAGTTGCCCCTGGCCTTTTGAGCTTTAACTGATTAGCTCATTAATTCTGTGAGTCTTTTCTGGCTCACTAGTTTTAATTGGTCGATATTTTGAGTCCCTTTTACTGAACTTTACTGGCCTTATTCTCTCTCCACCCGGCTCATAACTATTTTCCTGCCTAACGCTCCCATCTACATCTGTGGAGCTAGGCCTCCAAATGCGCCCCACCATCCTCCCCCTGCCCACACGCTCCCTCTCCCCAAGGTGTTGGACAGGCTCCATCTCCCCAAATCCTGCCTTCTAAGGCGCCAGAAGAAGAGCCAAGGGCTCTGGGGCAACAGCACCAATCACTCAGCCGGCGCCGTGGGTGGCTTTGGGGGGACAGTCCTGCATCAGGCCGCTGTGTCCTTTTGGCCCAGCAGCTGCGTCTGGGGAGGTCGCTCCCTGACCACGAGGTGAAGCACTCGGAGAAACCTCGGCCTGGAGAGGGGCGGGGTCTTGACACTAGACGAGAAAGAATTCTCCGGCAGGTTGGACGAGGGTAGGTAAGGAATTCATAAAAGCGAGAGTAGTAGGGAATGGCAGCTGCCCTCTAGGCAGCTGATAACAGGGAGAGATCCCAGGCGAGCCCCAAAAGCTGATACCGGGGTTCTTGTTTGTGGACAAAGAATGAACTTTGCAAACGCTCAAGGGAGGCAAGCAAGCAAGAGGCTTGTTATTGACAGAAGTAAAGATACAGAACTCCCAGCCACATACTCTGAGAGGCAAGGCTGCTGTTCATGGGCTCAGAGTTACGGGGCCTGTTGCATCCGCTGGGAGAGAAGTTCTTCGTTTTCTATAGGTGTCTGTCAGAATGCCAGCTGCATTTTAACCAATCATACTAAAGGTCGTTTCTAATTTTAACTAGTACGCCTTGGTCAAGCTACAGTGAGCTATGACTTCATGGTCCGTAAAAATGGGTCTTTATCACAGAGATTCAGTGAGAACCTTCTTATACACTGTTGAATTGTTTCGGCTGCAAGTCTCCAGTTTTTCACATTCCCAAGGTCCTCAGTAAGCATGCATCCTGTCTGTCCTTTCCAGGGCCCTTATCTTGGTCTAACTGGACAGGGGCTGCCCCCGTCTTTCCCTGTCTCATCCGGAACGCGGGCTGGCGCCGGGGTCTTTGGGCAGGACGGAGGCACGCGGGCAGTGACCCCAGAGCACCTCAGGGCTAGCTTGGCGCTGGGGTCCAGCACGGCGGATGGGGCTCCGGCGGGAGAGGTTGCAGAACGCAGGGGTGCGGACTGCGGGCGGGACAGACGTCCAGGTGCGGAGGTGGGGGGGTTCCGGACGTGCAGTGGCGGGGGCGCAGACTGCGGGCAGGACAGGATGTGCGGAGGTAGGGCGGTGCCTTCCCCGCGCGGCCCTCTCCAGCGCAGCGTAGCAAGCCGCACCTTCCGTATTTGCCAGAAAGGCCCACGTACAGATAAGCCCTCCGTTGCCCAGGTAATTACCCATTGATATGGAGATGAACTTCTCTCCACCCCGGAGGAATGATGCAAATCCACTAAAGCCATACTTCTCTCCACCCTTGAGCTGTTGATATAAGGATGTTCTAAAGCCAGGCGAGAGATTCTGGATAAGTTGCAATTTTTTTAATTATAGCATTTCCAGAATCTCTCGCCTGGCTTTAGTGCGTGTATTTCCATATCAACAGGTGTTTCCAAGGGTTGGAGAGAAGTAGTCCATCTCCATATCAGTGGATAATTATTTGGGCGAGCGAGGGCTTATCTGGACGGGAGATGTTGGGGGAGGATTAGCTTGCTTTGGCCGCAGCAGGAGAGAGAGAGGTGGGACTACTGCTTGTAAGCAATAAACGGGTTTTAACCTTTATTTCTCCCTTCGAATTTCAGTTTCAGAGGTATTTTGCCCCGGAATTTCCCCTCCCCGGAGTTACACAACCTGTGGCAAAACTGGACAGCTACATGTAAGAGAATGAAATTGGATTACTGTCTAACTCCATACACAAAAGTAAGCTCGAAATGGATCAAAGACCTGAATGTAAGTCATGAAACCATAAAACTTAGAAGAAAACATAGGCAAAAATCTCTTTAATATAAACGTGAGCAACTTTTTCCTGAAAGCATCTCCTCAGGCGAGGGAAACAAAAACAAAAATAAACAAATGGGTCTACGTCAAACTAAAAAGCTTTTGTACAGCAAAGGACACTGGTGGGTAAAATTGTAACATTTCCAGAATACCTCGCCTGGCTTTGGTACATCTGCATATAAACAGGCGTTCAGAGGTGGAAAGAAGTTTGGCTTTAGTGCATTTGCATCTTTCCAGAGGGGCGGAGAGAAGTTCATCTCCATATCAATGGGTAATTTCCTGGGCAACGGAGGGCTTATCTGTATCTAAGGGGTGAGAGGAGGGCCGGTTTTGCTGCTGCTTGAGCAGGAGAGAATGTTGGGCCAGATTGCAGTTTTGTGAGCAATAAACAGATTTTAAACTTGATTTCTCCCTTTGACTGATTTCGGTTTTTAGAGGTATTTTGCCCCGGGATTTCCTTTCCCCAGACTAACAGACACCATCAATAGAACAAAAAGGCATCCTACAGTATGGGAGAATATATTTGTAAACGACATATCCAATAAGAAGTCAATATCCAAAGTATAAAGAACTCACATGCCTCAACACCCAAAAACCAAATAACCTGATTAAAAAATAGGTGATCTGAACAGACACTTCTCCAAAAAAGAAATTGAGATGGCCAACAGGCGCATGAAAAGATGCTCCACATCGCTAATTATCAGGGAAATGCAAATTAAAACCACAATGAGATATCACCTCACACCAGTTAGGATGGCCGACATCCAAAAGCCAAGGAAGAACATGCTGGTGAGGATGCGGAGAAAGGGGAACCCTCCTACACTGCTGGTGGGAATGTAAATTAGTTCAATCATTGTGGAAAGCAGTATGGAGGTTCCTCAAAAACTAAACATAGAAATAACCATTTGACCCAGGAATTCCACTCCTATTTACTGGAAGAAAAAAAGATCATAGATTCAAAAAGACATATGCACCCCTATGTTTATCACAGCACTATTTACAATAGCCAAAATGTGGAAGCAACCTAAGTGTCCATCAGTAGATGAATGGATAAAGAAGATGTGGTACATAAACACAATGGAATATTATTCAGCCACAAGAAGAAAACAAATCCTACCATTTGCAACAACATGGATTAGGCTCAGTGAAATAAATCAGGTAGAGAAAGACAAGTATCAAATGATTTCACTCATCTGTGGAGTATAAGAACAAAGCAAAACTGAAGGAACAAAACAGCAGACTCACAGACTCCAAGAAGGGATTAGCGGTTATCAAAGCGAAGGGGGTGGGAAGGGTGGGTGAGGGGTAGGGAGAAAGAGATTAAGGGGCATTATAATTAACACACGTAATGTAGGGGGGACATGGGGAAGGCAGCACAGCACCAAGAAGACAAGTAGTGACTCTACATCATCTTACTACGTACTGCATGGGGTTTGTGTGGGGACTTGATAATATGGATGAATGTAATAACCACAGTGTTGCTTGTGTGAAATCTTTATAAGATTCTATATCAATGATACCGTAATACAAAAAAAAAAAAAGAAGAACAACCTGGATAAGAATCAGGGACAGAATGCCTGCTTGGACCCTTGCACTTTGCTACTCCGTGTGACTGTGACTGTGGTCACAAACACCATGGCCTCTTTAAAGACCCCATTTGCTGGTGCTTCAGAAAGACAGCGGCTCTCTAAGGTACCAGCCGGCCACTTCCTCATTTGCTGGCAAATGAATAAACCATCCTTTCCTTTCTTCAAAACCTTGTCATCATGTTTGGTGACTCAACTTCAGTGACAAGAACCAAGAAATCAGGTTGGTCGTGGCAAGGTTGCTCTCCGTCAGGGGAAGGCAGGGGACAGCAGCCTGCAGGCCCCTCAGGAGCTTCCCGGGTGTGATCTGAAACCGGTTGGTCTGTGGAGGGCAGGGGACCCCAAGGAAAGAGGCAGCCACTCCTGGGTGGTGGGGGGGAGGTGGCAGGGGTGGTAAGCAAGGGACCTGCCATGCCGAGCTGCTCCTCCACCACCTGCCAGATCTTAAAGATTTATAAAAGCCTTAATGGGCTTAGTCACATGTACTATCCGGAGGGTCCCAACACCACGTCAGCACCTCAAGGCTGTGTCCCCGGATGGTTCTGGGAGCGGGAAGGCAGCCCCACATCACAGGGACAGGGAAAGTCAGGGGCCTCCCACTGCTGGAGTCCCACTCACAGGCCATGCGGGGGTCACTGCTCTTGAGGGCTCCCCTCTCTGGGGACTGTCAGGCAGATGACCTCACTAGTGCTAGCCCACTGGGTTAGGACCCTGTTCCAGGACAGCCAACCTGTCAGTAAGTCTGTGCCCCTTGGCAATGTGTCAGTGAGCCCTTCCACAAAGGCTTCAGAATGCTTTCCTAACCCTTGGGGTTCACAGTTTCTTTCTAGCTTAGGGGAGACCTGAAACAGTTTCTAGCAGGCTCTGCTATCACCAAAGAGCTCCTTTTATTTAAAAAACAAAAACTTTTCAAAGATCTTGTCAGATGTCAGCTGGGACAAACACTAAATGTTCCTGGCAATATGGAGGGACCCCTTGGATGCAAGAGGTGTCCCCAGAGAAGATGCAAAACATAACCAGCCTCCCAAGGTCCAGTGGCACCCCGAAAACAACCGGCCTCCCAAGGTCCAGCAGCACCCCAAAAACAACCAAAAGGATGACACACAAGGCCCCCGGGGGCGGGCAAATTCAGCAGGACCCTTGCTGCAAATGGAATACAACTCACATTTCTTTCCGGCCCTAGTTTTGGGCACCCCCAACCTGCTGGTTACTAAGCCAAGTTCTCAGAACAGGAAGGGAAACAAACAAGAAGGGGACAGCTTTTCCTGGGAGCACACCAGGATCCACCAAAAAACTTCTCAGGTCTAAGTGAGACAGGAGGGATGGTGGTAGACAAGAGTAGGACAAGGGCCTCCAAAGCAGGATGTCTGTGCCAAACAAGGAGCAAAGAAAGGGAAGCTCTGACGCTGACACATGTACTTTCTTGTACTGACACATTTATCACTAGGTAGACTTCACTTATAGATGCCCTTAACATAGGATGAACCCGAGTTGTGCCTCAACTAAGAGCCAATAAAAAATAAACACTTCAGCCAAGTGTGGTATATAACCCCCTATACGCTACATAAGCTTGGACTCTCCTGTGCCCTCCCAGCCTATGTTGGGAGTTCCGTACTTATACTCATAAATAAAATTCTTTCCTACTTACCTTGCTGGTCCGCGGAGCTTCATTTTTCGTCTCCGTGAACAAGAACTGCAGCATCATAAGGTTTCAAGGCCTCATTAACTCCTGGAGTCTCAAACTGGCCACCATGAAAACTTACGCTTTCCAACTCTGTAATGCCATCTGTTACCTAAGTTGAAAAGCCATACATACAGTTGGTTTCCTAATTCCTGCTAAAAGATGGGCAAAAATGTTTGCCTTTCCACAGAGCTTCTTCCAGAGCAAGAATATCAATGCTCTGCTCTCCTTTGCAGACGCATCTTACATAAGTGACATGCACCCCTTTGAGCGGCTGTGCTTCTTCCTGGTCTCCAGGCGGATCGGAACATATCCCATACCGCACCCCATCCCCAGCCGCAGGAGTTACACCTTTCCAGGCCTGCCTGGGTCCTAAAAGTTTGGCTCAAATAAATGCTGTTTTAATGAATTTTTCATAGACAGGATCAACAACCAGTCCAACTCTCATTAGGCTCCAACTGATAAACTGTCAGGAGGTGAAATCTTCATTTGGTGATGTGGGATTTAGCATAAGCGACTCCACTTGGGGCCAGTTGTCACAGTTTTAACACTTCTACCTCCAACACTGCTGACAGTCACTGGATTCACTTTCAACACCCCTTAACATATTTCTATTACTTTTCCTAGACAGGAAATAAGAGAAAGATAGGATATACACAAGGGGAGGGGTGGGTCACTGTGGGAAAGCAGGCAACCAGCACCCCGGCCGGTTGGGGAAGCCTGGGCAGTCTCTCGCCTGGGCCCTAGGCCTGGGGTCCCTGCAGTGCACCCAGGTGTGGCCATGCCACTCAGGGGCCAAGGGGTGGGGGTGCTGTGCCTCGTGCGTGCGCGTGTGTGTGTCGGGGGGTTGTCGCGAGATGGAAACATGGGAATAACGCATCCTGCAAGCTGTGCAGCCCGCACCATGCATCCATGCCTGCCATGGCTTCCCAGGTTGGGTCTCACCGTCCTGTGTCACCTCCACAATGTGGCCGCCTGTCCTTCACCCATCCCCACCTCCGGGATGTGATTGCTGGACTAGAGTGGGATGAAGGGCCTGTGGGTGGCACAAGCAGCGAGGATCCTGGGGGGTAAAACTGCAATATTTCCAGATTCTCTCGCCTGGCCTTAGTGCATCTCCATATCAATAGCTAATTATGCAGAGGAGTGAGGGCATATCTGGACCACAGGGACTGAGTGGGGTCTTTTTTGCAGCCGGGTTGTGAGAGGCATGGGCAAGCAGAAGTGGGCGACTGCTTGTAAGCAATAAACGGATTTCTCCCACTTTCTTTCTCCCTTTGACTGATTTTGGTTCAAAGGTATTTTTCGCCAGGCTGGGAAAATATTTTCCCTCTGGGGTTACAATCCTCTCCTCTGGCCCATGGCCCATGGGACAAGGGCACCCAGGGCCGGCATCCAGCCTCCCTGGCAGCACCTCTGCTCTGCCAGAAGCCCTGCTGTGGCCATGTGGGAAATCGGAATCTCCTCGGATGAGATGCCCACATTCTTATTTAGCCCTGGGCCCTGCAAAGCTTGTGGCCAGTATTGCCGCACACCCAAATGGTGTCCTCCCTAAACCTACAGCCCCTAAGGGATGGATCTGCTGGGTCCTCGGGATGAATGCCATAGCCACTGAAGTTCAGGACACCCACCCCAAGACTTGCTGCTTTGGTATATTGATTATTTTGAGCTGCAGGCACTTGAGAAACAGCAGCTGCCGGGAGAGGCTCTCTGGACTCCACTCACCCGCCTAAAGAGTGATCCCCCAAATGGAGTTCAGTGGCCATCAACCCCTTCCTGGGGGCTTCATCAATGGAGGAAGGTCGGCGCCTCGCAGGGGAGATGTCCACCCCACGCTCAGACAAGGCTGTCACATGCCGTCGTGCCTCCTGTGCCTTCTCCCAAGGGCCACCAGCTTTCCTAAAAGCCATTTTCTCTCCCCTGCTGGCCCACAGCCCCACTCCCCTGCCCCTGTTATGAGAGCACATAAACTCTCAAATCTCAACTGCCTTTGGGGTGTTCGCTTTCTTTTCCTGTGATGTCTGTTAAGGAGGAAAGCTCTTCTTCTACCCTTCTGCCTAAGAGTCCTTCTCACTGGTCTATGGATCAGATAGATGTGAGACAGATGCACAGGACAGAATCCAGTGTCATTTCATACATGTGGGAACCCCACACACCAGAGGCCCAAAGACAGAAAGGTAAAGCGAACTGTGTGTGTCAGAGCTGGGGAGTGGGGTGGGGCCTGGGGCTCCAGAGGGAGGAGGAGGGCCATCCGCAGGGCAGCAGGCAGAGCCCACAGTCGGCGATCCGATTTTGGATGTTTGCCTGCCCCCCAGGTGGGCCACCCCGATAAAATTCATCTCTGGACAGACTCGTATTCTGGAAAGACCCCCAAATTCGATTCATCCAGGTATTTAAGGCTGGGGAACGGCTTCTGAGCCTGCTGGGTGTCAGTTGCCCTTAACTCAAACTAGTCAACTCAGAACAAGCCAAAGGATCACATTTTGGGGAGGCTTGCGCTGAACCCATTCAGTCCTGCCTTTGAAACTTAAAAGGAGTATCACATCCAGAAGCCACACTGACAGATGGTTTCATATCTCAGGAACCGACGTCAGCCTTGAGTGAACCTTGAGTAGGTGAGTTCAGTGAACCATCGTGCCTTGGGTCAGGAGGCAGTCTTGCAGGGGTGCTCTCAAAGTTAGGTTTGTGGTGTGCACACCATCTGGTACTTCATAAGAGGCATTTCTATGGAAATAAAAGTAAAAGTTCATGCTTGGAGCGAGCTATAAGCCCTGTGTCTGGGTGCTGCCAGGGAGAATGTTTTTGGACGTCAGGCTGGAACTGTCTTCAGACAGCATGATGGTAGATGGTGGCATCTGACAGACTTTCTTGGTTTGTGGTCTGAATGTCTCTGGTGGTCTTTCTGGTGGACCACACAGCAAAAAGCACAGAGGTTGTCTAAACATGGGCAGTTGTGGCAATTTCCCTGACATTTACACCAAGTCATGTAGCTGCAGTTTCCAGGGCGTCTGGACAAAGAGCTGCTTCAGCTCTCAGTGATCCCAAGTCAAAAGGATGGGAGAAAATTGGGGCGTTAGTGTGGGAAGTCATAGCCAGATGTTCGAGGGAATCAGAATTCAGGATCCAGTCTAGTTTATAAGCAAACAACAAAGCCTCAAAGACAATCAGAACTAGAATCTAAATCCAAAGAGTGGTGTTAATGGAACATAATTTTTCTAATTTCACCCTCATTTTTACCAAAGATAATCATTTGTTTGCACTTTAAGTCCTACCACCTTGGCCCTGTTATTTACACAAGTGCAGTGAGAATCGTGATCAACCCTATAAGTATTTTCACATCTGCTTTGCTGGAAATTTTCTTGGGGAATCTCAGCTTGAACTTTTCAAGGCCCCTTGAGGCCAGGAGAGCCAAGCCAAAGACTTGCACTGGGCTTCACCTGACACACCCATGGGTTTGGGTGAATTCCTCATCTCAAGGTTCCCAAAATATACTGGTGTTCATGCGCCTGCCAAGAAGTGACCTTCCTTATGTGAAATAAAAATGAAATTCTGATGGTTCCCCACACTGGTCTCACAAGAAAAAAAGCCTCATGAGCTGCTAAATCATCCGGGACAGCTCATCCGCGCGGCGCTGGAGGGACCCGTGCAACCACTCTCACTGGTCAGCGCGCTTGCAGCAGCCCCTCACCCAAGACCAAGGAGAGGAAATAACCACTGGCCTTGAGCGATCAAAGAAAACAAACTGAATGGGAGTCAGGTTCTCATGTCCTTGATAGAATTCTTTAGGAAAAAATTATCAATCTTAACCCTTGCCAACTCTCAAACACAGCACCAGAATGTGCACAGTCTGTGCTTTTGGGATACTGAACCAGATGTGTCCTTGACCCACCGCTTTGATGCATTCATTAATGTAGCTTGTTCCCTGCTGTAAAATGCATATGAACGGTCTCCAGACAAAGAGGAGCTGAGGGCCTTATCAGAACTCTTTCTCTGATTAACTATTTCTGGGCCGTTGTCCTCTGTAAGACTCTGAATACACATCTTTCTTAATACACTAGCCATGTTGATTTCAGGCAACACTTGCCTGGTGAGGCTGTCTTAACTGTACACAAGGCAGAAGGCCCATTTTCCAAGGGCTTTATTCTCTCCACAAAGGCAACATTTGTTCCCTAAAGCTGTCTGGACATATCTCAGTCTATGCTTGTCTCTCAAATATGACGTTCCAGCCAAAGCCTTGACAATATAACCAGTTGCCAACCGTGTCCTGTTGTAAGGAGGACAGATTCTTACTGAATGTATTAAATAAATAAGTGGCCATGACAACATAAAAATACTCAGTGAGTTTCTGAATTCCGGAAGGATCAGGTAGGGAGAAAAAGATAAATGTTCCCTATTTGTTTACAGAGGTAGATTTGACCAAGTTGCTCTAAGATATAGATGGTTTAAGGGAAATTTTTCTTTAAATCTGGAAAAGCGAACAATAGGGAACCAGCAAGGTTTTAAACAATAGTCATAAAAATTATAATAATCTATATAAATGTAATACAAAATTATTGGAAATATAATAAAAAAATATACTCTCCCTCCATTCTCCCAAGCCCTTGTTAATAATTCTTGTCCTGCCAGAATCCAGTGTTTGCACTAGTTCCAGAAATTCTCACAGTTCCTTCTTGTGATTTTAAGGTTATCAGAAAACCGTTTTCGTCAAAAGTCTTTTCCATGAACGTCCTTGAAGATGAGGCCCTTTTGGAGGGACACGTTTGTATAAGCATCTGAATAACACAGTTACTGTCCGTAAATGACAAAAGACTAAAAGATGGCCATGGTCAAAGTCCAGTGAGAGTTCATTGTGATGCAGTTGCTAAGGAAATGCCATTATTTCTGTGACATGTAACTCTTCAATAACTACAATGACAAGAGATGACATACCAGGGCACATCAAATTCTAGAAGTTTTATGTAATTTCTAGAACACCTATTTCAGTAATATCTTTCTACACAACTGTAGTCTGGGAAGGTTCACATCGCTGATTCGACCATGCTTCCCATATAACTTAACAATCCAAGTAAATAAGCCTACTTAGTTTAGTATCTCTCTTTTATGAGGAGAAAAAAAAATCCTCTGACATGTCCCAGGGGCCCTCTGGACAATCTCAGATGAACTAGAGATAAAAGGACTTTATTTCGAATTTGAAGTTGTCAAAAATATCAAAAGGCTTGAACATTTGATTAAATAGGATCACAGATCATTATGAAACAATACTTAGTTATCCATTTAATCAATATTACTTCATACCTTCTTTTACCAAAAGCATACATTCTACTTTTTCTTGCATACAGAGATGTTTCCGTATTAACTCTAGTAATTTCATTACACATATTAAAATCCTTAATTTTTAGAAACCTTAATTCCCAGTGAAAACTAGGTTGTAAGCTATTGTACACTTTACAGAAGTATTCTTTAGACTGGTAAATTTATGAATATATTTAACAATTTCTAGAAGTGCACTTCTTTAAGTAAAATTTTTTAATAAAGCAGCAAACATGCCTACCAACACACCGACATTTATCTTTAGTTTCTCTCTAATAAGACAAAAGAGATAAATTTAGACTTGTTTATCAATTAATGTTTCAGCATTTTACCTTAATTTGGAAATGATGTTAGAAATTCAATGAATTCCCATGGTTTAATTTAACTTAGCAAAATTCTAAGGCTGGAAGTTAAAACCAAAGAGACTCTGGGAGACTATTTGGATAAACGTACCATACTCTTCCTCTCGTTCTTATTTTCCTACCCTTTTTCCAGGGATGTGAGGCAAAAATGTGGGTCAGATGATTTGTCACTTAGGCAAAAGGTCTTATAATTGTCTCAAGGGATTTCTCTCATTTGTGTACGTGCTGGGTATCAGGGAATAGAGAACTGGTCCTTTTACTCTTGGGCTGGTGATATAGAGGAAAGAGATTTCTCCCTGTGGGTCTGCCTCATTCACCATCTAATTGTCACTGTAACCGAGTGAAAAGGTTGGCCTCTCTGCCTTTGTACTGTATTTATCTCCTTTAGTGCCTCAACCTTTGGGCAAAAAGGAGGAAGAAAAGGGAAAAGGGTTTCTGATCATCCCTGAAGCCCTGCATGTAGTCATGTTCAACATCAAAGGAATTTTGCTTAGTTTGAGATTCCAGCAAATTGCTCTGTACCCAGAGCTTGCCTCCTCCAGGAGACAGGGAAATGTATGTAAAAATAATAATTGCCCTGTCTGAGATTTACAGGAACACTGTACCAGTTCTCAGTGCTCCCCAGACCCTGGCTGGCACCCAGATGTCTGCAGCCTTCAGTCACTCCCCCTCCTGATGACCCTGTGATAAGACGGTGCTTGCTTAGGACATGAATGTCCCATCTTCCTGGTCTGTCCACTTTCCAAATAAGGTCACTTTCTTTGCCCCAACACCCTGTCTCTCCACTCACTGGCCTGTTGTACAGAAAATGGCAGGAACTTGGACTTGGCAGCATTGTGGGGCAGCTGCGACTGGGGAGGTCTCTCCCTGCACACCAGGTGAAAGTTCAGCCTGGGTGAGGAAGGGTTCTTGACTCTGATTGAGAAAGAATTCTCAAGCAGGTTGGAAGTGTAGGTAAGGAAGGAATTCATTAAAGCAAGAGTAGTAGTGGATGGCAGCCTCCGTACAGGCAGCAGAGAGCAAGGAAGAGCAGAGGGAGGAAAGGGAAGCTCACTGAACCCTGCTTGGCAGAGGGCAGATCCCTTGCCAACTCCCGAAGCCAGGGTGCCCAGGTGCCCAGTGTCCACTTGAATCTTCACAGTGTGGAAGATAAGACCTCCCATCCCAGGATCTGGGGGAGCCACAGAGCCATTGGATGGAGTGAGATTATGCTCTGAGAACTTTTCAAAGGCAAAGAAAGGAGCTTTTCGGGCAGACTACCGAAGAGCCTGATCTTATAGCTGCAGTCCTGTCAGGGTCACCGGGTAATGGGAACTTGCAAGCCCAAATCAGAGATCTCAGTAGTCCTTCCCTACTTGTCTGAAGTAGGACAGAGAGAGAAGACTTGTGCTTAAGTCTAGAAAATTGAATGAAATAGTGACGTAACAAAGATGCTTACCACTGGGAAAGGGGTCTCTTATTAACCTTCCAAGAGGCTTGGAAGAGCACAGAGACAAAACGCAGTAAGTTGAGCATTGAGAAGACTTTTTATTTAAGGAAAAATATACACTTGAAGGAAGGGGAGTGCAGGCAATCTCAGAGAGGAGAGGTGTACTTAAGGGCATAGGATTCTGTCTTTTAAGGCTTTCGAGAATGGGGCAAAGGGGCAGGTGGGGCATAGGCTTCACCTGTGGTCTCATGATGTCTATGTCTAGTGAGAGACATTATGTCACCATCCATACGTTAGACAGGAAAATAGATATATATGAGTGGGGTGGAGAGAGAATTAAGGCCAGCAAAGCTCACTAAAAGGGACTCGAACGGTTAACCAGATAAAACTAGAGAGCCAGAAAACACTCACAGAGTTAATGAGTTAATTAATTGAAGCTCCAAAGGCCAGGAGTAACTTGGAATGTCCAAATGTTCCCCAGATAAAGAAAAGTATCTGAGCACAGCCCATGCCTTCACTGTGTCACTTAGATGATGCCATTGTAAGATGTACCTTAGCCTGCTAAAAGGCCCAGTTTATTCTTTAACTTAACCTATATGCTGTTTTTTTTCTCCTCCTCCAGCCTTAATCAAGTCATCTGCAACCTGGGCAGGAGACAAGCTCATGATCGACTTTCCAAATAAGCTCAGATATAAATAGCAGAGTAAAAGCAGGAAAGATTCCATCTTAAAGCTAAAATTGCATTTTAAAACTCAGGAAGTTAAGTTAAAATTCTTAACATATTCTTTAGCAAACAGACAGTAGTAACTCAGCTCACCTTGGGGGCAGGACAGGCGGTCTTGACTGATTTGTGCCCAGAGGGAAGCTGCTATTCTGGGGAGGAACAGGATTAATCGATTTCTTGTGTTAATTTTGCAGAATTACCTGGAAGACTGAAAAGAGTCCTAATGTCTCTCATCAAAGATAAACATCTTGGGACCACTTGACAAGTCCATACCCCTAGCCCTTTGTCACATTCCTGAAAAATCCTTAAAAGGGGGAAGGAACCCCAAACTTTCAAGGTGCGCCTCTCTCTGAGGTCACCCACAATTTCTAAGTGCATAGCCTTAAATAAAACTTTCCCAATCTTTCAGCATGCCTCTGGTCTGAGGTAGCCCACGTTCCCCTTTCTCCTAGTGTGTACCTTTTTGCCTTAAATAAAACTTTCAATCTTTCAGTGTGCACCTATGAGATCACCCACACATTCTCTCTCTTTAAATAAAACTTAAACCTTTCAGGGCATGCCTCTCCTCTCTGAGGTCACTTGCACTTTTTCTCTAAGTGAATAACTTTAAGTAAAACTATTACTCTACTTCACTACTGCGTCTCTGCCCTTCAATTTTTTTGTTGCGGCACGGACAAGAACCAAGGAAAATAAACAACATCCCCCTAACATATAGTCCCCTAAATATTCTGTAAGATAAACTTAACACGAGGAATTTCTTGGTCCTGCTCCTCTCCAAGACAGTGGTCACCCTCAGGCAGGGGGGACGTATCATTTAGGACTGCTTGCCCCGCCTTAAGATAAGATAGGTTATTGTCTGATTACCATAAAGTATGTTAGGAATCTTACCTCCTAACTCCCTGGTTTTTAAAATGGAACCTTAGCCTTAAGATGGAGTCCCTCCTGTTTTACTATACTGTTTGTATCTTGGCATTTTTTCATCATAGGCAGGAAAAATTCATCATGATGTTTGTCCCATGTCCCTGCTCTACCTCAGTTAACACCACCAGGTTAGAGTAGTTCAACTATTTTGAAATATAATAAAGCTAAATCCTACATGGACCTATTAGGGGGGCATTGTTTATTTTCCTCCGTTCTTGTCCCACCGCAACAAAGAATTGAAGGGCAGGGACTCAGTAATGAAGCAGAGGAAATGTTTTATTTAAAGTTACACACTTAAAGAGAGGGAAAGTACAGGCGACCTCAGAGAGAGGCACGCTGAAAGGTTGAGAAAAAGTGCAGGCGACCTCAGAGAGGAGAAGCTTACGGATTTTTCAGGCATGTGACAAAGGGCTAGGGGGTGTAGACTTGTTAAGTGGTCTCAAGATGTTTATCTTTGATGAGAGACATTATGTCTCTTCTCTTCTATTATCAGTCCTACAGGTAATTCTGCAAAATTAATTTAACACAAGAAATTTACTGGTCTGATTCCTCCCCAGGATATCAGCTTCCCTCTGGGAACATATAAATCAAGACCACCTGCCCTGCCCCCAAGGTGGGCTGAGTTATTGTCTGTTTGCTAAAGAATATGTTAAGAAACTTCTTAACTTCCTGGGTTTTAAAATGCAATCTTAGCTTTAAGATGGGATCTTTCCTGTTCTTACTCTGCTGTTTTTAGCTGGGCTTGTTTGCTAAGTTAATCATGTTGCTTGTCTCCTGCCCAGGTTGCAGATGACTTGATTAGGGGCTGGAGGAGGAGGAAAAAACAGCATATTGGTAAGTTAAAGAATAAACTGGGCCTTTTAACAGACTAAAGTACATATTACAATGGCATGATCTAATTAACGCAGTAAAGACATGGGCTGTGCTCGGATACATCTGGGGAATATCCAGATATTTCAAGTTACTCTTGGCCTTTGGAGCTTCAACTGATTAACTCATTAGCTCTGTGAGTCTTTTCTGGCTCTCTAGTTTTATCTGGTTAACTATTTGAGTCCCTTTTAGTGGGCTTTACTGGCCTTATTCTCCACCCCCCACCCCCACTCCTCTTATCTATTTTCCTGCCTAACAGACCAAATTTTAAAAGATCAGAGGCTTTCTCCAGATCAGGCAATTAAAATACAATCAAAACAGGATGTCCCTCCTCCAGTGGCCACTGTTGCAGCCTAATGATCCCCTTAGGGCAGGAGGACCTCCAGATGTCCTGAAACCACAAGGACGCTGTAGGGACCAATGTCAGGCCCTCAAGATGTGCCATTGTGACATGCAGGTTATTTTGAGCTGAAAACCATCAAGGACCAAAAGACTCAAAGAAACTACCCACCAACTGTGTAAAAAGAATTTAGATGGAGGACTTGCTCCAGGAGGAGAGCCATCACCATAGCAGTTATATTATAAAGTAAACTAGAGGTGGTAGACAGGGATTGGTTAAGTCTGTTAAAATTCCTCTCTGTGCCCCCTTCATTGTTACTGTGTCACCCAGTGAATATGTGTCTATCATTTACTCTTTTCCTATTCCTATGAATAGCACTGCTTCCTTTTTCCTTTGAAGTCTTGGACTCCTACCCGCCTCTCCTTGGTTCAGGATGACATATTATCTCACTCTCCCTGACGGTGTCTGGAATGCATGTCTATGGCTTCCCCATATGTACAGAATTAAACTTTTATTTCTCCTGTTTATCTGTCTCGTGTCAGTTTGATTCTTAAGACCAACTAGAAGAACCTGGAGGGATAGAGGAAATTTCTTTCTCCCCAGCAGTGCCCAATCTGGGGGAATCCATCCCAGAACATCAGGCTTGGTCACTGGGTGTGCTCCCTGTCAAAGTCTCCCATCCACCTCCCTGGGGTGCCATGGGACTCCGTGGCTGCAGGGAAAGTCACAGGGCAAACTAGTCACTGCCCCTGTGAGGACGTAAGGGTGATGAGGAAATATTCAGAAAGTTCTCAGCTCCCTCACCCTCTTGGCAAGTCTGGTGGGAAGCCAAGGAAGCCAAGAAAACAAGAGTTTCTGTTAAGGCCTCAGGAATGTAGAGGAATTGCAACATGCTTGGGTGCTTGGGATTGAAACAAGGTAACAGTGTATCCCCCCCACATCTGGACTCGGTGGTATGGAACAGCTTGTTGATCATTGTCATGGAAGCCCATTAGTTTATAATACAGTATCCTGGTAACCTTTACAGAAATAGATTAAAATGTAACTAACATCCTGAGTACACCTATAGTGACCTAATAGTTCCCACTGCAATGGTTCCGGGGTGCTGACTCCCCCCAAGCTTTGTAGTAAATGTATAAAAGGCATGGCCCTGCTGTATTCAGGGCTCAGACGTTTGCAGATCACTATTCTCTGAGCCCGCCGGTGTGAAATAAACCTCCCCCCTCCGAGACCTCCGAGTGCCGCTTGGTTCTTCCGTCAGTGACCCAGTCCGGGTTTTCCGGTTTTCCGTAACAAGGGGATGTCTGGGGCCTGTGGTCTCACAGTCCGTCCAGGATGGACCCTCCCCTGGCTGCTCCTCTTCTTTTCAGGGCCAACCCCCTGAAGACAGTGGGGACACTGCCTCCAGTCCCAAGGATCTGCCCCTGGGCCGCATCCTCAAACACAGGGACAGACTCCTGGCAGACAGGCGGAAGAGGAAAAAGCAAATTTCCTTTTGGAACAATGTACGGCCCCAGTGTATGGCGGTCCCTCCTTACCTCTGACCCGCAGATGTGTGGGAACGCGATGGAATGCTGACGATCTGAACGGCCAGCCAGGGGACTCAAGGGGTTGCAGCACAAGAGTAATGCCGAGAAGGCACTCCTCATATTTACTGAGCAAGGAAATCTTAACATCTATAAAATACATGCAGGGGTCCAAGCGGGAATTCAACACCAGCAGTTCTTGAATCTGTGTTTAGCTCTCATGCAGTCTCCAGCTCGTTGAGATGTGACGCTCCTGAGAAGTATTTACTTATTGTAGAAGAACCCAAGGGGAGTCTAGAGACCTACTGTGTGCCCGGCATTCCGGACACACTCAGGCACGTTCACCTTCTGGTCTTGTTTTTCCCTTTTTCAGAACAGTCACGTCATCAAGGATCTGGAGACTCTGAGCAAGCCTCACAGAACAAGGATCCCGGTGTGTTTGCTTTATTATATATTAATCCCGTCAGTATGGGCGCGAGGATGGGAAGCCTGGCCCGAGGACGGCAGCCTTGAGGACACTGCTGTCCTAGTTGGATCTCTTCTGTAGGTAACAAGGGAAATAGACATAAGTCCTTGGAACTCTGGGGGGAATGTATTTTCCCCACCTGGGGCAAAATACCTTTGAAACTGAAATCAGTCAAAAGGAGTTTAAAGTGGGAGAAACCCGTTCATTGCGTACAAGCACTCTTCCACTTCTGCCTGCCGCTATCTCTTGCAACCTGGCTGCAAAAAGTGGCCCCACTCAACCTCTCTAGATATGCCCTCACTGTAATTACCTATTGATATAGACATGCACTAAGGCCAGGCAAGAGATTCTGGAAATGCTGCAGTTTTACCAACAGTGCTGGTGTCCAGGCCTTTATGGACCTAAGAAATGGTCCAGACGAGTGCAGAAGTGGCACAGAAATACACTCCTTAACTTTCAGGCCAAAGGGGAGGCACAGTAACCCCACCTAGCAGCTCTGAGCCTTGGCCGACAACCCCCACACCGTAAGTCAAGGAAATTCTAAACCCAAGATGCTTCCTGAGAGAGTCAGGCCGGAGGCCAAGTGCTCTGAAACAGTCGACCAAGGGACAGAGTCAGCAGTTAGTAAAATGTGCGCTGCAGAAAGGAAGGAAGAGGCGGAAGCTGGTAAACTTTGTAGGTGGGTTCATAACCACTCTGTCTAAAACGAGAAGTAACACGGGGCGGGAAATCCCCAAAGCTGACACCTGCACAAGGACGCATCTGAGACATGTCCAGGCAGGCCCCGGGCCCCTTCACATAATCACCAGCAGTCTGCCTCCCATGCCACCCCGTGAGTTTTCCCGGCTGCAGCATAGGTTAGGAGCATGCGCAGAGACACAGCCGGGTATAATCTGAACCTGTCAATCAACTCGCCTCACTTTAACCCACCCCTCATGCTTTCCAACAAGTATTCAGATAAACAGGGCTGGTCCTGGCCTCTCAGGCCACCGGCTCACTCTTCCAGAGTGTACCTTGCTAAAAAGAAAGCTGTCTTCTAGAGCCCTCTTGCTTTGAATTCCTTGTCCACGTGGGCTGGAGGAGGGGTGAGAAAGGCCTCTCCCCGTAACAGCGGGACAGAGTGAAGGCAACTCCCTCCACACCCTCATCCGCAGCAACTGCCCGCACCCCTCCCTCACCCTACCTGCCCATGTATCCATCCTTGTCCAACCTAAGACAGAAGGAAGGGCTCCTAGGCCCCTTAATGGAGGGAGCAGGGGGTCCCCAGGGGACGACTAGAGTACATGTCCTCTTGTCCATGCCAGACTTAAAAATCGATGTGACTTTAACTGTATTAACAATTGAAATCAGGCTGAGGAGGAAAAGGACGACCGTTAATGAAGGCAGGCAGGCCTACTTCGACCACCACCATGAAGGCCCCTAACCCACCTCAGGGCCTCCAGGGACACGCCCAGAAGAGACCACACAGGAAAGGAGCTGGCATCTCTGTGGGATCCAGGAGCACTGGCGTCATGAATGCCCCAATCCCCAATCTGCGGTCTCACCCCAAAAGCCATGCCCCTTATGCAGGGGGGTTGCTGGCAGAGGCACTGCCCCCCGCTCTGAAGGGGTCTGGTCTGCCTCTTCACCAGCAGTGACCATGGCTGACTGATGGGGCCCGAGCTTCCCAGAGGCTCCCGAGACGCCACCATTTCAGGGGAGGAAATTTGGGGGACCCTAGATACGCAGGCAAGCCTATTCAATTCCTAGTTGACATGGGAGCCACTTGGTCTGTCCTGACTTCTCACTCTGGACCTCTGACCTCAGAAGCGTGTGCTATTTTGGGGTCAGAGGGAAAGCCAATGTTAAAATATCCCACACAGTCACTGCCCTGTATATGTGTTGGGGGGCATTGTGTATTTCCCTCGGTGCTTGTCCCCGCCACAACAGAGACACGGTAGTGAAACAGTAAAAGTTTTTTTTTTTAATTTACAATTTATTTTGGTATCATTAACCTACAATTACATGTGCAATATTATGGTAATTAAACTACCCCCTTCATCAGGTCCCCCCCACCAACCCCATTACAGTCACTGTCCATCAGCATAGTGAGATGCTATAGAGTCACTATTTGTCTTCTCTGAGTTGTACACCCCTCCCCGTGCCCCCCCTACCTTACATCTGCTAGTCGTAATGCCCTTTTTTCCCTTTTATACCTACCTTCCCACCCATCTACCCCAGTCCCTTTCCCTTTGGTAACTATTAGTCCGTTCTTGGGTTCTGTGAGTCTGCTGCTGTTTTGTTCCTTCAGAAACAGTAAAAGTTTTATTCAAAGTTGTGCACTTGAAGAGAGAGAAGGTGTGGGTGACCTCAGGAAGGAGAGGTGTCCTGAAAGGTTTAAGTTTTATTTAAAGAGAGAAAGTGCACACTCAGAGGGGGGGAGTATGAGGTATCTCATCAAAGAGGTGCTCGAAGATTGGGAAAGTTCTAATAAAGTTACTCACTTAGCAAGCCCAGGTGACCTCAGAGAACGGTGTGCTGAAAGGTTTAGGGCCTGGGCTTTTACAGGCGGTGGAGGATTTTCAGGAAAGTGACAAAGGGCCAGGTGGGGACCTGCCAAATGGTCTCAGAATGTTCATCTTTGATGAGAAATTGTTTCTTCTTTAAACTTAACGCAAGAAATTTTCTGCTTTGATTCCTTTCCAGGATATCAGTTTCTGTCCAGAAGCATATCAGTCAACTGTCTGCCCTTCCTCCAAGGTGGGCTGAGCCACCATCCCTTTGATTAAAATGCAATCTTGAAGATAGAATTCTTCCTGAATAAACTGGGCCTTTTAGCAGGTGCTAAAGTAAATCTTACAACGGTATGTGCTAATTGACACAGTGAACCATAGGCTATGCTGAGCTACTTTTCCTTATCTGGGGAGTATTCAACATTCTAGGCTAAGTTGCTCCTGACCTGAGCTTTCTATTGTTAACTGGTTAACCCTTTGAGTCCCTTTTAGTGGGGTTTACTGGCCTTATTCTCTTTCCACTCTGCTCATATCTATTTTCCTGCCTAACAGACGGAGAGGCTGTTCAGTGATTCACAAACTTTTAGTCGTAGCAGAATGTCCAAGTCCATTCCTGGGACGAGATTCCTCGTCCACCCTGGGAGCCACCCTTAGTTTCCTCAAAACCCAGGGTTTCTTTTTGGATAGATGACGCCTGCCTAGGGAAACTCCATCCTATGCCATTCCCCCAGAGGTCTGGGGCTGAGTGAACTCCCAGGTGTGGGACAACAGGATTCCCAGGGGAGCTAAGGCGGCAACTCCTGCCAAATCCAATACACCACCAGATGACAAGTTTGTTTTTGGTTTGTGAAAAGGACAAAGTTTCACTAGCAACCATTTTATTCCTCCTTTATTCCTAAAAAAACTGTATTGAAATATAGATGATTAACAATAATATGTTGGTTTCAAAAAACAACAAAGTATCCAACAATTGTATACATTAGGAAATGCTCATAACAGTAAGTGTGGTTATTATATGTCAGCATAAATATATTGCTATATTGTTGGTTCTATTGCCTGTGCTGTGTTTCCATCCCTGTGACCAAATTAATTGAAGTCTGTGACTCTTTATCTTTTGCAACTATTTCATTTGCCTATCATGGTGACCAGCAGTCTGTTTTCTGTTTATGAGTCTATTTCTGTTTTGTTTTGTTTAAACTATTTTATAGGCTATTTAAGTTTATCAAACTATACTAACTCTGGAAAATATCTGTTAAAATTAATACTCAAATTAATTATTTAATTAATGATTAAAATTCTAAGTCATAAAAGCATTTCCATATTTATTCTTATGAACATATATGCTTTGTCTAAGCAGGAGACACAACATTCATTCTTCTACACACACAAAAAAATAAATATCCCTTTGTTATATGTCTACTAGTTGCTTGCAGTTATTAATATTAGATCAAATGTATTTATTTATTATTTTTGTGGGTTTTGTGTTGCACATATAAGTGAAATCAGGAGGTAGGAGAATGGTGGAAATTGTGAAGGGAATAAAGAGCTACAAACTTCAAATTATAAAATCAATTAGTCATAGGAATGGAAGTACAAATAGAGAATATAAACAATAATATTGTAATATTGTGGTATAGTAACAGGGGATCTACACTTACTATGTGTGTAACTATTGAGTCACTGTTGTACAACTAAAACCAATAAAATGTTGTACAGAAGTATATTAAAAAATTATATACCTTGTAAAATACATAGCTTCTGCCTTCAAGATACTTAGAATTGAGAAAAGAAAAAAAGGACAAAGTTTCCTTAAACTATTGGTCTACTCTTAAAACACAGATTGTAGAAGGATATTTTTCTCAAAATAATTTCCTATATTTAATATTATCTTAATTAGGTCTTCAAGTTCTTAACAAAATCTTAGTAGTAAAAGAACTAAGTTTTGCTAACAACCGTGGAACCTTCTGTATTTGCCTTTAAAATCTTTTATTGTCACTTTGGTTAAATGGATAACTAAGTTTGTTTCATAATGACCTATGATCCTATTTAGACACACACCTTACAACATGTTTTGATATTTTTGACAAAATTCCCAAAATCAAATTCTAAATAAAATCCTTCTTAACTCTAAGTCTGAGATTTTTCCAGAGGTCCCCTGGGACATGTCAGAAGATTTTTCTCCTTATAAAAGAGAACTATTTAGCTAATTTGGCTTATTTATTTGATTTATAAAAATACCTGGGAAGCATTGTCAAATATTAAAGTAAATATTCTGAAAGTCATACGGAACCCCTAGGAAGTCTGATATGCACTGGTATGATATCACTTGTAGTTAATCAAATGCCATATATTCTCTTAAGCTATAACTTACCTTTATAATTATACCTTTATAAACAAAATTGAAACATTTATCCTTCTCTGTACCTGATCCCTCCAGAATTTGGAAACTCTGGGTATTTTTATATTTTTATGGCAATATATCTATTTGCATAAGTTTGATAAGAATCTGTTCTCCTTGTAACAGAACCCAATTGGAAACACTGGTTATATTACCAAGGTCTTGACTGAAATGTCATATTTGAGAGAGATGTGCATAGACTCAGATATGACCAGACAGCTTTAAGGCACTAAGGTTGACTTTATGGAGCCAATAAAGCCCCTTGGAAGAGCTGGTCTGGTACCTTGCTTACCGGGCTCCAGCATCCTCACCAGGTGAGTAAGGAAGGTCACTTCCCAGCAGGTACAGGAACCTCAGGATATTTGGGGGGCCTCGAGGAGAGGATTTCACCTAAATCTATAGGTATTACAGGCAAATTCTGATGGCAAAATTTGTGGCTCAGCTTTTTGGGCCTTGGGAGGCCTTTCTAAAAGTTCGATCTGAGGTTCCTTATAAGCAAAGTCCCAGCAAAACAAACTTTAAAAACATCTATATGGTCAACCACTATTATCACTGCACTTATGGAAACAATCAGGCCAGGTGTTACAAACAAATTAGTCTTAATATAATTACCTCTAATGAAAATGAGGGTGACTTTCAAGAGAAGAATTATGTTTCAATGGCGCACCTTTATAACGTATTAGATTCTAATCCTGTTCATCGTGAACTGGACTAGAACCTGCATTCTTCTGGTTTCCTCAAATATCTGGCTGTGACTCTCCAAATTAGTGTTTCCAATTTTCTCCCATCCTTTTAACTTAAAATCATTGAGAACTGAAGTTATTCCCCGCCACCCCCTAAAGCTTATAAGCTAAAGCTAGGTGGTTTAATACAAACTTCAGAGGAATCACCATGACAGTCCATGTTTAGACAACCTGTATGGCTGCTGCTGTATGGGCCACTCAGGAGGAACACCAAACATTCAAACTACAAAGGAGGAAATGAAGAGCCAGGAATAAACGAAGACATTTTTCTTTAGGCAAAACGAGAACCCTGTACAAACAGAGGTCTCGTACCAGGAGCTTATCTAAGTCCCCAGACTGCTTAGCTAAGTTTTGGCTTCTGTACAATGCTTGCTTGCTTGCACAACTGCGCGCATGACCCCAAGAGCAGACTCACCACATCCTAGAACGACTCTTCTAAGAAATGAGCTGTGGCCATATGGCCATGATAACAGGAACTTGGCTGGGGACCCAGACCCAGGACTGTTATAGAAAGATAACAGGAAGAAACTAAAGATATAAATACCAGGCTCTGTAAGTGCCGAGGGTCGCCAGCTCGCTAAAAGTTGGCGGCCCCTGTGCAGGTCTGTCTTACCGCTGTCTCTTGTCTTGAATAAACCTTTTCCCCTAGGCAATTGTGACTGTGGTCTGGTGTGTCTGTGCTCTCCCGGAATTAGCCATTGGTACAGTGAAAACTGGATCCAACAGGAAAGTCTGTCACATTGTCACTGCCTGCATTCATCCTGCCTGGTGCTTAGAGCCTGACATCTAGAAATCTTCTCACTGGCAGCACCCAGGATTCGGATACTGAGTTTATGATTTGCTACAACCATTAACCTTTGCTTTCCTTTTCCGTAGAGATGCCTCTTATTAACTACTAATCATTACACAACATGGGCCCACCTTTAGGAGCCCACCTGCAAAACTGCCTCCTGACATGAGACACACAGTTCACCGAACCAACCTATTCTCAAGACTGAGACTGGCTCAATGAAATATGAAGCCTCTGCGAACTCAATCATTCGCACAACAGTATGTATAGATGACTTGCCTTATCTGAATCCCCTTTACATAATTAACTATTTCCTTAGAGTCTAGCCCGGGCCCTGCGACCCACCCATTAAAGCTCAATACTCCAAAATACAATTCTCTCAGTGCCTCTCTGGATGGTGGGTCAATAAATCTCACCCACCATTTCAACTGGGGTCATATTATTACAAGTCCTCATATTTGGCCCATGCATTAATCTCCTTGTCAAGTCTGTTTCTTCTGGCCTGTAAAAGTTCCAGCTCCAAATGATTGTCAGACAAGGATTTCAACCCATACCTCACAGTGATGAGATGTGCTTCAACAACCTGTCTAGCTGCATCTTCTTTTCATGGGCCCTAGTCCATCTCGGCCACTGCCCAAAGAGCTCTGTACAGACAGCAAGGAACTGCTGGACTCACAGGCAGGGTCAAGCCCTTTCTGAGCAGGAAGCAGATACAGAAGAATGACCGACACCTTTTTTCCTTTGCAGGATTTCAAGGGTCTACCTTCCTGGAGTGGGCAGCTGTTAGAGAAGGTGAACAGCCAGACATGAGCAGGGAGGCGGGGGCATGGGGGGGCTTCTGCTATTGCTGACATTCGGCTGGATGCTTATTATATCCTACAAACTCTGTAGAATAATCTGTAAACTGTTCCCACAGGAGGGGGAGGGGGACAGTAGGTAACAGACCTGCCCAAACCAGTTCCAAATGGAGGTGAAATGGATGCAAACTTCACCCCAAAATCCATGACCATATGTGGATAAAGTGGGGTTCCTATGGCCAGGATCCTCACTGAACTTAAATGTAACTGGCCTGTTGCTATGCTTCGGCTTCCACACCTTTAGGCAATAAGCCGGAGACTGGGTGGCGGGGCTGGAAGGCTGTAGGAGAGCGGAGCGGAGGCTGGAGTGGTGGCAGCGCCGAGGGATTGATCTGCCACCTCGAAATAAAGTTGGGCATAACCTTTTCACCCCAAGAACCCTTTGCTGTAAATTTCTTTGGTCACAGTGAATCTATAGCGAACCTGCCTGGGGCTGAAACTCATTTGCAAGACACCGTAGTAAAAGTCATGCCTCCCCACACCCAGCAGTTCTGATGGGAACCAAATATAGCCAGAAATTTCCCCCACCTGGGTGAAGCAAACCCAAACCCCAGGAAGACTCCACTTGTCCCCTTTGAAACCTAACCTCCCTCACTGAAACTTCATCTCTCTTCCTATAAAAAACGACTCCCTGTTGTTCTCTGAACAACCCCTCTGGGTCTGCTTGTGCCCAATTTTCTGGACTCGTACGCTCTCCTTTTCAATTCTCAGTCTCCAAAGAAACTGTTCAAAGGCTTCCATTTTGGAATTCTTTCTTGCAAGGAGACCAAGTACTCCTCTCCAGTAACAGGAGTACTTTGGTTTCCTGAGGACAACACTTAAAGTCCATTGAGATAAGGAGGAGAAGGTTTGGGGATTGGCCAAGGACAGACTGAATTGTTTCTGGGGTCATTTGTCTGGTTTTGCAAAGATTTGTTACCCAAGGGCAGCTGCTTTCCACTCCTCAGAATTGGGTTGCAACTTAAATTACATAACTAACTTCATCTAACCACCAACCACACTGTCAAATTGCTTCTTTCCCTCTGGCTAGTTTTATTTTAACCTAGGGGAGAAGGCCCCCAAAATCCCTCTTGGCCTCTAAACATGGCTTCCAGTCTGCCCAACTTCTGACTTCAGAGCTTGTCAGTTTCCAGCCTGAGTAAACAGTATTTCTAGTATTGCAGGACACCCTTGGGTAGAAAGGGTCCCCAAAATAGGGTGCAAAGGATACCACCTTCCCAAAATTCAGAGCCGCTCCCAAGGAGAGCCAACAGCTTGCATGACCCAGGCAGGCAGCCAGCCAGGCCTGTTTTGCCTGGGTGCTTTTTAGGATGTAAAACAGGACAAGAAAAACCAAACCCAAATCCAGATTCATGAGCACCGCAGGCAGAAAGTCAGTCTCTGAGTCACAGGTCTGAAGCAGAGAAAGCTTTATTATCAGAAGGGCAGCCCTAGGAGAGAGCAGGAGAGCATTGTCAAATGTGCCCTGTAGGAACAGGATTTACTGACCAGCCAAAGGACGTAGGGTCAGGGCAGAAACCACCAGTGGGACTCCTGGAAGTCATCTGGATGCTGCCCCAGGGTACTGGCATGAGTCACGCAGCCCTCCCAGGCCTACAGGAGTTTTCAGGGCGCCAATAACAGGACAAGGTTGACCAGTCAAGTTGGTAAAGTTCCCTGTGGATCTGCTTTGTTCCTGGAATTGGAAACAGAAATACTTGAGACAAGCTGGGGAGGGGGGCTGAAAATTGCCGCAAGGTTTTTAGGCAGCACTTCTGAGACAGGGACTGTGGGTGTAGTCAGAGTAGGGGGAGGGCCTCCGGAAAAAGCAAGGCAGAGTATTTGCAGTCAGAGCAATGTAACAATGTAACTACTACATGCAAGGAAACCCCCTTCCAAAACTCTGTTAAACATTAAGCTCCAAGGTCATTCTTCAGTAAGATCAGTGGGTGTTCCCCAGATAAAGAAGAGTACCCCATGTTATTATGCTAATCACTTGTAAGATTCACCTTAGCATGCTAAAAGGCCCAGGCCTATGTGTTGTCTTTCCTCTTTCAGATCTGATGGGGTGGTTTTGCAAACTGGGCAACTAATTTAGCATGCAGACCCAGCTGTAAACAACATAGTAAAAGGCAGGGATGATTCACCTTAAAGATAAGATTGCATTTTAACACCCAGGAAGTTTAGGAAGCAGGATTCTTAACTTACTCTTTAGCAAACAGACAATACCTCAGCCCACCTTGGGGGCTGGGCAAGCTACCTTTTGATATGCCCCTAGACCAAGACGCCAGTATCCCAGAGAGAGATGGGGCGAGAAATTCCTTGTGTTAAGTTAATTCTGGGTGTTCAGACACCACTTAGCAGGTCTGCACCCCTAAACCTTTTTTTCATGTTCTCGAAAAATCCTCATCTGCCTATAAAATCCCTAGACAACGCAGCACACCGGACTCTCTTGTCCCCTCCTGGCGTGAGCCCGGAGCTCTGTCCTATCACTTTATTTCTAAATAAAAACCTGTACCTTGCTCTCCTACCTTGACTGTTTATGAAGCTCATTCTTCGGCTTCGTGAACAAGAACTTCCTTCTACATTTTCATGAGTAACTACATCCAGTGTGCCAGGGCCTGGACTGCAAAAGATTGATGGCTTTCTAGGCTCCATCAGGTCTGCAAGCCGCCTAATGGCTGGAAATATCCCTTCCAGGCACCAGCTCCTGTCCAGGGCAGCCAGCTAATGAAGTCATCCTAGGAGAAGAGCCCCCTGCCTCCAACCTGCCAGCCTGTGGGGCAGAACTCTTTCTTTACTGGCCTCTTTGCCTCTCGGTGCAGTGGCCAAATCGAGGGGCAGCAGAAGGGGCTACCCCGCTGTTTGCAGCGATCAGCCTCAGGGAGCAGAAGGAAGACAAGGTTAGGAATTCTCCTCGGGCAGTGGAGCAATGAGCCCACTTGTGTGCAGCCTGTAAGATCACTACAGAGGGGCAGCCTAGTGACTGTTCAAGCAAACAGAGAAACACATGTCCAGGCTCACAGGCAGGAAGACAACAGCTATTCCCAGGAAAGGAAGGACCTGCTGGGGAGACAGTCAGTTTGGAGATGTGGGGAAGTCAGATAGAATGAGACATAAAACCAAAGTTAGGAGGGCAGATTGAATTTTATTTCACCCTGCACAGTAGAGCGGGCCTGCCCAGGTTAGACAGACATAGGCAGTTTACTCCAAGGCTCCTTTAAGGGGTCTCAGCAGGACAGAGAAGTCCTTGATTGAAGATCTTTTGCCTTGGAAGCCTGGTCTAAGTGGTTAAAAAGGAAGACAAAGGCTGCTCTGATGGTTTCTGTGCCTGTCTTTGGATGTCTTACTTTTTCTTAATCTGGGGAGAGTCTGTGCCCGGAGACTTCTCATCTGGGTATGTTGTTTCTTTTGTGTGGGGGATGTCTGGACATTCCAAGTAACTCCTAGTCCTTGAAACTTCAGCTAATTATGTCTGTGAGTCTTTTCTGGCCCTCTGGTTTTATCTGGTTAACTCTGAGTCCCTTTTAGTGGGCTTTACCGGCTTTATTCTCCCTCCACCCACTTGTGCCTACCTTTCTGCCTAATAGTCATATAGGCAGTTAATGGAAATTCTTTGTTTTTAAAGTCTAGTAATTTCCTGCCTTTTAACCTTTAAGCCCCAAGACAAAGTTTCAGTTGAAAATGGAGTCTCTCCTGCTCGTCCCTGTCCTGTGTCAGTAGGCTTCTGACCTCTCACAAAAACGTAAGATGCTTCCGGCTACAGACCCACTAATGTGTGACCCCAGGGAAGGCACCACCAATGGGATTTTCCAGGTTGAACGACAAAGGTTACCCCAGGCTCAGACCTCATGGCAGTCTCCCTGGTGAGCTGGCACAGCGGACAAACAACGTGGGCGATGGGCACACAGCCTACGGGGCTTCACCCTCTGGGTAGCAGAGGCCAGAGAGAAAATTCACACTGGTCACAAAGCCAAGCTTGCAAACACATGAGGGAGAAAGAGAAACAAAGACCATCTCTGGGAGGAACAAATCTACCAAGAGCCCCTGAACACAAGGAACTAGTTCCACCAACATTTTCTTCTGTTAATCTAAATTTAGAAAGACAAAAACTCACCGATCTTGCTCCATCAGGCCCTGCAGACAGGGATGCGGGAGGCTGACATGGTGAGAGGTCTCACTTGCCAGCTGTATGCCAGGCACCCAGGGACCCCTTGGCTGCAGCAGTCCTGAGCCACGTCCAGCAAGTCAAAGTGAGACAGGGGCAAGCATCATGATTTAGTTTTCCAAAAAAAGCCAAGATATAAACAGCATAGTAAGACGAGGAAGGATTCCATCTTAAGGCTAAGATTCCATTTTTAAAAACCAGGAAGTTAGGAAGTAAGATTCCTAACATATCTTTTAGCAAACAGACAACTCAACTCACTTTGGAGGCAGGGTGGGCACTTTTGATTGGTATGTACCCGGAGGGAAACCACTATCCTGGGAGGAACTGGATCAATACATTTCTTGTGTTGTTTATTTTGCAGAACTAGCTGGAGGACTGCTAATAACAGGAGAGGAGACGTAGTGTCTCTCACCAGAGATAAGCAATTTGAGACCAGTTGACAAGCCTACACCTCCTGGCCCTTTGCCACATTTCTGAAAAATGCTTAAAAGACAAAAACCCCCAGGCTTTTATTTTAGCGCACCTCCTCTCTGAGGACATCCATACTTTCTTTAGGTGCATAACTTTAAATAAAGCTTTCTCATTGCTCAACTACTGCATTTTGTCTTTTTGCTATTTCATTCTATTTCCAAGTCTCCATTTTACCCCTGATAAGTAGGGGGGCGCTGCTGAGAGCTCTGTTTTGGGCCTGCAAGTTTCTGTCACCTGGGTGACCCTATGCAGGGAGCTTCCCCTCCGTCTGCACCTCTGCATTTTCCTGCCCTCTGCTCTCTACACAACCGCTGCCATTCATTTCTACTCTTGCTTTAATAAATTCCTTCCTCACCTACACTGTTCCGATTTGCTCAAGAATTCTTCTCGTTCAGAATCAAGAACACTCCCCCACCCAGTTGAGATTTCACCTGGTACGCAGCTGCCTCGCAACAAAAGGCTCCTGCCTTTTATGCTAACTGCAGGGGAGGAAAAAATCTCCTTCCACCTGCCAATGTCCTTCTCACTGGTTTCTGGATAAAACTGATGTCAGACAGATGCACAGAAGAGAATCCAGTGTCATTCTGGATATGTGGGAACGCCCCTACACACCAGAGGCCTAATGACAGAAAGATAAAGTGAGGTGAGTATGTCTGAGCTGGGGGGTGGGATGGGGCCTGGGGCTCCACAGGGAGGAGGAGGGCCATCCGCAGGATAGCAGGCAGAGCCTACAGTCGGTGATCCAATGTTTTGGATGTTTTCCTGTCCCCCAGATGGGCCACCCAGATAAAAAATTCATCTCTGGCACAGACTCGCATTCTGGAAAGACCCCTAAGTTAGATTCACCCAGGTAGTTAAAGGGGCAGGGGGTAAGCTTCTTCTGAGCCTGCAGGGTGTCGGTTGCCCTCAGCTCAAACTAGTCAACTCAAAACATGCCCAAGGGACACATTTTGGGGAGGCTTCCTTTGAACCCTTTCATACCCCTGGAATGTGATATTAAAACTTAATAAAGACGTGTACCTTTGTCCTGTTAATCTGTTTCCTTCAGCCTTTTGCTATGTAAAATGGACTTAACAGTGTGTAATTGGAAGGGCTCTTGTGAGCTCCAAACTGATTTAAGTTATTTATTAAGTGGTTACCTAGATCGTAATGAGCTCTAGAGAAACATTTGTTGAATCAACTACCTATTTTTACAGTAAACAGATAAATGGTTAATGCTGATTGTCTCCAAAGCAGGTCAGGCGACCTGCAATCTCAAGATGCCCCCCTGGACCTTGGAGGACAACTTGCATATAGAGGGTGTATTTGGGTTGGCATCTTGAAGGCACTTTGCATGATTCTGTGAACACAGTGAACCATTTTTGTCTATGGGGGTGCCTTGGAGTTTCTTGGCCCATGTGCATAACACTCTGGAGAGTTAGAGTCAAAAGTGGCCTCCAGACCAGAGCTTCTCAAACCGGGACGTGCACATGAATCTGTTTACAACGCCGATGCTGGCTCAGTTCAGGGTGGAGCCCAAGAGCCTGCATTTCTAACTTTTCCCCAGCTGACACTGAAATAAGTGAGAAGCATGAATTCCTCACACCTTGTTTCTATCTTGCCAGTTAATGTCACTGAGGAATTTAACCTTGTGCATAGAGGAATTAATTTAATAGGGGTGGCAACTCAGGGACTGGTGACTTTTGTTAAAAACCCAAATGGAGTTCCATGCTAAGCCCCACATGGACCAAGATTTAATGAGTTTCTGCTCTCCCAGATATGGAATCGTAAACCAGCCAACCAGAAATCACCTGATCAGCACTAACGAGCTCTGCCTGCTGGAAGGAAAGTAACTGCAATACCAACCGGCTTTCTTGCCTAGTATGACTTCCTTCTCCCCGCCTCCCCCACTTCTGCTTATAAAAGTCTTTCATTTTGTACAGCTCCCGAACTATCTCTCTCTGCTAGATGAACGCTACACTATGGGAATCGAGTTTTGTTCAAATAAACTCTTGACATTTTTTATTTGCCCTCAGTTTGCATTTTGATATAAGCCTATTTTCGGACAGGTATTTGGAGACCAATAGCGTCCAACCCTTGGAGATATTAGGAGACTAGAAAACAGTCTATGGCATATGGCAGTCACTTCAAAGGGCTTCAGTCAGCTTTAATAATAGAACTGCTGTTTCCTTGGAAACCCATTTATTTCCTCTCTTCAGTTAAAAGTCAGCCCTGTTGCTACATTGCCAAAGTAAGTACCTTTGAGTTACAGGCAGGGGCGTGGGACAATCATCTTGCCACTCGAACATACTTCTGGCCTAGGAACAAAGGCCCGGTTTATTCTTTAACATGTTGTTCTTTTCCTCCAGTCACATTAATCAATTATGTCACATTGTATCCAGGACAAAGAACAGACCTATGGAGCCTGTATGAACCGACACATCGACTTTGATAGAAAAGGGAGGCCAAGGTACAAATCAAGTCACCTGGACAACCGTTATTCAAATAAAACTTCAAAGCAAAATATTAATCACCTGTGTACCTCACGCCTTATACCAACCCATATTCAAAAGGCTCTATGGAAATTCAAACCCTACAATTTTTCAACGCACCTCTCTCCTCTGAGGTTGCCCTCACCCCTGTGTAAGTGCATACTTTCATTTCAGACAAAACCTTCCTGCTGGTTGGGTTAACTGCACATTGTCTCTGAATTCTAACTTAGGACAAAGACAAGAACCTGAACTTTAATCAGGCTCAGGAGAATTCGATTTATTAATAATATTATCAATACTATTTTCTGTGTTTCCTGAAGAGCTGTTTGGATTAAAAGAAAGCAATTGTATGAGGCCAGAAGCAGGGTATTCTAGAAGGGCAAAATACTTGCTTCTGAGACGTTCCTGGCCTAAACGCTTGGGTTATCTAAAACAAAGACCTGGTTTGTGTTCTGTAGATTGTACATCTGCTTTACGGCTGAGTAGTTGTACTAAATTACCTCCGCTAAGGTAATTACGACCAAAGAAACGATCATTTTTTTGAACTGTCAGTTTCTGTCTGTACTAATCTGTAAATGTAACTATGATGGACACCAAGCCTTATGTCCTCTGCTACAAAGCCTACAGAACCTTTTAAGAAAGCTCGCCTCTCCCGAGCACTTTTCTTCCTCCAAAGGACTGTTTCAGGGCAGCTGCCCTAAAACCTGGGCTCAAATAAAACTCTAATTTCTTTTCTGGCTTTTTACTCTAGGATTTTCTTTTCATGCCTATTTGACTAATGCCATGATAGGCCCTCCAGCACAAAGAAAAAAAAAAAAACAGAACAAAACCAAAAACACTTCGGATCTTCCAGCCAAATAGCTGAACGGCTCACAGAAATGGCCCCTTGTTTACTGAGAGCTTAGGGAAAGTCCCAGAGCAAATAAACAGAGTTTGATTTTTTGCTATGAGGCCGGCCAGCTCACCCCGATTGCAGGTTTTGCCTTTTTAAACTCTCCCTCCCAGCCTGTGGGTGGGACACACTTTTTGGTGTTATACTGGATTGCATCCCGGATTGCAAACCTCGTGAAGTAAAGCCTATTTTCTAACCTCAAACTTGGTTTTCTTTCTTTCAGTTAACGGGGTTCAATTACGAATTTGAAAGCAACTTATGTCTTTGACCGGGCGGTGTGGGGAAATGATGGAAAATAAATAGTTAAGATATTTACCTCTCTACTTCTTGGCGTCAGAAAGAAATGCCCCCGTGTTTGCCTCCTAGCCAAAGATGAAGAGAAGTTAAAACGGGTTTTCGTTTCCCTTTTTTATATTTCTGCCCCGGTGATAAAACAAAGACCAATCGGCCCCTCAGGAAAAACAGTTTGAACAAAGATGTGGAACCTGACTTTTAAGACACGCCTTCGGATTCGTTGGACTATTGTCCAATAGGAAAAGATGAACCTTTATCTATTATTTACATAATTCCTCGCACCCGGCAGCGTGAGGCGGGCTGTCCAATCGAATTCTAGATATTTGGAATCTTCATTTAAATATGTAGCAAATAAGTAGCACTGACCACGCGGCCTCGTGTGCCTGTCCGACTCCTGTAGACCAGGGTCTGCTTTCCTGCTTTCCTGCCTACCTATCTACTCGCCTCCTCGCTCCCGCCGCCTCGCCATGCCGGAGCCTTCTCGCTCAGCACCGGCGCCCAAAAAGGGCTCCAAAAAGGCCATCTCCAAGGCGCAGAAGAAGGACGGCAAGAAGCGCAAGCGCAGCCGCAAAGAGAGCTACTCCATCTACGTGTACAAGGTGCTGAAGCAAGTGCACCCAGACACCGGCATCTCATCCAAGGCCATGGGCATCATGAACTCGTTTGTCAACGACATCTTCGAACGCATCGCCAGCGAGGCGTCCCGCCTGGCGCACTACAACAAGCGCTCCACCATCACGTCCCGCGAGGTGCAGACGGCTGTGCGCCTGCTACTGCCGGGAGAGCTGGCCAAGCACGCCGTGTCAGAGGGCACCAAGGCCGTCACCAAGTACACCAGCTCCAAGTGAGGCGCGCCAGGGCGCCCGGAACCCAAAGGCTCTTTTCAGAGCCACCTCAATGCTCAAAAAGGAGCGTGTCACCTGGTCCGGTTGTGACCCGCTGTTGGGGCGCTGCTGGGGAGGCTGAGCTCGCAATGGGGGGCGTAAATCCTGACAAAGAGCCTGTCTCCTCTCCTTAATAGTATAGTCCCTAAAACGCCACCTGGGGTGTCCCCGGGGCCACCCAGAGCCGGAGAGCGCGCGGCCCTGGCGCTTGCACGAGGATCCGGGCCCCTCCTGTCTCGACTCGGTGGCCTCCAGGAAGGCCTCACGCAAACCTACCCCTTCTCCGTGTCCCTCCTGGGGCTGCGCCAGTCCTGATATTTGGTGATGCCCTGGGTGCTGTCGCTTAGCCTTGGGGGTGCTTGGGAGCCGAACTTACGAAGCCTTTGCCACCACGGGGCACCAGGAGTTTCTGCCAAACACATTTCAGTAGCGTTGACTTTAAGCAGCTCCTTAGGGACACTTCGCAGTCCTGTTTGAAAATTCTAAAGGGCGGGCGCTCAGATACTGTTCACTCTCAAACTCTGCTAAAATTCTTCACATTTGGACATTAGTATTTAAAATTTTTGAAAACCGCGAATACTTCACGTAAGCCCAGTAAAAGATGACAGAGCCCTTTTAAGACAAACGTAGTGCCTTAAACAAATCCAAGTCCTATGTAAAGTATGATGTCGTAAAGACCTAACTGGGACCAGACTATCCTGGCTCAAAAATACCTCAGTACCGGTGACTCCCAAACCACGGAGGGCACCTTCTGCAACCCAGGCTCCAGAAGCCAAAACGCAGCCTCGGATTCAGGTTCGAGGTTCTGTTCCCTCAGGTGGATAATGGCCTTTCAACTCCTGCCCCCTGGAGGACGCGCACACCATCTCCAGTAGCCGCCACGCATTTGCCAACGGTTACCTCGCACAGTTAATTCTTTGTCTTGCAGTTGTAGCTTCTTAAAGGGATAGTTTTCCACCATCCAGGTTTTTAGTTTACTCCATAATAATTAGCCAATTTGACTTGAAATTTCTAGCAGAAAAGGGCGATGCGGGTGCTCTTAAATGCATTTCAGATTGGATACCTGCCAAGCCCCCTCCAGTTCCTTCCAGATCCTTAGTTTAAGCGTTTATCTTCATTATTTCAGACCCCTGAGAATGCTTCCACTGTGTTGAGTCCCAGCCTCATGCATTCTCAAATATTTGTTGATCCCCTTTAACCTTCAAGTTACTATAACATTCTTTTTCTCTGTGACAGACATCATAGACATGGATGGACTCTATACAATTTCAATTTCTTGATCATATTTCAGTAGTAGGAACTCTGTCACCTTGCCTCTCCCTTGACAGGTTCCTGTCCAAGCAGAGGGCCGAATGGGCCCATTCTGTGCCTGGGGCTGCCCAGAAGAGGCAGCCTTTTTTCACTTCTACTAAGGTGTCCAAAGAGCTGAGAAATTAATGGATGTCTTGCATTATCCACAACACACATCTTCAATAGGAACACATCTGGGAATCAATTACTCATGTTTCTCCTTGACTTTAGTTTTGGTACTAAACAGTGTTGTTAAGGCAGAGAAGCACGTGAATCTGTGAGACTGATTTCATGTGACTAGGTGATTACAAGCGTTAGATGCTGGCTCCCAATCTAGGCTGGTAGGAGGCTGACTGGACTGGGTCAGCAGGCCCACATCATGGCTGAGCACTGGATTCTGTACTTTTGAATGTAGATCAGTTTAATTTTTGGATTATGACTAGGAAGGCAAAGAATTGAGTAAAACAGCTGTGACAAATTTTTCCATTTCTATGTATTTTTCTAAATATTGTTTCAGACCAGTTAATCTACAAAAGAAAACAAAGAGAAATGTTTCTGTGCACTGCTTTCACTGTAACCATAACACCACCATATATGCCCAGGGAGTACACTCTGTAAACTCCAATACATATAAATTTTATTTGCTATTTTTAAAACAATGTGTAGGGCCCTGGTAATTTTTTAAACACCGACTTTTGGTCACCTACAAGTATTTTGAAATTCAATTTACATTTACATACTTTGTTTTTACAAGGTGGTTGGTAACAAAAAATACACCTTACATTAGGATGAAACTGAGGCATAAATGGAATGGAAATAGTAGTTTTACGCAGAAAAGAGGATTACCAAAAATACCTGTGTTAAGGAAGCATTTGATCATGTGTTTTGCGAATTGATTATGGTATCGACTTGCTACTTCAATAGATATTTTTAAGAGTGATGTGGGGGGTTTAAAACTCGTTGCATCCTTGCAACGATTAGAACAGTAAAAATATTGTAGGTGCCAACTTAAAAACGCTTTGTTTTTAAATTTTCCTGGGGAGTGGACCCGCGGGGGAAAAGGACAGGGGCTGTGGCTGCGGAGGCTCCGTGTTGACATTTCCTTCCCAGCACCCTCGCCCAGCCCCGCAGTGCCCCCGGCTTCCTTTGGAGAGAAGTACTGCAAAACACCATTACCTTTCATTGAGCGTCTGGTTCCTTGCCTGACAATGACAGGTTCTTGCAATACACCTCTCAAACCGCTCCAGGAAGTGATTAGCGATCCTGTTTTAGCAAGTAAGAAAAGCCATCTCCTTTCCCTAGTGAACTCATGTCAAAGCGCTTTCTCCCGAGCTACGACGGTTCTCTCCAAATAAACACCAGGAATTCAGAATAAAAAGGGAATTCTCCATTACTAGCGCGCCACAGAATATAAACAATACGGCTGAAAGGAGAGTCAGAAAAAGGAATCGCCTCTCCCACCCCCAAGGAAGGGAATCTCCCTCTCACTGCCAAAGGGGCCACTTCTTACAACCTACCCGAGCACAAACATCATGCCTTTGCGGGATCAGGATCCAGGCACGCAAACATCCTCCCAGAAAGGTTCAGTTTTGAGGATAAAGATGTCTGGTCCAGGCGGGAATGCAGCGCCAGGCGCCACCCTGGGGCTGCGCAACATCACCCAAGGCCTCACTAAGCGCACCCTCTAGTGCTCCTCGGAGCTCACCCATCAAGGACAGAGGGTTGTGGGATTGGCCTGAGGTCCTGGGGAAAACGACCGAAGCCCCTCAACCGCAGGCACACATCAGGCTCAGACAAGCTGGGCCTGGCGTCCACACACACAAGAGTTGGGAATGCACTCTCCAGCCATCAAAGAACATTTTGAGCTCAAGGCTCCTACTTCGCCTGGCGACGCGCTGATCTCCCTGGGTGTATGGAAGTGTGCACACGGAGTCCTCAATCATCTCGCCAGCGTTCGAATTAACTTCCTGTGAAGAGCGAGTTACACGGTCTCTGCCTCCACTCACACACCCGCACACGCACGCGCACACTACTCTGACGGGGCCCCTCCCAGTAACTGGGAAACCGCTAAAGCTAAATAAGAAATGAGTTTACGTAACCACCGGTCACCGTGCTCGAAACCCTTTCTCGATTTGTGGGTGGCTCTGAAAAGAGCCTTTGGGTTCCGGGCGCCTTGGCGCGCCTCACTTGGAGCTGGTGTACTTGGTGACGGCCTTGGTGCCCTCTGACACGGCGTGCTTGGCCAGCTCCCCCGGTAGCAGAAGGCGAACAGCCGTCTGCACCTCGCGGGACGTGATGGTGGAACGCTTGTTGTAGTGCGCCAGGCGGGACGCCTCGCTGGCGATGCGTTCGAAGATGTCGTTGACAAACGAGTTCATGATGCCCATGGCCTTGGATGAGATGCCGGTGTCTGGGTGCACCTGCTTCAGCACCTTGTACACGTAGATGGAGTAGCTTTCCTTACGGCTGCGCTTGCGCTTCTTGCCGTCCTTCTTCTGCGCCTTGGTGACGGCTTTCTTCGAGCCCTTTTTGGGCGCCGGAGCGGACTTGGACGGGTCAGGCATATTCACAGGACTCTCCAAACAAAAAGACGATAACGCTTAACAACTCTATTTATATGTCCTGTATTCAAATGAAGGATCTGGAGTTCCTAGCTTTTAATAGGTTTAAAAGCCGCTCGCGTCATCACTTGAAAAGGCCATGCAAATGAGGGGAAAGAAACTTCATGTTCTGATTGGTCACACTTGCTGCCCAATAGGAAGGCGCTTGCTCACCTACTTCCAGACCATATATAAAGGCTCACTTGGGCTGGCCTGTTCATTACTTCAGTTTCCACGGTCCAGATTTCCACTATCCTGCACCCGGCTCGAGGATGTCTGGCCGCGGTAAGCAGGGCGGCAAGGCGCGCGCCAAGGCCAAGTCGCGTTCGTCGCGCGCGGGGTTGCAGTTCCCTGTGGGCCGCGTGCACCGGCTGCTCCGCAAGGGCAATTATTCGGAGCGCGTTGGCGCCGGTGCTCCTGTCTATCTAGCGGCAGTGCTCGAATATCTGACCGCCGAGATACTGGAACTGGCTGGTAACGCGGCGCGCGACAACAAAAAAA
>JAQQAC010025234.1:4477200-4552998 GCA_029783875.1 Phataginus tricuspis
GGGGGGGGGCGAGGAGGTCAGCTGCAAAGATGCTGGTCCCTCACATGTCTGGGCACCTCTTATTGCTATGATCTCTCTCCAAGGCTAATTCACTTGACTCCAAAAACATGATCCATACAAGGAAGCATTGATAACTGGGTCTCATAAACGGAGTGCTCTGCTAAAGGCCCACGACCAGGATGAAAAGACAAGCTACAGGCTGGGAAAAAATACTTGCAAACCATCTATCTGACAAATAGAATCTCAAACATACAGTAACTCCCAAAACTGCACAGTGTAAAACCAGTCTTGGGTTTCGGGGCAGACCAAGCCTCTCTCGGCCTTTCACCCTGTGTGCTCTGTCTGTACCTGTCCAGGCCTCAGCTCCACCACCCCCTTCTGAAATGAGCACGTGTCCTGTTTTAGGATATCCCATTCTGCTGGGTGCCCAGACAAGTTAAAAAGCATGACGTGTGGGATGGCTGAATTTCCTAAGATGCATAAAGTATAGATAAAAGTAAGTTAAACCTGTGGGTCTTAAAGACAGAAGGGACGGCAGGACCAAGACACAAGGTAAGTGAGTGTGAGGCCTCTAGGCAACAAACATTCGAGATGGCCAAGTGTACCAGAGGCATTAAATATTCATGATCACCTTACAAGAGACTCTTGATCGCTAAATATCCAGAACGCTTTAAATGTTCAGGGTCACTGAGCATACAAAAGGCACTAAATCACTATATTAAGTATACAAGAGGTACTAAACGCGCAGAGCCACTAACTATACACAGGCACTAAGCACTAGGGACCCTGGGAGCTCCCAGTTTCCCTGTGGCCTTGGCCCCTGCTAACTCTCCACAAGACAGGCTGTCACGTCCCTCACTGCGCGTTTGGCCCAGGACCCCTGGAGGCACCTGGATGTGGCGCTCCAAACACCACCATCAGCGGGAAGGCTGGGGTGCCAAGAGCTTCTCCCTGAGTTTTAAGTTGATTTAATAACTACATGGATTGAGTTTTCCAGCAGGCCTGTGAGCCCGTCTGCATCACGACGTGAGGGACCTTGGAGGACATGTTAGTGCCCAGTGTACCCCACAGAGGCTTCCCCCAGGCAGGTAGGCTGGACAGACCACTTTCCTGGAACCACTCCCTTTCCTCCCCTCACTGCACTGGAAGTTGGGGGTGAATCTCAGGTCTCCTGCTCCACAGGAGTTGAACCCCTGTCCCGCTGATTCCCAAGAGCACCTGTGCACTTGGAAGGGCCGGACACCCATACAGGTGCGTGATGGCAAACACGCTCTCCCGAGTGCCACACGTCTGTGTATGATACACTCACCATCCTCCTACCTGTAAAATTCCACTGTAAATGTCTGGTCTCAGGTGTTCTAGCTACGCTGTTGCAAAGTTCTTGAAGGCAGCCTCTCCCAAGAAACCCCCAGGGACTATGCAGGGCCGTCCAGGTAAAAGTCCCATCTTTCTGCACCTTCAGCCACCCTTCCATTTACCTCCGACCACGTCGTCCACATGCCAGTTCCTTCAACTCTCTGGGGTCTGTCTCCCCCAAACCCAGATGTCCTACTGCCCCTAAGAGAGACACAGCAGGCTCTAGGCATGCTCCAAGGCCTCCAGCTTTGGGTTCCAGTCTGTCAACAACGTCCAGGGCACACTCCCCAGCCTGTGGTGCTCTGTTTCTGTCTAGGGTGTAAACCTCTACACCGCTCACCTGCTCTGGTCATCGCCGCCACCACTAGATGTAAGCCTGGGGGCGGGCCCTCTGGGCCCATGTGACCCCGAGTGCGCAGATCCGCGCGTGGCACATCCTAAGGGCTGTGTTTGATGAATGAGATTAAACACACACCCCACACAAAGCAGTGCAGGTCGGTGGAGGCAGAAAGGCGAGGAAATTAAGCTCAACCGCGGCGGAGCCACAGCCCGGAGGGGTGAGCCACCCGCCACACCCGGACCCTTTTTCGCCGCTTAGAGAGCGCACTCCGCGTCTGGCTGGGAGGAAGTGACCAGGGAAAGGAAATTAGGGAGACCAGGGTGAGGCCACTTTCCGCAGACTGCGAGGGGCGGCAGAGCCTTTGCAAAGGGACCACAAGGCGCGGCCCCTCGGGGAGCCATCAAATGAGAGTGCACAGCGGACCTCCCTGCATCGGGAAAAGGGACAGGGGCTTGGTGACGTCATTCGGAGCCCGGGTCGCCATCTCACTCGCGCCCGTGGACGCGGCGCATGCGCTGGAAGTCCTTGAGTCGGGGGTAGGGGGAGCTCCGCGCTTGGCAGGGAGGCCCGACCCACTCTCATGGGGACGTCGGGGCTTCGGGGAACCCGCGGTGGGTGGGTGCCAGGAGGCAGGAGTGTGGGTGAGGGGATACAGGGGTACGCAGCGACAAGGGTGCAGGGGCAGCGAGGGGATACCGCGGTGCCGGCACTCGGGGCGCAAGGGTGGCAGTGGCTCGGGTGCAGGAGCGGGGAGTGGGGGTCGACAATCAGGGACACAGGACAGTCGGAGGCGTGCAGATACAAGGGTGCGGGGCAGGAGGGCAGGACTCGGGGATGCAGGGCCCCTCGGTTCCCGTTCGGGCAGGGATGGAGTGCCCCCCAAATCCCAGCAGCCCCCCGCCCCTTCCCAAGCGTATTGACCCGGTGTCCCCTATGCAGGAGCGCTCTCCTGGGATGGTGGTGGGGTCTCACAGTTTGTTCTCTTTCCTGCCTATAGGGATGCACATGTCCACATCTAAATGAGACACACAGGCATGCCTAAAAACCAAATGCCCGTGGGGGTGGACGTTTCCTTTTCACTGAAGTCAACAAAAACTCAATACCATCTTATTTACATCCTTTTATTGTCTCACAGTTGTAATCGCATATATTTTCTCCTTTTATAAACTGAACGTATTCTAATTAACTGGCGTTGATGTGTCCTGCTCAGACTCAATGGTGGCCCATCCGAGAACCTTGAAAAGGGCGACATTGTCCTATTAGTGTAGCCCCTGAAATTGCTGAAAGCAGCTTTGCTTCATGGCAGCAAAGTTATATAAGCTCCTTCACGGAATTTTGCTCGGGGCCTTGGCTTGGTTTTACATGATATTGTGATTTACCGTAAGAAATATGGTTTGGTCTTTGTCCTGGTCCCTGGCATAGAGCTCCTATGACGGACTCCTGGGTTTTCCTGTAAGGAGAGCTACACAGATGTCTTGGTATTTATAACAACCCCCCACCAGACACGCCTGAGTTTATGTTAATAAGGTGAACTTGGAAAGCCCCTAAGGATGGGGGCTATTGGCCAGGGGACCCACCACGGGGTTAGAGGGCTGGGATTTTTAGTCCCATCCGGACCTCCAGGGAGGGGAGGGGCTGGAGGTTCGCCAATGGACAGTGATTTAATCAATCAGGCCTAGTAATGGGGCCTCCACAAACCCAGAAGGATGAGGTTCGGAGAGCTTCTGGGGTGGGAACCACGTGGGCGTTTGGGGAAGGGGCGCCCCTCCCCACAGCCTTGCCCTGGGTTGTCTCTCACGTGGTTGTTCCTTGGGCCCATCTTTTGATGATGAACTGGTGCTCTAGTGAGCAATGGGGTTCTCATTAACCTAATAAGGAAAGTGCTCCGTGAGCTGCTCTAATGGATTAATGGAACCCAGGGAGGGGTCGTGGGAACCTCTAATCTCCAGCTGACCGGGCAGCACCGTGACAGCCTGAACTTGGGCTGGGCGTCTGCAGTGGCAGCAGCCCCATGGGGCTGAGCCCGTCACCTGTGGGGTCTGACATAGTATCAGAATTGACTTAAATTCATGGGACACTCAGTTTCCTCTAAGAACTAGACAAATACCTTGTGATGTTGGCAAGCACACTTCAGGTTTTGTGTGTTTTTTTGACTCAAGGCATGGATTCAACTGTTTTGTCTTTATTTTTTTTGCATTCCCCGTGTGGATTCAGCTACATTCCAAGGAATTTGTTGCGCTCTTCATGAACATCAGCACTACAGAGAAGGCAAGGACTGGCTGTACTCGTGGCCGCGGGCAGGGGGCAGCAAAGGCCTGCTGTTTCATCTGTGGTGTTTGTCTGTGGAGCTCTGGGCGCCGCCATTCTTGTTTCTCTTGGTCACTGTTCTCTGTTTTAATGGTGACACGGGTCCACCCTATAGACAGAGGCGGAGCCTCAGTCATCTGAGCACTAGCAGGTCCCACAATTTCCAGGCCACTGGCTGTCTCAAGTGAGGATGTGGTAGAAACAAAGGAGAAATATTTGTTTTTCTTTCTGTCTTTTTTTAATTGAGTTACGTACACTAACATGGATAAATCTTAGTGTGCAGCTCGATGAATTTTGACATGTGTACACACTCATAACCATGGCCCTGATTAAGATATCAAGCATTCTTACTAATGTTTTTCCCCTTCACCTACTCTACCGCACCCTCCCATGCGGTGGCCACCAGTCTCTTCTCTGTGTTAATGAGTGTGTTTCTGTTATGTTTATTGGTTCATTTGTTTTATTTTTCAGATTCCGTATATAAGCGAGATCAGATGGTATCTGCCTTTCTCTGTCTGACCTATTTCACTTAGCATAATACCCTCTAGATCCATCCACATTGTCACAAATGGCAGGATTTCATTCTTTTCTATAGTTAATATTCCATTGTGCATACGTACCATGTCTTGATCCATTCATCTGTCAATGGGCACTTGGGTTGCTTACATATCTTGGCTGTCGTAAATAATGCTGCAGTGACCACGGGAGGGCATATATCTTTTCAAATTAGTGATTTTGTTTTCTCTGGAGAAAATTCCCAGAAGTGGAATTACTGGGTCATCGGTATTTCTATTTTAGTTTTTTGGGGAACCTCCGACCTGCTTTCCATAGTGGCTGCACCAGTTTCTATTCCCACCAGCCATGCAGGAGGGTTCTTTTTTCCAAAGAGAAATGTTTCTATATACAAAGTTCTGGCGACTGTCCACACATGCAGAACAAGCAATTCAAGGCAAAGAATCTTAGAGTTGCTCCATGGAAAGCACTGCAAGCTTGATATTGATTTTCTACCATCCACATGGTTTTATCTGACATGAGCCAACACTGGGTAAAATTCTGGTTCTTTGGTGCCACCACTGATGATAACAACACTCTCTGAGCAGCTGTGTTATGTGCATGTTTTGGTCCATCTGAACCTCATTTCATTTACCAGCACAGATTTAGGAAAGCTCACCAATGTGCTGTTTCCATCTCTTAGTTTCCCATCGTGCTGGATTGCCCTACACTGAATCTCCCCATATGGTTTGCGTTCAGCAAATGTTCCCCCATCTCGAGCCCCTAACCTCACTCCTGGGTAAACTGCTCCACTGACCTTGGCTGTAGCTCAAAGACTAGCCACCCAGTGTGGAAAGTGGAAATATTCTCTCCCTTATCCCAGAATCCGTGAATATTATCCTAGGTAATAAAATTTGAGTAGACCGAGGTTCTTAAGAGGAGCTTACCCAGCTTTACCCAGGATCCCAGATGCAATCACGTATCTATAGGAGAAAGGCAGAGGGCATGGACACACTCTGGAAGGAGGTGTAGAGAGAAGCAGAGATTAGAGGATGTGACCACAAACCCTGGGAGCTGGAAGAGGCAGGAAGTGTCCTCTGGAGTGTCCGGAGGGTGCGTGGTCCTGGGACACCTTGACTTCCTGACTTCCGGCTTCCTGAGCTGAGAAAGCAAATCCCTCCATAAGCCCCCAGATTATGGTGGTTTGGTAGGGCAGCCCCAGGAAGTGAACATACCATGGGCCCCCCTGGCCCATGGCATGTGGGTGGAAGGGACAGTGCTCCATTTCCGGAGCAAGGGCTTCAGGCAAGGTGAGTCAGCACCAGCCCTGCATGTCTTTCCTATACCCCAGACCTGCCACCTGGAGCCAGCATTCACGGTGCCCATCAGCCTGGGGCTCGCTGCTGAAAGCCACGGATTTGGGGCTGTCTGTGTGCTGCGTTAACACAGAAGTGGTGAGCAGGGAATGTAGTCCTACATCAGGTCGGAGGAAACCTGCCCACCTACACTAGTGTAGGGGGATCTTCTCCTGTTTTGCTATGGAGAGTTAGCAGCCTACGTGGATGTTATTCCCCACATGCGATAAGGTATTACCAAAAAAGATAAGCTCAGAAAAGAACTTGCCCCACTTACAAGAAGGCATGAAGGAGAAAAGAGAGTGCTAATTCCAGGTTTATCGGTCAGGATTCTCCAGAGAAACAGAACCAGTAGGAGATTAAGAGAGAGGTTTATTTTAAGCAGTTGACTTGTGCAATCAGGGGGCCCACAAATCGGAGACCTGCAGGGCAGGTGGAGGCCCAGGGAAGAGTGGATATTGTGGGTCCAGGCCAAAGGAAGTCTGATGTCAGAGGGTGGCCCTAATCCTTGTAGGAAGAGGAGATAAAGACACGGACACGCACAGAGGAACAGCCCTGTGAGGACACAGGGAGGAGATGGCCTCCAAATGCCCAGGAGGGAGGCCTGGGGATGAACCATCCCTGCTCACCCCAAATCTCAGAGTCCCCACCTCCACACTGTGGGTTTAAGCCTCCTGGACTGCGATAATTTGTTATGTCAGCCTTAGGAAATTAATACACCAGATCTCTGGTTTCATAAAGTTCCTTTGCTATTGCATTTTGAAGGCAGTCATGTGTATGAGCTCTGTGCTGTACACTCTTGAGAAAGTTTGTGGGTGATAAACACCAGAAAGACACCATCTGACATTGGTTGATAAATCTGATTAATTACATCCCTGAAATATCAAACCAAATTCTTTCAGTCAACTGGGATGGCCTAAGAACTCAGGGAAATATTTACCCATGCAATGATACAGTATTTGGATTTTTTTTTTCAAAGTGCTCTGAGTGAGAGAAGGATAGAAGTATGGATGAGCAAAATTGGTCTTCAACTGATAATTGCTGGATTCTGGCCTATTTTATTATTTTTGCCTAACTTTATATGTTTGAAATTTCCCACTTGTTTTTAAAGGAACAACAACGGTTATTTAACACATTATTTTTGTTGCTGAATCTGAACCACCAAGACTTTGAGGTCACCTTATTTAGCATGACCCTGATTATATGGTCCTAACCAAAGTCATTGCCATACCTATATTTAGCATCCGTCCTCTGAGGGTGTAGTTTTGTGATTGTCCTCATTTCTTTCTATTGAGAGCAGACAGACATGCTCTGCCATAAACACGTTTTCTATCCATTTATAATGGTAATATCTGCTCACTTCTACTTCCCACAGATCTCCCAAGAAGGCCACATTCATTCACTCAAGCAAGCAAATATCCCTACCCTGGAAATACCCAGAGACATGACAGTACCTTCTGCTTCTGCGTTAGAGTTCTCTGGAACACATCCATCAGGTCTTTTTTTTTTTTTTTGGCTATTATTAATATACAATTACATGAGCAACATTATGATTACTAGACTCCCCTATTATCAAGTCCCCACCACATACCCCCATTGCAGTCACTGTCCATCAGCGTAGAAGGATGTTATAGAATCACTACTTGTCTTCTCTGTGTTATACTGCCTTCCCCATATCCCCCAACCCCACCCGCACCCCTGCTACATTATGTGTGCTAATTGTAATGTAGCCCTTTTTCCCCCTTATCCCTCCCTTCCCACCCTTCTTCCCCAGTCCCTTTCCCTTTGGTAACTGTTAGTCCATTCTTGGAGTCTGTGAGTCTGCTGCTGTTTTCTTCCTTCAGTTTTTTCTTTGTTCTTATACTCCACAGATGAGTGAAATCATTTAATACTTGTCTTTCTCCACCTGGCTTATTTCACTGAGCATAATACCCTCTAGCTCCATCCATGTTGTTGCAAATGATAGAATTTGTTTTCTTCTAATGGCTGAATAATATTCCATTGTGTATATATACCACATCTTCTTTATCCATTCATCTACTGATGGACACTTAGGTTGCTTCCATTTCTTGGCTATTGTAAATGGTGCTGCGATAAACATAGGGGTGCATATATGTTTTTCAAACTGGGCTGCTGCATTCTTAGGGTAAATTCCTAGGAGTGGGATTCCTGGGTCAAATGGTATTTCTATTTTGAGTTTTTTGAGGAACCTCCATTCTGCTTTCCACAATGGTTGTACTAATTTACATTCCCACCTGCAGTGTAGGATGGTTCCCCTTTCTCCACATCCTTACCAACATTTGTTGTTGTTTGTCTTTTGGATGTTGGCCATCCTAACTGGTGTGAGGTGATATCTCATTGTGGTTTTAATTTGCATTTCTCTGATGACTAGTGATGTGGAGCATCTTTTCATGTGCCTGTTGGCCATCTGAATTTCTTCTTTGGAGAAGTGTCTGTTCAGATCCTCTGCCCATTTTTTAATTGGCTCATCTGCTTCTTGTTTGTTGAGGTGCATGAGCTCTTTATATAATTTGGATGTCAACCCCTTATCGGATATGTCATTTATGAATATATTCTCCCATACTGTAGGATGTCTTTTTGTTCTACTGATGGTATCCCTTGCTGTACAGAAGCTTTTTAGTTTGATATCGCCCCACTTGTTCATTTTTGCTTTTGTTTCCCTTGCCTGGGGACAGATGTTCATGAAGAAGTTGCTCATGTTTATATCCAAGAGATTTTTGCCTATGTTTTTTTCTAAGAGTTTTATGGTTTCATGACTTACATTCAGGTCCATTTTGAGTTTACTTTGTGTATGGGGTTACACAGTAATCCAGTTTCATTCTCTTACATGTAGCTGTCCAGTTTTGCCAACACCAGCTGTTGAAGAGACTGTCATTTCCCCATTGTATATCCATGGCTCCTTTATCATATATTAATTGACCATATATGCTTGGGTTCATATTTAGGCTCTCTATTCTGTTCCACTGGTCTATGGGTCTGTTCTTGTGCTGGTACCAAATTGTCTTGATTATGGTAGCTTTGTAGTAGAGCTTGAAGTCAGGGAGCATAATCCCCCCTGCATTATTCTTCCTTCCCACATCAGGTCATTTTTCTCAAAATTTCCATCCTTTTGGCTGAGCCATCTTTCTCCATGGTGAGGATGTGAGCCCTACCAACATGTGAGTCCACCTGTGGAGGAATGGGCTTCATCTGTACTACATAGCCTCAGTGACTTGAATAATGGACAGTTAAATAGGTCCTAAGGGAAAACGTGTGGTAGGCAGACTGCCATCCCCCTCTCCACCCCCGCACCCCCAGATCTCCACACTCCAGTCCCCAGGAACTGTCAACAAGTTATGTCACATGGCCAACGGGACCTTGCAGCTCTCATTAGAATTACAGACCTTAAGGAAATTATTCCGAATTTCCCAGTCACATCACAGGAGCCCTGAAAACAAGAGAACTTTCTCCAGGTGGAGTAAGAAAGATACAGTGCAGAAGTCAGACAGTTTGGAAGCCAGAGAGAACGTGACCTGCCCTTGGTGGAGGTGACTGCCTGGAGTGTGAGAAGGAATGTGGACAGCCCTGCTCACAGTCAGCTAGGAAAGGGGCCTCACTCTGTCAGAAGGAACTGCCAGCAACCTGCGTAAGCCTGGGGGCCAGTTTATCCCCAGGAACCCCGGAGAGGAAGGCAGCTCTGCACACGCCTTGATTTGAGCCTGTAAGCCTCAACAGAGGGCCCAGCTGAGCCTGGACATCTGACTTGCAGAACCACGAGAAAACAAATGGATTTTGTTTTAAGCTGCAATGTTGTAGATTCTTTGTTATTGCAGCGACAGAAAACTAACACAGAGTTTGTTTTAAAAGTAGCTGAAAAGTTTAGGATAATAGGGTCTGAGGATTTCCTTTTTAATAAGCAGCTCCCATCCAGCTGGTGAGCTTGGAGGAGATTTGGGCGCTTTAGGACACTTCACCAGGCTCTTCTCCATCCTTCTGAACATCAGCCACATCTTAGGTGAAGCTTTCTTGGACCATAAATGTGCTTCCAAAGTAGACACCCGGTCCTTTCAGTGGAGGAGCCCTACCAGGTCTTATTTATATGGCCTATATGCAAATGATGGCTTGGATAAATGCAACATATGATTGGATTAAAGAGCATCACAGTTCAGCTCTCTAATTGGGTGAAACAGCTGGGATGTCAGCCACTCAGAATAAAGATATCTCCAGCAGCCCTTCAAATAGCTGCCCTGCTGCCGGAAACGTAGCAGAGGTGCTTCTGGCAGCCCTGGCCTAGGTTGTAGTCGGGAAATGTGCATACCGTGTTCCTGCCTAGAAAAGGAGATTGTCCACAGACACCGCTTCCACTGCCTTTGCTAATATTGGGTATTTATCAAATAAAGTTATTAGAATCGGATAGTTATCTTGTTTTAGTAAATGGTAATCTTTCAGTAAATCAGTGATGAATTCATGATCCTTTATCCTCATGAAACAAGTAACTCAAAAAACACTGTAATGATGTTTGGTGGTGAAATCCATCATTCTCTGAGTGGGAAGGAAGGCCTGTATTACCTTTAATCCAAAATATTTGAGAATGTAGTAAAAGAGATACTGTTTTTAAAGGAAATGGTACTGCATTTCAAATTATTTGCAAGTATTTGATGCCTGGAAATCCTAGAGTAGGTTTCCAAAGGGTGGTCCTGGGCCACATCATCAGTCTTACTTGGGAACTTGTTTTAGGAAGGCAAACTATGGTCCACCCCAGACCCACTGAGTCGGGAAGGCCACAAGGCCAAGTCATCTGCTTTGCAAAACTCTTCAGCTGTTGCAATGAATGTTACCTTTTAAGAATCACTGCCCCAGATAACTCAAACACAAATGAAAGCGCTCACTCAGAAATTCAGCCAAATATAAAATTAGCTTTCCTGTCTCCAAGCAAGAAACGGTAAAAAAATAGAATGGGGAAAATTTCACTCATTATAGTATAATCTTTGTAAATTAGGATCAGTGAAGGCCCAGCATCATGATGCTGGTAAATTACTTTAGTGTGGTTACCATTAGAGTTGGAAACAACTCAGAGAAGCCTACTATATGGCTCTCACTATTTACCATTATTCCGAAATACCCATAGTCACCCAGTATTCGGCAAAAAGCAAACTTCCAAACAGTAACTGAAATGCAGGAAAGACATAGTACAGCCTCCCAAACACAATGGAATATTATTCAGTCATAAAATAAAGAAACCCTGACATTTGTGACAACATGGATGGACCTAAAGGGTATTATGTTAACTAAGCCAGGTGGGGAAAAACAAATACTATAGGATTCCACTTAACATGTGGAATCAAAAAACAAAACAAAACAAAACAAAATGGACAAAATAGCAGTGGACTCATAGACACTGGAAAATGACTGGTGGTTACCAAGGGGGAAGGGATGGGGTGGGTGGGTGGGAAGGGGGAGGAAGATAAAGGGGCACAAAAATTCTCAATCGTAATATAAGCTGGTCATGGGGGTGGTAGTGCAGCATGGAGAATATAGTCAGTGATTCTGTTGCATCTTCCTATGTTGACAGATAGTAACTACAGTAGTTGGAGTGCGGATTTAATAATGGGTGTAACTGATAAATCACTATGTTGTATACTTGAAACCAATATAATATTGCATATCAACTATACTTCAATAAAAATAAATGTATCATTAAACTTAAAAATTCATACACATTTGTCATAGTTATAAATGTGCACCTTTATCAATGCATCAAATTGCAAGTTCTAATTGGGGAGGACTTGTGACTGCTGTCACTTCAAAGTTGTTTTGGGCATTAGGGATAGATAGAGAAGTCTGCCACGGTGGTCTTGAGCTCTGGCTCCATTCTCTGCTGACTCTTTGGCAATATTATATCAGGGATGTTGTGTTCTGCCTCCTCTGCTCCTGTCTGGGGGGGATTCTCCTCCTATTTTCACAGACAGAACCTGGTGATGTCCCTGCAGATAAAGCCCAAGAAAGTGTGTATAATATTGTGATTTATCATAAGAAATCTGATTTGGTCTTTGTTCCCGTCCCTGGCACAGAGCTCCTAAGATCCTTGGGGTTTCCTGTCATTAGAGCCATACAGGTGTCTTGATATACACAAGCCCCCAACAACCTCACCTGAATTTATGTTAATGAGGTGAACTTGGAAAGCCCTTAAGGATGGGGGCTGGTGGCCAGGGGACCTCCAGGGAGGGGAGGGGCTGCAGGTTGAGTCAGGCACCAGTGGCCAGTGATTTAATCAATCAGTTCTAGTAATGGAGCCTCCACAAACCCAGAAGAATGGGGTTTGGAGAGCTTCCAGGCTGGGGACCATATGGGCATTTGGGGTGCCCCTAGAGAGAGCATGCAGCTCTGTGCCCCTTCCTACAGCCCTGTCCCATGCATGTCTCCTATGTGCCTGTTACTGAAACCCATCCTTTTATGATGAACTGGTACTGTAGGGTGCAACAGAGTTCTCATTAACCTGGTAAGGAAAGTGCTCTGTAAGCTGCTCTAGTGGATTAATGGAACATGGAAGGGTCATGGGAGCCTTTGATCTCCAGCTGGTGGGGCAGCAACACCATGACAGCTTGGACTTGGAATGGGCACTTGCAGTGGGGGTGGTCCCATGGGACTTTTGTTTCCCTTGCCCAGGGAGATGTATGCCCCCAAAATTGCTCATACTGTGTTCATGAGATTTCTGCCTATATTTTCTTCTAAGAGTTTTATGATTTCATGTCTTGTTTTATATTTAGGTCTTTAACCCATTTTGAGTTTACTTTTGTGTATGGGGTTAGACAGGAATTCAGTTCAGTTCTCTTGCGTGTAGCTATACAGTTTTCCCAACACTATTTATTGAAGAGACTGTCTTTTCCCCATTGTATTCATGGCTCCTTTATTATATATTAATTGACCATATATGCATGGGTTTATTTCTGAGCTATTCTGTTCCATTGATCTAAGGTTCTATTCTGTGACAGTACCATACTGTTTTGATTACAGTAGCATTGTAGTAGAGCTTGAAGTCAGGGAGCATGATACCCCCCAGCTTTGTTCTTTCTCAGGATTGCTTTGGCTATTTGGGGTCTTTTGGGGTTCCTTTTGAATTTTAGGATTATAGGCTCTAGTTCATTTGAAAAATACCATTGGTATTTTGATAGGTAGGGATTGCATTGAATCTGTAAATTGCTTTAGGCAGGATGGCCATTTTGACAATATTAAATCTTCCTATCCATAAGCATTACAATTTTTTATCTATTTGATAATTTGTATTATTTTAACTTATTTCAGTATAATTCTCTTTGCAATCGTTTTTTACTGTATGCACTTAAAAACATTCTGAGACAGCTTTCGCATGATTAAATTTTTTTTTTAATATTCTAAGCTTTGCCAAACTGCCAGAGGGGTTCATGGGGCAAAAAAGAAAAAAGTTGCCATCTATTCAAACTAAAAAAAGTGAAATCTAGAAAAGAAAGCATTACAAAGGATCATTAGAAAACATATTTCACATGTGGCAGAATTCTTACCTTGGTGGCAGTGGGAAATCACTGCAATGAGAGGACTCTGAACTGAATTTCTTATAAAATGGGTATGGATACTGAGGTGACCCTGTTAGGAGGAACCCAGCCCAGCAGAGGAGCCGCCATGTTCTATAGCCTCGGAGGCTTTGAGGAGGTGCTGATGTGAGTGACCGGAGTGGACCCCATGTCCCCATGCTGAATGTCACCTCCTCGGGATCTCTGTTAACTTGTACTGCCCCAAGCTCCAGGCCCAGAGGAGGGGAAGGCAGGATGCGGAGATGGTCAGTACAAACCAGACTTCTGAGGATTTTCCTGCAGGGGGCCTGCTTTCCCACAGAGTAACAGGTATTATATGGGGAACCAGAAGGGTTCCTGAAGCCAGAGACCACTGTATCATCAGCTTGGGAAGAACCTTCTCTCATGAGCCTTCTCTCCAGGACAGTCTGCCTTGGAGGAAGCCCACTCTGCCTTTGCGGAGAGCTCACAAAATCCAGATGGCTCCAGGCTCACTGTCCCTCAGGCTAGGGAGAGCAGGGAATTTCTAAATCGGAGAAAGGACAGCAGGTTTGTTGGCTGACAGGAACAATCCTCCAGAGTAGATGAATGAGCTATGACCCCATATCTCAAAGAACCTGCAACAAAATACCGCACACAACCCTTCATCTCCCTGGTTGCACATGTAAATACCATCAGTGCTGAGAGAAAGGAGAGAGTGACCTGTATCAGGGAGGGCTTCCCTATGTCATGGCATGGAAGCTAGTGATTCGCACCGAATGTCTGCACAGAGCAAACACACCCTGATCTGTAAAATGCATATGTCCTAGACAAGCCAACCCCTTAGGGGAATGGTGCATCTGCAGCTCTCTTCAGTTTGTGATGACACTTCTTTCAGGAAGCCTTTTTAGGGGAACTTTTTCTCTGTACCTTGGTGCCTGAGGGAGTAGGAACCACGTGGAACTCAGGTTTGAGATTACAAAAACTGGCAGATGAACTAAAAAGAGGTTGCACCTGTAATATAGATTGTGGTTTTAAATCTTGCTGAGAAGCATGGCAGGTGCACATCAGGCAGTCCCCAACTGCAAGCTTTGTGTGTTTGCTCAGACACATAGGACCAGCCATATTCTGCCCTTTGCTCAAGTACTGCTGGGGTTCCAGGCTCCTGAGAATCTAAAAACAAATAATGCTCTCACCAAAAAGGTGAAACTGCAGACGTTGCATCCAAACTCTCCCAAAGAGCTGACCCAGACACACTTCAGAAGGCCTCTGTGCTGCTCAAGTCTCCAGGCCCAGAGGGCTCCTTCCCAGGTGCTCCTGTGGAGGTCACAGCAGGTGCCTGAAATCCATGTCCATCCATCATCACCCTCTTTAGCCCTTGGGACACCTGGAAATGCTCCTGCATGCGTGACAGCCCTGGGCAGATTAACAACGCATGCCAATCAGCTGGGGTGGGACCCGCAGCCCATACACCAGAACGAGCTTAGGGTGGCCCTTGCATCCTTCCACTTGGCACCTAGCCAACTCGTCCTGGGCAAGAGGATAGCAGGGATCCCGTTTAACAATCACATGGAAAATTATTTCTTCCATCCAATCTTCAGTCTCAGTGGGGCTCTGTAACAAGATAGCCAAACAAGAGAAAGGCATTTAAGTTTACATCACACGGAAGCCCCCCTATGTAAATGAAGACACACATTTGCTTTCATACTAGACTGGACAAAAAGGGCAACTGTAGAAAAGTAACTAAACTATCGGGGAGACAATAGCAAGATATGAATCGTGTTAGGTAGGTCTGTTTGTGCAGAGTCCTCTTGGGTCCTAACTTCCCGGCTTGATAACAAGAATGTTTCTTGCCTTCAGATGCAGGGCCAGCAGTCTGTATAACTCCCATTTTCAGGAAGAAAAAGGGAGGTCAGGACACCTTTCCTGAATCTGCTGTTAATTTTATGTGTCTTTAGCTCAGTGTAATCCTTGCACGGAAATGGCATATTTTGGGAGGGTGCACTCCAGGGCCCTTCAGCTGGAGAGTTAGGCAGGAGGGATTCTTTTTCTAGGGAAGAGTGAATAGGAGTAGGAATGCCAGCTGGGGAAGTGGGACCCCAGGGTGGCTGGTGGGACAGCAGCCCAGGGAGGGCTTGAGCTCGAGGTGGGCCATCTTCAGGAGGGGCCCAGGGGAAGGACAGTCGCTCAACCAAAGCTGGGCAATTGGGCGTCTTGCTTGGAGTCATCAGTGGGGCATGCAGCTCAGCAGATTGTCCATGGGAGGACAGGACCTGGGGGTGTGCCGGGCCTCGCTCAGCAGTGGCAACCCCCGCCAGACTCTCTTCTGGGTCACACGGGTAAGGGGCTTTTTGCAGGACACAAAGGCAGGGGATTCAAACTTTAACCGTGCGCAGGATCACAAAGACCGAATGCAGAACGTGGGCTTCTAGAAGGTTCTTTTCCGACCTGTGAGTAGGGGAGGGGAAGGAAGAGGCGGAGGTGGGGGCGAGGAAGCCCTGTAGAGAGAGATGACACCCATGACGACAGCCACAGTGAGAAGACTGCACCTGGACGCGGACACTGACCACGACCCGACCACCAGCTGGGGGTCTGAAAAGCCGCGAGACCCCGCCCAGCTGCGCGGTCACGCCCCAGCGGCTTGAAGATAAAAGACAGGCGGCAGCAGGGGAGAGCCCCATGGACCAATGAGAGCTCAGCCTGACATTGCACCACCCTGTGGCCGGCCAATGGAAGAGTTCCAGCCTCTATAAAAGTGGGTGCACTAGGTTTCTCAAGCGTTTTGCGACTGGCGGCAGCAGAACGGTGGAAGTAGAAGCAGATCTTTTATTGGCTCCGCAGACGGTGCGGAAGCAGCTGGCCACCAAGGTGGCTCGTAAGAGTGCACCGACTACCGGCGGAGTGAGGAAGCCGCACTGCTACCGCCCGGGTACTGTGGCTCTGCGAGAGATTCGGCGCTACCAGGAGTCTACAGACCTACTCATCCGCAAGTTGCCGTTCCAGAGGTTGGTGCTCGAGATCGCGCAGGACTTCAAGACGGACCTGTGTTTCCAGACCTTTGCCGTGCTGGCGCTGCAGGAGGCCTGTGAGGCCTGCTTGGGCCCCTTCGAGGACACCAGCCTGTGCACTGTCCACGCCAAGGGCGTCAGCATCATGCCACAGGACATACAGCTGGCACGCCTTATCCGCGGGGAGCGCTCCTAGGCCATTCGTTCTGCATCCCTGCCTGACCTGCCCGTCTCACCCCAAAGGCTATTTTCAGAGCCACCATTCACGTATCACTCTGAGGGGCTCTCCGACTAGCTAACAAACTTTTGGTGTCTTGACAAACTTAACCAGTCACAGTGGTGGCATTAACTTGTAGGAGAAACCACGGGCAAAGCCAAGCCCCGGGAGGCTGTGTGGCTCTAGAGGTAACTGGGTAGTGTCTGACCAGTGCAAGTGCTGGGGACCCAGGCTTTCCAGCCTTGTAGAGGTTCATTTGGGATGAGGTAAACTGTAACCGTGGAGTGGAGGTAACCCAAGCCTGGCTATAGTGGACAGATGTCTGAAGTCCCTACAGAAAACATAGTGATGGCAGCCTCTCACTCAATGGGCTTCTTAATATGGACACTGCACTGCCTTTAATGCACTTCACAGAGCCCTTGGCAAAGTTTGCCCAGTGTTAATTCACTACATCTGGCGTTGCCATCTACACAGCTTGTGTGGCCTTGGGGAGGGAATTCAGACAAGTAGCTACATTTGAAGCAATGATGCAAGTGATGTATTCTGTCCAGATAGGCTGGAAGGTCATAAGATTTCACTTTTCTGTAGGTGACCAAAGCACAGGAGGAGTGGACATGGTGAATTTACATCCCTGGCAAGGTCAGGCATTGCACGTGTTCCTATTTAATGGGTGGGCCAGGGCACGGATTGGGGAGGGGATACATGGGAAATTGGGCAATGTGGGGCAATTACTGTCTGAGAGCTGGTTTGTGGAAGACCTGATGTGGGGAGCAAAGAGGTAAGGAAGTGATACGGGAACAGTGACAGATCCTTTAGCAATGTACACAGTAAAGGAAGCCTTTCCAACACTTATCTGGACACATTCCTGTGTCCTTGGTGGGCCTGACATGAATCCTGTTATCAAACCCAGGAAGACCCAGAGCTGTGTTGTGCAGGGTGGGGTTGCAACCTGGGGTGCCATGGTCTTGCCTTGGAAGGATGTTCCAGCACCTGCCTAATGTGGAGATGCATGAGAATATGACAGGAAAGTGGGAAAAGTTGCAGTGGTGTATTAGGACTGGCTCAGTAAAGGTCTGTGTGGAACAAGTGAAGGATGTCCTCTGAAGTACAGCACAAGCACATGAGTTCTTTAAATTCACAGCTCTCAAGTGTAATGGGAACTGATTTAGTTCCCATCACCTGGAAGATTGAACTAGCTTTACACAAGTGTTAAGACTTATGTCTGAGAGGAGGTAACTCCATCTCTGCTAGTCATGATCACGTGGAATATTAAATGTCTAGGTTTGTTCACCTCTTATCCAAGTCTTTGGAGCATATGTATGTGAAGACCCTGTTGGTGTGGAGTGTTTGAGGAAAACAAACCATCCCATTTGAAGATCAACAGCAGATGTTCTCAAATGAAAGGCCTGAGCATGGCTAGGTCAGAGCTGGGAAGCTCCAACAGATCCATGTGAGAGCGCGCACACGTGGCCAGCTGAGGGGGAAAGCAGCACTGTGATGAGTCAAGATGGTGGCCAACGGCAGGGAGGGGGCAGGAAGGGGTATGTGTCTGCTGGGCCCAGGAATGTTGCTTTTCTTGATTCCTTATGCATACTATATTCTGATGCATGCATTTAGTAAGGTAATCTTTTTTTTTCATTAAGATATCACTGATATACACTCTTATGAAGGTTTCACAAGAAAATGTTATTACATTCACCCTTATTGAGTGCCCCCCATACCCAACTGCAGTCACTGTCCATCAGTGCAGTAAGATGCCACTGAGTCCCTATTTGTCTTTGAGCTATATTGTCTTCCCTGTGACCCTACACACACCATGTGCACCAGTCATGATACCCCACAATCCCCTTCTCCCTTCCTCTCCACCCACCCTTCCCCACCCCTCCGCTTTGATAACCACTGGTCACTTCTTGGAGTCTGTGAGTCTGCTGCTATTTTGTTCCTTCGGGTTTGCTTCATTGTTATACTCCACAAATGAGGGAAATCATTTGGTACTTGTCTTTCTCTGCCTGACTTATTTCACTGAGCATAATATCCTCCAGCTACATCCGTGTTGTTGCAAATGGTAGGATTTGTTTCTTATGGCTGAATAGTATTCCTTTGTGTATATGTACCACCTCTTCTTTATCCATTCATCTACTGATGGACACTTAGGTTGCTTCCATATCTTGACTATTGTAAATAATGCTGTGATAAACATACGGGTGCACATGTCTTTTTGGATCTGAGAAGTTTTCTTTGGGTCAATTCCTAGGAGTGGAATTCCTGGATCAAATAGTATTTCTATTTTGAGTTTTTTGAGGAACCTCCATATTGCTTTTCATAATTGTTGAACTTATTTACATTCCCACCAGCAGTATAGGAGGGTTCCCCTTTCTCTGCATCCTCACCAGCATTTGTTCCTTGTCTTTTTGATGTTGGCCATCCTAACTGGTGTGAGATGATATATCATTGTGGTTTTAATGTGCATTTCCCTGATAATTAGTGATGTGGAGCATCTTTTCATGTGCCTGTTGGCCATCTGAATTTCTTCTTTGGAGAAGTATCTGTTCAGATCCTCTGCCCATTTTTTAATAGGGTTATTTGCTTTTTGGGTGTTGAGGATTAATAAGGTAATATTTAATCATCTGTCTCATGAACCTTATGGGCTGTGAATATATACCCTAATTTGGGGTGGGGAGGAGAGATCCTCAGAAACATAGTGCACAAAAAAAACAAAGAAAAAGATGGGACACGGGGAATCTAGCCATCAATGGAGGGAACAAGATTCCTGGTCTGGGAGCCATCATGGAGGAGGGCACAGTGGGTGTGTTCGAAGAAGGCTGTCAGGGTGGTGCCTGGGGAAGTTGTGAGACTTAAGTCACTGGGACTGCACAGCCTCTGCTTCTGGAACTCAGCTGCAGACAGGAGGAGTTGGGGGACCCTCCTCTCAGCCTAACCCCCTGACCTTCTTAAGGGACATCTGATCATCTGTCAGCCCCACTGTCCACAGTCCCCAGCCATCCTGCTGGGCCCATCCTGTGGTCTTTGCAGGAGATGCTCCCTTCTTACCTGACTCTGTGGCCCAGGTGTACACTCCTGCCCTGAGCTGGGCCATAAGCCCCTGGGCGCAAGCATGTGAGTATCTGGCCCAGAGGGTTGTCAGAAAATCTTGAGCCAATCCAACTCACGACTCTCAGTGTGCCACTGTCTGTTATGGGCTGAACTGTGTCACCACCTCACCCCCACCTCACCACAAAATTCCTATGCTGAAGGCCCAACCCCAGGACCTCAGAATGGGGCTGTATTCAGAGAAGGCTGTTAAAGAAATGATTGCAGTAAGATGAGGTCACTAGAGTTCTCTTATCCCATATAACTGGTGTCCTTGTAAGACATCGAGATTCAGACACGGAGGAATGACAATTGAAGGACACAGGGAGAAGATGGCTGTGATCCTATGATTTATAATAAAAAATATATATTTGGTCTTTGTGCCTGTTCCCAGCACAGAGCTCCTAAGACCCTTGGGGTTTCCTGTGAGGAGGGCCACACAGGTGTCATGATATTCATGGCAAGCCCCCGTCAGCCACACCTGAGTTTATGTTAATGGGGTGAACTTGGAAAGCTCCTAAGGATGGGGACTGGTGGCCAGGGACCCACCATGGGGTTAGAGAGTGGGAACTGCAGTCCCACCCTGACCTCCACCCAGGGAGGGGCTGGGGGTTGAGTCAGGTGCCAATGGCCAGTGATTTATTTAATCAGGCCTAGTAATGGGGCCCCCACAAACCCAGAACGACAGGGTTCGGAGAGCTTACGGGCTGGGGAGGAAGCACACGTCCACATACAGGGTAGGGTGGCACCACCCCCCAACCCCATGAGGACAGCAGCTCCTGCACTCAGGACCTTTCAGAACCCCACTCCGTGTATCTCTTCATCTGGCTGCTGATTCATATCCTTTAATATCTTTTGTAATAAACCAGTAATCTAGTGAATAAATAGGTTTCCTGAGTCCTGTGAGCAGCTCTAACAAATTAAACCGAAGGAGCAGGTGGTGGGAACCCCTATTCTATTTATTGCCTGTCAGTCAGAAACCCAGGTGACAACCCTGGCTTCCGATTAGTGTCAGGTGTCGGGGCAGCGTTGTAGCCACTCAGCAATACGAAAGGATATTCCTTTCCAGCTTTGCGATTCCTTTAGCTGCTGCCTGAGATGGGTATTGTTCTAGTTGAATGTTCATTCAATAACAAAATTATTTTCTTCCTTTTCTCTCTTTGTGGGAAGGTTTTCTGGGTTGGAGGCAGATTGTACATTATGTTTCATTGCACATCATACATTCTATTTCACCAACGCTGACATGCAGTCAAAGTTGAGAAGTTGGTCTAGCACAGGATGAGCTTCAGCTTCAGGTGTCTTTGAGACTGGCTCAGGGTGGGGCTGCAGTTACAGGAGCGGCTGCTGGGGCTGCAGAACCAGGGTTTTATTAAAAAACCTGCCAGACTGTTAAGCCTGAAGCAGGTCTGGAGACCTTCGAGTCCTGTGAGAGTCTGAAGTGGGGACAGTGTGGCCCAGTCACCAGCCCAGAATCAACCATGCAGCCATACACAGGCCAAGGGGACAGGCAGCTGGTCCCCCATGAGCTTCTGCCACCGGCTGCAGCACCATGCCGCTTGCTCAGGACATGGAGACCCAGATGGTCCTGGTAACAGCAGGAGACATGCCTCCTCCCAAAGGCAGCTTCTGCCCCCACAGCAGCCCCGGTATCTTTCCAGTGCAGGGACCACCCCCAGAGTGTGCAGAGGCGTTTTGCTCAAAGCTGGCTGAGGGCCAGCCTCCATCACCCCTGGAGCTGTGGGGCACTGAGTGGGGAGCCTCCCAGGGAAAGGGGAGGTGGGACCCAGTGTCCCAGGGCTGGGCCGGAGCTGGGCATACCGTGCACTGGGCACGGAGCTTGCGGCCTTCCCTGGTGGGTCCTGAGTCAGAAGCATCAGTTATTGGTTGAGTCCTGGCCATCGGGGGCAAAGTGGCAGGAGGTATTGTTTAGTTGCCTGATCATCCCTGCAGCCAGGAGCCTGAGGTCAGCGGTGTGCTGGCAGCAGCTGGCTTCCTGCTGGCACAGCAGGGAGCTGGGTCCTGGGCCAGTTTGCTATAGACCGAATGTGCCCCCTAAAATCCATATGTTGAAACCCACCCCTCAGTGGAATGGTGTCAGGAATTGGGTCTTGGGAAGTGAGTAGATCATGAGGGTGGAGCCATTATCATGTGATCAGTGCCCTCATTAAAGGTCTTCAGAGAGCCCCTTGTCCCTTCTGCCACGTGAGGACGTGGCGAGAAGATGCCGTCTAGGACACAGGAAGTGGGTTCTCACCAGATACCTAATCTGTGGGCACCTTGATCTTGAATGTCCAGCCTCCAAAACTGTGAGAAATAAACGTTCTCCATTGTTTATAAGAACCCCCCAGTCTGCGGAATTTTTGTTATGGCAGCCCAATCAGACTGAGATGAGGCCACCGCCGCTTGTGGGTCAGAGTTCCGCTCTTGTAGACAGCCTGGCTGTGGTGTGTTTGCGGGCTCCCACCCCATGACGTGTCCGCTAGGTGGGGCGGGGGTGGGGGCGTGTCGCCCCGGGAGAGCTTGCTTCTCACCATGGCGGGGGCCAGGAGGAACACTCTGAGACCACGTGTGGGCAGATGGTTTTCTGCCCACCCTGAAGCTGTCCTGGGACACACCCCACCACTGCCCCATCTCTGGGCCAGCTGTGCACCCTGCCTTGTGGCCGCGCCTGAAGCAGTGGAGGGAGGCCGTGGAACGAGAGGAGGTTGGGTGGAAAACTAGCCAGTGGGACAGTGAGACAGTACATGGGCACCTGAGCCCTGGCCTTCAGAGGCTCACCCACCCCAGGCCTGAGGAAGCCAGCCAGCGCAGGACTGCATATATCAGCTCTTCTTTCTACTTAGTTACTTTGGTGAAGTTGGAATCGTTTTTATTTTTATTTCATTTCCATCCATATTTGCCACATTTAGTCAGAGAGGCAGAAACAAAATTAAAACCAAGCAACTTTTATTCAAAATCTACAAAAGCAAGTATAAAAGGAAATATAAGCAAACCGACAAATAATGTTTTTTGTACTTTCACAGCATTTATTTTTTGAGGTGTGGGGGAAGGACATCTTTTCCTCTACTCTCTTAAGTTCTACCTGAGGCCTGTGAATTAAACTGATAAAAGACAGAATATCAGAAGAAAAACACACAAATTTTACTTGACATTTTATTTTATTTTATGTGCACAGGGGCTTCATTGAAAAACCCAAACAGGCTTGGGGACTTATAAATGATTTTAACAAAAGGCAATATATTGTGGAGAAGAGACAAAAGAAAGGGAGTCTGGGCTTCTTGGGTTGGTAAATTGTGGGAAGGTAAATATATGCAGAAAGTAGTGGGGTGGGTATTTAGTAAGGTCCACTTGTGCAGACCCATCATAGTGCTTTGTCTCTGGTGGTAAGCGTTATCTCTGATCATTGGTACAGGGGTGCGGGGACACCTTTGTAAGGGGGCATATGTCCTGCTTCCAGGCAGATGGGGGAGGGCAGAACTCAGCCTGTGTCTGCTTTCTCTCACTTGCCTTCAGCCTAAGAGAATCCTTATGCCAAAGTGGCAAATTTTGGGGTGACATGCCCTGATCCCCTTCAGAGGTTATTGTCCAAGATGAAACCAGGCACTAGTCAAAGGTGGTAAAGATAGATTTTATTCAGTCTTCTTGGAAGAAGGGAAAGAGACTTCAGACCTGAGCTGACTTCCGAATACAGCAAAGACAGCTGAGAATTTACAGGCAGTGAGGAGTAAGGGGGTCAGTGTTTGGAAAATTGCTAAGAGGAAACATCAGCAATGTGGGGGAGCCCTGCTTAACTGTCTGTCTTGGTCTGTTCTGGCTGCTCTCACAGAACACCACAGTCTGGGGGGCTTACAAACAATAGACGTTTATTTCTCATCATTTTGGAGGCTGGCAGTCCAAAATCCACATGCTGGCAGATTCAGTGTCTGCTGAGGGTTACAGACAGCCAACTTCTTTCTGTGTCCTCACATGGTTGGGGGACAAGGGAGCTCTCTCTGGGATCCTTTTTAAAGGGCACTAATCCCTTTCATGAGGCTTCATCCTCAAGGTCAAAGCATTTCCCAAAGTCCCACTTTCTAATACCATCACCTTGGGGGTTAGGTTTCAACATATGGATTGGGGGGGACCACAGCCTACGGCCTTGGCCTAGCAGAATTCCTGCTACAATTGGGCTCTCCTGGGATTGACACAGAAGCCCTCGGGTGAGGCGGCATCCAGAGGACAGCTCAGAGGAGCCTGGCTGGAGTTTGGTCTAGGGGAGTCTGTCCTTGTTAAGGCTTGAACTTGCATAAGACTTCGAGGTGCCACAAGTCATCCTCTGGTTTGTGAGAATTGAGGGGTGTTCACAGACTCTGTGGTCATGTCCAAATGGCCAGGAGAACCACATACATTCTGGTAACCTTCATAGAATAAAATAATACAGGGGAAATGGAGCTCCATCCAATATCGCTTTGGGGTATCATTTCCAGAGTCATAAGGTCTCGGTGTTGAGGGCAGGGGTGAGGGGCCCTGACAGTCCATGCACCTTGCCACAGCCTGACCCTTTCTGGTCCTCTCCACAGGCACCACCTCCCAGTGAATGAGATGCATGTCATCCTCCATGGGAACAGGGTAGAAATGGCGTGAGGTCAGGCACCTGCAGCTTCCAGGCCTGGTTCTGGCTTTGCCCTTGGAAATAATGCAGAGGAATCCTCGCCTTCTTCCATGTCATGTACTCCCTCAAATATCTGGAGGTCCTGATTTTGTTATCCACCCCAAACCTCCCTGCTGATTGCCCATTCTCCAGCTCTACTGCCAGTGTTGCCACCATTTCGGAGGGGGCCTGGTTTCCAGGCTTCTGGATAATGCATTTGCTCTTCTCTCTAGTAACCACAGCGCTTCCTGCGTCTGTCAAGATTTTGTGGCAGAGGCGAACAGCCCTGCCTCCCGGAGCCTCCTCACAGCAAGGGCTATTATTCCTACTACTTAAATATATTTAAAAGGCAAGGAAATGGTATCAAATCTTAGAATTCCAAATGGGTCAAAATTGATTCTCCTTCAAATGAGAGATTTTTCAGTCTCTAGATTCACTTTCGAGGTAGAATTTATTGTATGTTCTTCAAGAGGGGCCTAACAATCATCTAATGATTATTTTTACCTAAAGGTGGCATGTATTATCTATGTGGTTCTACAGCTTGCCTTTTGGGAAACCTAACAATTAACTGAGGCATGTAAGAGCTATTTGATTTTTCTTAATGATTTCATAGTTTTTCCTTTCAAAGCTATTAATATTGTTGCCAGTCATTTTACCATGAAGGTGTTGTATTTCCTGCCCAATAACCAGGGGCCTCTAAATAGGGGATTAATGAATTCTGGGGCTGGTGCAGCACTTTTACAAGTGTTTCTTGAATACTCCACATCAAGAGGGGGGACAGGCAAGGACCTGGTGTGTAAGGGTAAATAAGAATGAAAAATAAGAGGCTTAACGCACTCTGCTGAAATTAGAGGAAGACACTTCCCCCCTTTGCCCTTTTATTTTGGAATTCCTCTGCCCTTTCCAAATGTATATAAATCTCTCAGTGACTAAACTTGCCAGTCTCATGCCACAGGAATATTTCCTCAAGGACTTGGGAGCCATCTCTGAAATATAACTGAGAGTAAGAAAAAACATGTCCTCTACCCTCTTAGGTTCAGTATCTGGAGACTGCAATTTAACGTGGCAAAAGACAAATTAATGGGAAAAAAGACACACAAGTTTAATTGGTCTTAATATTTTTACATCCACAGAGGACTCCACAGAAAAGAAGTGAAAATCCAAGAAGTGGTTAAACTCAAACGCTTGTATGCCATTTTAGAAAAGGCATAAATGGTGGGAAGGTGACTAGGAAATATATGGTAGATAAGTATTGTGTGGTAAGGTTTGCTTATGCACACAACTTGGCACCAACTTTCCATCTTCTTAATGGCCATAAGACACCCCCAGAGAGGGGATTGTGGCTGTCCTCATTTCTTGGAATTTCTGCTATTAGAAAAGGGAAACTCTGAAAAGGCTTCTTTCTTCATCTGTTGATTCTCAATTGCTGTCTGCTGAAAATAATCCTTATGCCAAAGTGGCATATTTTGGGGTGGCATATCTGATCCCCTTCGCAATCATCAGTGAAGATAATGCCCCATCTCCCAGTTTCCTGAAAGGAGATGTGCCTGGCTTCAGTTATCACCTGGACCCCAAGTGCAAAGCCCACCTAAAGTATTGAAAGGGTTGCAGCCACCCAGCTCTGTCAACCCTAAGGTTTCTTTCTGCTCCATGCTGTCTTAGTGGGTTGCTTGTGATACACACCATGTTGTGGCTTCATACTTACTGAATGATAAAACTGTTTTCTTTCTCTTCTCCCTTTAATTTTGATTTTTAATTTTTAATTGCTTTTCCCCAATAGGCATGCATGTGGTCAGAGTGGACCCCTGGTACTGCCACTGCCCTTCCTGTAGTGGGGCCAGTCCAGGCACTGGACCTTTGGGCTCCTTGTGCTGAAGTTAGAATATATTTCAAATTCTTCTCTTTACAGTTGAGTTTCCTAGGACTCTTGGCGGCAAGTAACAGAAATTGGGACTGGTTTCAAAAGTATGGTGTGTGTATTACAGGATGTTGGGGCTTCACCAAACAGGACCTCAGAAACAGTGAAAGCATGGTCCCAGCACCAGGCTCCCCCTTCTCTTCATTTCCTACCTCTGCTATTTCAGCTCATGCTGTTTTCTGGCTCTATCCACATGACAATCATAACCATGACCAACAACTGCAGAGTCTCATACTTTTCAGATTTATCCACCAGAGCAAGAGAAAAGAAAGTCTCTCTTGTCCTCAGATCCAAACACCCATCTCCAGAGGGAAGGAAGGAAAGAACTAACTCTTAAATGCTGATTTTAATTGTAATGATGGTGCATTAGTCAGGTCAGGCTGTGTAACAAATACCACAGGCAGGCGGCACGTGACAGACACTCATTGTCTCCCAGTCCTGGAGGCTGGAAGTCTGAGATCAAGACGTGGGCAGGGCTGGTTCCTTCTGAGGCCTCTCTCCTTGGCTGTAGGTGGTTGCTGCTACGGCAAAACACACCACTGTGGGTTTCCTTTACTTTCAGACTTCTACCTCGCCTCTGGCACTTCTGATTGCCAAATGTGTGTGTGTGAGCTGGAGTGTTTTCCCGCAGCACCAAGCAGTGCTCTGACACCAGCTGGGTATCCTACACTCGATTCCAACCCTACCTACCTGGAGACAGTGTGGGACCCCATGAGTGAAGGGCTCAGTCCCACTCTTATGTCTTCACCATAAAATTGCTAGTTTTCTTCTACAGTTATGTCCAGAGACATTTGAAGTCAGGTGACACACTTGGTCCATTTCCTCCCTGAAGCCTAGGAAATGATTATGTTTCCAAGAGATGCTCCCGAGTCCTTGAAACATGCCTAAGGGGCCAGAGGCTTATCTAGCCATTCAAAAGATTAGCATACATGCAAAAAGGACAGAGAAAGAAATTCTGAGCAGGAAGTGAGGGAGTCTCTTCTTTTCCAGAGAGAACCAAGTCTCTTGTCTCTAACTGTATTTGTCTGTATTGTCAGACTCTGTCTCAGGAGTTTTACAAATAAGGGTGCCAGCCTGTCCACAGGGATTCTGAGCTGCCCAGCACAGGGTGTTGAAAAGTTCCCTTGGAGGAAGGAAGGGTCCCTGTAGCCCTGCTGACAAGCTCAGCTCCAGAGCCAACTTCGGCTAGCAAGGAGTACCCGGCCTGGGGGACAAAATCAGTAACACCCTAAGGAAGCAAGGGGAGGAGCCCAGAGGACAAACAGGGCTCCTTCTGGTCAGGGGACCCACCTGATGCTGCGGCACTAAGTAAAGATGCTGGAGGAGGAAAGACTTCTAAGTCGTTAAAGACCCCTTCACCTTGTTCAGACTCTGATTCAAACAATCCAACTTTTTAAATAACCACTTTTAAGGTAATAGCAATTTGAATATGGACTGGAGGTCAGATACATCAAGGAATTCATGTCAGTTGTGTAAGACAGGCAGTCTTGTGGTTATATAAGAAATACCCACGGTTTTGGAGCTGCATGGGAAGGGTGGGGGCCACTCTGAGTCACAGATTTGCCATAAATATTATTTTAAGATAAAGACATTTGAGACTCAACAGATACAGAAGAAAACCTCAGGGCTTCTCTTGTTTGACTAAAAGCAGCAACTTCTGTGAAATGAAGCTGCCGCAGATCTCCTCCTGGGATAGTTCTATGATCCTGAAGAAGACGGGAAGATCACTCAGAGCTGTACAGATAAACATTATCACAAACTTTATTATCTTTTTTTTCCTAAAAACTGTTTGCCTTTCCTAAAGAAACCCATTTGTTTTTCCTACAGAGGTCATCCCCCACTTCCCTTCCCCTACTAACTTAGGAATGTAAGGCTTTAACCACTTAACAAACCAGCTGTTTCCTTTGTTGGCTCCCCAATGGATACAAAGTAAATTCAGTTTTCTCCTGTTAATCTGTCTTTTGTCAATTTAATTCGCAGACACCCGTTTCGGAACCTAAGAAGGTAGAGGCAAAAAATTCTCCCCTACAGAAGCACATAAAGGCGAATCTAGTAATGTCTGGGGTTTGTATAAAAGAAAAAGTCTTCAGCCAAGAGAAAACAATGACACAGATGAAGCAAATACAGTGAAAAGACGATCTGGCCAGTTTATATACTGGGCCCACTGTTCTTTCGTGTGTTTTCTTGAATTTTTTTGTATTAAAGTTTTTAAAAGTCTGTGATCCTATTTTCTAGATTGAAAGGAACCCTCAGCCCAGAATCCCCTCACGGAGGTAAAGGACACGCAGGATAGGCTGGGTTTCGGGGGAGGAGGGGCTGGAAACGGCGCCCCCTCACTGAGCAAGTTATCTGCCCCTCATCCCCAGGCCCTGCCCTGGCGCGCACGGCTGAGCGCCTGCCCCTGTCCTAGCCAGGGGGTGCAGCAAGGAGACACCACCCAGGAAACACTCCATCCGCGCGGGGCAAGCCTGCAGTCTACATCCGCGGCCTGCCTGTCTACACTCACAGTCTTGGCGGTGGCGGGCTTTGGTTCCTCGTCATCCTGCTGCGGCCTGAGCCTGTTTCCTCATCCGTCCGCTTCCCAGGGACTGGAACCCGGGACCCTCGCAGGCACGGGCCAGGGCTAGGTCAGGGTCGGGGGACAGTGACCCGCTGAAACGACCTCTCGGTCCTGGCAAGACCCTCCCCAGGGGGTCGAATCAGTCCGGTGCCCCTGCCGGAACCAGGCCCTCCCCTCCTAACCCAGGGTGTGGACGCCCCCGCTCCCCTCGCCCCGGCGCTGGCCCAGAGGGGCACCGGGAGCAGCTGCGTCCCGCGGCCGCAGCGACCCCCTGCACTTCCCCCAACGGGGCGCCCATCTGCTGCCTTTTCAGCCCTCATCCTCCCTCAATGCGGGGTCCACCTCCTGCCCCCGGCTACCCATCCCCCCTTCCCCCCAAGAGCCACCCCCACTGGCCCTTTTCTCTCCCCGACAACTGTCCTTCCCTTCCCCTCCCCGCCGGCTGCCAAACCCCCTACCCCTGCCCCGGCACACCTTTCCCACCCTGCCCCCATGGCCAACTCTGCGCTCGTCCCTGCTGGCCCCCGTCCCCGGGCTTGCTGACGCGCCCCGCCGAAACCCTCCCCGCCCCCATCCCCTGTCACCACCGTGATAACGAGCCTCATCTGCGGCCGCCCCGCCCCTGCTGACGCCACAAAGCCCGGCGCCCCCCGCACCCCCCTCCACCCTCCCGGGATTGTCTCCGTCGCGCAAACGCAGGCTTCGCGCGCAGTCTGCGCCCTGCGCTGGGGTGTCTGGCGAGATGCGGCATGCGCCCCTCTTCCCGGTGGGTACCGGCTCCTGAGCAGGGTCTGTGATCCCCCTGAGGTTGTAGTCTGGGTCGCAGCGTTGGAGACGGTTATAAACTGGAACCCGACAGGTAAGTGGCGAAGCCCCGCGTTATAGGGTCACATTCCTGGGACCGAGGGCGGCCCGTCCTGGTCACTGACCCTGAGCCCTTGGACGGCTGTCCGCCCCCCACCTCCGCCCGGACCCGAGCCGGAACCCAGCCCACTAGGCCCACTCGCAACGGCACCTGTTTGGCAGGCAGCGGGGCGCACCTCAGGAGGACTGAGAGCAGAGGGAGAGACTGAACCCAAAGGCTGAGCGCAGAGAGCCCCGAAATGCACCCAGGCCAGGGACTTGGGGATGTCTGCAGACTCCAGCCCCAGTCACTTCAGATGACTGCAGAAAAGGTACTTGGCTAGAGCTTGCAGCCCAGAAATAGTGTTCTAATCCAGTCTAGCTCTGCCCTGATAGCCAAGCTGTGACTGCATAGAGGTTTTCTCCAGGGCACCAGGTCACTGGTGCTCCCACCCCAAAGTGTATATGCTTGTGTGCATGTGTGTGTACTTATGTTTGTAGGTGCACACGTGTGTGTGCACTCCCACCTTTGTGCACCTGTGTGTGTGCATATGTGTGCATGTGTGTATGTGTGTGTGCACCCACACTCCTGCCTTTCGGCACTGCACCTTCCCAAGGAAAACCACAGCTGGATGTGGTTAGAACAGTAGAAACAGACTTTATTCACAAGAGGGAAGGAGAAAGAAGGGGGGAAAAGACCTCAGCTCAGACTGCTCTGCTCTGATACAGGGCAGACACACGGGAATTTATGGCCAAGGAGCAGGATGCTGGTCTGTGATGAGAAATCACCAAGGGGAAACATCTGGGTAAGGAACATCTAAGAATCCTGCAGGCAGGATTCTTGCTGAACTTTGGATGATTGAGATGGACTTGGAAGTAAGTCCAAAGCCTGCTTGGAAAGTTCCAGGAGGCTGAGCCGAGGCTGGCCAAGCAGAGAAGTTTTGCCCACCCTGCTCCAGAAAGGAAGGGAGGTTTTTCCTCTTCGTCCCCCTTTCCTTCATGTTGTTAAAGAGAAACTGATACTGGCCCTTGTTAAACCTCTAAAGAAGACTATTCATAGTCATATTGACTATGCAACAGCAGAGGGAGACAGGATGGGGGAGGGGGTGTCACCTCCCAGTGCAGCAGCCAAGGAGCAGGGCGAGGGGTCAGTGACGGAAAGTCACTGGGGGAACACAGGGAGGGGTTCTCCTGCCATGAGAGCTCAGAGCCCCTGGCAAAGGGTGTGGGGGACTGTCCTTTCCCCAGGAGCCATGGATGCTGTGGAACTTGCCAGAAAGTCGCAGGAGGGGGCCACCTGTGTCATCTGCCTGGACTACTTCACCGACCCAGTGATGACCACCTGTGGCCACAACTTCTGCTGCAAGTGCCTCCGGCTGACCTGGAAGAGGGCCAAAGGCAAGAAGGGGAGCTGGAAGTGCAGGGGCTCCTTCCCCTGCCCTGAGTGCCGTAAGCTGTCCCCCCAGAGGAACCTGCGACCCAACCGCCTGCTGACCAAGGTGGCAGAGATGGCTCAGCAGCATCCTGGCCTGCAGAACCAGGACCTGTGCCAGGTGCACCAGGAGCCGCTCTTCTGCGAGGCAGACCAGAGCCCCATCTGCGTGGTCTGCAGAGAGTCCCGGGAACACCGGCTGCACAGCGTGGTCCCCTTTGAGGAGGCTGTGCAGGAGTACATGGTGGGCCGGGGCGGGGGCACAGGGAGGCTCCGGTGCACGCCTGTGTCGTAGAGCATGTCAGACAGAAGCAGGGGCATAACAAACGGGCGTGGGTGCAGGCCGCACAGAGGGTGGTCTCACTTCCCAGGAGCTTCTGGTTGTAGTTGGTTAAGGGGAGGCCTGGGTTGAATAAGGCTTCTCTGCAATTGGTAATTCTCAGTTGCATGAAGCTCAAAATAATTCTCCTGTCAAAGAGGCACATTTTGTGGCAGCCTATTCCCTTCCCTGGCACACCCACAGGGTGGTCTTTGGGGTGGGGCCACTGTCCAGATACAGCAGCGGTGGGGACGCTGATGCCAGGTCCTGCCGTCCGTGTGTCCCACAGTTGAAGCTGGAGAAGGACCTGGGGAGCCTTCAGGAGGAGATGGCAAAGACCGAAGAGCTGCAGGCCAGGGAGGAGGAGGCCATGGCCAAGTGGCAGGCAGGTGCCGGGGGCCATGGGGTCACACACAGCAGCTGGGTGATGTGCAGCCCACCAGGCCCTGGTTCACCCAGGTCCCCAGCTTGCTGGGTCAGCCAGTTTTGGGCACGGGGGTGGTCACCGGGCCTGGGGAGATGTGCCAGCCTTCCAGGAGAGACCCCCAAGCCAGTGCGGTGCAGCCTCGTATCTGGCCCCCACAGAAGGTGGTGACGGAGCAGAGGCAGCGCATCCTGGTGGAGTTTGAGAAAATGGCAGTCTTCCTGGTGGAGGAGGAGCAGCGCCTCTTCCAGGCCCTGAAGGAAGAGGAAGAAGAGACGGCAGCCAAACTGCGTGCGCGCTCAGCTGCCCTGGACCCAGCAGCACCACTCCCTGGAGAAGCTCCTCCTGCAGCTGGAAGACAGGATGGCGCGCGAACCACGAGATGCTGCAGGTGAGGGCGCACCTGCTCACCGGTTGGGGGGTGGACCTCAGGGCGCTCACCTGGCAGGGGTGGGGCGTGTGAGTTCTGGCCCAGGTGTGGTCAGGTGGGCTGGCCACAGGAGTAAATACAAATGACAAACAGGGAAGGCTCAGTCAGCTCAAGCTGCTTAACAAACACCACAGGCAGGCAGCTCAGACATTTATCCTCCGCATCCTGGAGGCTGGATTCAGATCAGGTGCCGGCAGGCTGGTTCCTCCTGGGCCCTCTCTCCTGAGCGTGTAGACACTGCCTTCTCCCCGTGTCCCCACATGGCTGTCCCTGTGTGTGTGTCTGTGTCCTGATCTCTTATGGGGACCCAGTCCTATGGGATCAGGGCCACCCTGGTGACTTCATTTTACTGTACTCATCTCTGTAAAGACCCATCTCCAAACACAGTCCCACCCAGAGGTTGGGGGTGAGGGCTCCAGCATGTGGACTTGGGGGACACAGCCCATGACAGGTAGACAGGTGTGCATTCCCCTCCCAGCCCTGGGAGGTGGCCCGGGGGCAGCTGTCACCACGTAGTGATGTGGGGCAGGGGCCAGGACAGGCACCATGACTTGACAGGCAGGAGTAAGCCACGTGGTGGCACCAGAGAAGGTACAGCCAGCCTGCTGTGGTGGGGCTTGCCCACCAACGAAAGCCCCCTGAAGGTGGGGGTTATATCAGTCTGCAAGGGGGTGACTAGTTCATTGAGCGTCAGGAGTGACAAAATTCACAGCAAACTACGCTGCACAGGCGCATCTGTTGGGCTGAAGCCAGTGCCGGGCCTGTGTGCATCCTGGGATGCCTGGCGGGGCCCCTTTAGCGCCTGTTGTCCTGACCTCCTGTGGGTTTTGCCCCCAATAAGAGGCCTCCTTCAGATGATAGGTTACGAAGTCCCCTTGACTTTGGGGAATACTTTGTCTTCTATTAAAAAGTAAGCCATTCACACCCTGACTTGTGACCCATTGGCAGCTGGGACCTGTGGTGCAAAAGGTACCATCCAGTCTCCCCATGCCTTTTTTTTTTTAATAGTTTATTTTGGTATCATTAATCTACAATTGCATGTGCAATATTATGGTGATTAAACTACCCCCTTCATCAGGTCCCCCCCACCAACCCCATTACAGTCACTGTCCTTCAGCGTAGTGAGATGCTATAGAATCACTGCTTGTCTTCTCTGAGTTGTACAGCCCTCCCCGTGCCCCCCCACCATTACATCTGCTAATCGTAATGCCCCTTTTTCCCCCTTGTCCCTCCCTTCCCACCCATCCTCCCCAGTCCCTTTCCCTTTGGTAACTATTAGTCCGTTCTTGGGTTCTGTGAGTCTGCTGCTGTTTTGTTCCTTCAGTTTTTTTCTTTGTTCTTAAACTCCACATATGAGTGAAATCATTTGATACTTGTCTTTTTCGGCTTGGCTTATTTCACTGAGCATAATACTCTCTAGCTCCATCCATGTTGTTGCAAATGGTAGGGTTTGTTTTCTTCTTATGGCTGAATAATATTCCATTGTGTATATGTACCACCTCTTCTTTATCCATTCATCTACTGATGGACACTTAGGTTGCTTCCATTTCTTGGCTATTGTAAATAGTGCTGAAATAAACATAGGGGTGCATATGTCTTTTTGAAACTGGGCTGCTGCATTCTTAGGGTAAATTCCTAGGAGTGGAATTCCTGGGTCAAATGGTATTTCTATTTTGAGTTTTTTGAGGAACCTCCATGCTGCTTTCCACAATGGTTGAACTAATTTGCATTCCCACCAGCAGTGCAGGTGGGTTCCCCTCTCTCCACATCCTCGCCAACATTTGTTGTTGTTTGTGTTTTGGATGTTGGCCATCCTCACTGGTGTGAGGTGAAATCTCATTGTGGTTTTAATCTGCATTTCTCTGATGATTAGTGATGTGGAGCATCTTTTCATGTGCCTGTTGGCCATCTGAGTTTCTTCTTTGGAGGAGTGTCTATTCATGTCCTCTGCCCATTTCTTAATTGGATTACTTACTTTATGTTTGTTGAGGTGCGTGAGTTCTTTATATATTTTGGATGTCAACCCCTTATCGGATACGTCATTTATGAATATATTCTTCCAAAGTGTAGGATGTCTTTTTGTTCTACTGATGGTGTCCTTTGCTTTTCAGCTTGATATAGTCCTACTTGTTCATTTTTGCTTTTGTTTCCCTTGCTCAGTGAGATATGTTCATAAAGAAGTCCCTCATGTTTATGTCTAAGACATTTTTGCCTATGTTTTTTTCTAAGAGTCTTATGGTTTCATGACTTACATTCAGGTCTTTGATCCATTTTGAGTTTACTTTTGTGTATGGGGTTAGACAGTAGTCCAGTTTCATTCCCTTACATGTAGCTGTCCAGTTTTGCCAACACCAGCTGTTGAAGAGGCTGTCATTTCCCCATTGTATATCCAAGGCTCCTTTATCAAATATGAGACCCCATGCCTTTACTGTAGGTTGTGGGTGGGACAGATTCCTGGCCTAGGGAACAGCAGGTCAGACTCATATGAGGCCGAGGGATGGAGGTCCAGCCTGGAGACAGGAAACAGGCATGGAACACACCAGAAGCCCCTCTAGGTCTGGTGGCCAGAAGTGTAGACTGGGGTTGCTTGGGACACCTGATTCATGGGGGTGCCTCTGGATCTCTCCCTCCAGTTTTTGGCAGGATATGAAGAAACCCCTGGGCAGGTACATGGCCCCTGTGGCGGGGGAGGTGATGGGTGCAGGGGGGCCTCTGCACAGGGCCAAGGGGACAGTGAGACTTCCGTCCACTGGAGGAGGGACAACCTGAGTGTGCAGTACCCAGAGGCCATCCCTACTGTGCTGAGGACGGTCTGCAGGGTCCCAGGACAAATAGAGGTGCTCAAGAATTTCCAAGGTAAGTGAGGGCTCAGGTCCTCAGCAAGCCCTGCCCCAGCACTCAGGCAGCAGCCCCCAGCTGGGGTCCTGACCTTTCTGGGACATTCACTCTGTGCCTGCTCCTGGAAGAGGCTCTCGTGATACGCTCTTCTGATAAGTGTCAAGGTAGCCAGAAGGTCCCCTGACCCCCATCTCCTAAGCACTGCCAGGGTGGACATTTGGGTGCAGGTCAGGCAGTGACTTAGCTGCGGTTACCCCAGGGAGAAGGGGGGTTACTCAGCCCCTCTCCCCTGGGCCTGTCTGCAGAGGGTGTGGTGCCTGACCCTGCCACAGCATACCCCTACCTCCTCCTGTACGAGAGCTGCCTGAGGCAATACCTGAGCACAGCGTGCCCCAGAGCAAGGACAGGTTCCTGGCCTACCCCTGCGCGGTGGGCCAGGAGACCTTTTCCTCGGGGAGGCACTACTGGGAGGTGGGTATGAACCTCACCGGAGACGCACTGTGGGCCCTGGGCATGTGCAGAGACAATGTGAGCTGGAGGGACAGGGTCCCTAAGTCCCCCAAAAACGGGTTCTGGGGGGTGCCGCTGTGCAAAGGACAGAAGTACATGCCCTCAGCAATTGTCCCGACACCCATTACACTGAGCGAGCCCCCCAGCCACGTGGGCATCTTCCTGGACTTTGAGGCAGGAGAGGTATCCTTCTACAACGTCAAGGACGGGGCACACCTGCACTTACTCCCAGGCCGCCTTCTCTGGGCCCCTGCAGCTCTTCTTCTGCCTTGGAGTCCCCAAATAAGCCCAGATGGTCATCTCTACAGTGACCCTGTGGGTGAAGGGATAGGGGTACGGCCTGTGGGGCGGGGGGGGGAGCTCTGGCAGTCCGTGTTCCTCTGGAAGGTGAGGTCATCCTCCTGCCCAGCTCATCTCCGGTGGAGCATTTGTGAGTCATCAGCTGTGTCGAGCGGTTTCACAAAAGGTGAAATATAATCGTGATTAAAGCTTAAACGTTGAAACCACGGTCCCAGATGCTTCCTAGAGGAAACTTCTGAAAGCCCCCATTTCATGGTGGATCGATTTCTAAATACATACGTGCAGCGGTTTCCCACCCCCGCACCCCACTCGGGCATAGTGTCCACTCGCTCCTCCCCGCGTCCGGTTACTAGATGCAGAGCCACCGCCTCAAGTGTCCACCTTCTTCATCCAGAAATTCCATGTTTGTGCCTTTCCCAGGGGAGGACGGCAAAGCAAGACTTTTCAAACTGAATCTCTAAAACACTTAGAGCTACCCACCCCATCCCTTTCCACCTCTAAAGCTGCACGTGCAGGGGTAAGGATCGTTGGGGCTGGGGGGACGGTCCCTTTGCAGCCCCCAACTCCTGCCGTTTCAAGCGCTTTAATAGACCTGGAAGCGGCCTCAGCACCCCAGAAACTCCAGACAGTACACCCCCATCTCAACAACCCCCATCTCAACAAGGCCTGAGTCTCTCGTTCTAACGGGGCCGGCCCGGGCGCCCGAGGACACCGGCCCCCTGGAACAGCGGGAGCGCTGAGTTCGACTTGGTGCCCACCCCGCCACTGTGTCCTCGCAGTCGCTGCGCTGCGCGGGGAGCCCAGTGACCGTGTGGGCCCTGCACCCCATTCTCCCCGTACCCGAGGGAGAGTCGGGCTGCACGACGCCAAAGCGCTCCGGGGCTTCCAGCGCGAGCGCGCAGGAGGCAGCGGCCGGTCCACGCTCCGTTACTGCCTGGCCCGCGGGCCGCGTGACCAGCTGCGGCCAATCCGGGGCTAAAGCGGGTTGATCCAAAAAAAAAAAAAAAACCAGCTGCTTCCTGCTTCCGCCGCGGCTCCTCTTCCTGCTTGCGTCCTGGAGCCGTGCGCCCTGGGGCTCTAAACCCCGCGTCCCCGGAGCCGTGCGCCCCGGAGCCAGCGCCTCGTGACCCTGCAGCCCCTGCGCCCCCCGGCACCATGGCCGCCCCCGACCTGTCCACCAACCTCCAGGAGGAGGCCACCTGCGCCATCTGCCTCGACTACTTCACCGACCCGGTGATGACCGACTGCGGCCACAACTTCTGCCGCGAGTGCATCCGGCGCTGCTGGGGCCAGCCCGAAGGCCCGTACGCCTGCCCTGAGTGCCGCGAGCTGTCCCCGCAGAGGAACTTGCGGCCCAACCGCCCGCTCGCCAAGATGGCCGAGATGGCGCGGCGCCTGCACCCGCCGTCGCCCGTCCCGCAGGGCGTGTGCGCCGCGCACCGCGAACCGCTGGCCGCCTTCTGCGGGGACGAGCTGCGCCTGCTGTGTGCCGCCTGCGAGCGCTCGGGGGAGCACTGGGCGCACCGCGTGCGGCCGCTGCAGGACGCAGCCGATGACCTCAAGGTGCCAGCGGGGTTGGGGAAGGGGCGTCTCAGACGGGGCCGGTGATGGGGTGTCGCCAGCTGCCCTGGGGCTTCGGGGGCGCGGCCTGGACCGGGGCCTCGGTTAGCGTGGTCTGGCCCGGGGCTGAGGGGTAGAGGGAGCCGGCAGTGGTCCCCAGGTGGGTGGGCACGTGTGATTGACCAATGTCGGTACAGAGCCCAGAGCAGGAGAGAGTGGGGAGAGAACCTCAGAGGTGACGTGGGGGCCCCCTCTGCCGTCCGACATGCTAGGGTCAGCGCCGCTTTGATCCCTGATCGAGCTGCCTTGTTTTTCTTCTCCGGAAATGTGTCTCCCTAAAATCTGCTGACTGAGGAGAAACAGGTAACACTGAAGCAGAGGCCTCACTTGGGATCTCAGAATTGCTGCCAGAGCCCATATCCTGGCAGCAACCGGAAGTGCCCACCTGCATGGGGAAGCAAGGGGTTTTTATGAGAAAGGGTAGCATGGCAATTTCATGACCTGGGCAGAGGCTGAGGAGAAGTACTGGTTGGGCCTGACAGGCTGAGCTGTTTGGTTAACGCTGAATTGACTAATTTATTGGTGCCGCTGACTGAAACTAGCCCTGGTGAGCCTGTGTTAGCTACCCGACCTCCATGAAGTCCACATTGACAGTTTTGTTTATGTGTGGTTTATGCGGGTACCAGTTGCTCTGTTGATTTTATGAGCAATTACTTATAAAAAATGACTATTTCTGGCCTGATTCAAAAGCTCTTTCTGCCTTGGTCAAAAGTTAGAAAAGGAAAATGGAACCTCAGAATGCAGTCTGTCAGAGATTTTACACAATTCCAAGAATTCAAGGCAACCCCAGCACTTCCTCTGCTGGGTGCCTCAGGGCAAACACTCACCCAGCTCACCTGGTCCACCCGGCAGTCTGCATTTCCTCACTGGCCTGCTGAAGGGTTTGCTCCTGGAACCGGAGATATTGAGGACGTCAGCGGCATCTTTCAAAACGTTTTGAATGCAGATTGCATTTGTGGGCAGTAGGGTGTGTCTGCTGAGTTCACCAAGTATAGTCTGTCATTATCTCAGAACAAGTTTCTGGAATGCCAGAATAAACCTGTGCCCCGACCTGTGTCAGTGGACTTGCCCTGACATGGATTCCTGTGTTTTTTCTTCTCACTTGGAGGTATAACATCTAAGCAGGAATGTTCACTCCCGTGTCAGCCCAGCAGGCCTGCATTCCTGTCACTGAGCACCCTGCTTGCTGCAGGAAGTGACTGTAAGAGCAGAGAGTGACCAGCAGCTCTCCTGAGGACCCTCCGGGCTGACCTGATAAAGTTCTGTGGGCCAGCACTCAACCCTTTGTATTGTAGAGGAGGAAAGACCTTTTCCTGTATCCTGTTAGGTTTAGTGACTGAGGTTTGCAAATTAAATTGACAAAGGACAGCTTAACTGGTAAAAAGGCATATTGTTTTATCAGTCTTAAATTTTATGTGACACAACAGACAGAAAAGACGGGGACTTGTATAACATTTTAGCAAAGGATAAGTTGTGGGAGGGGAACTAGGAAATAGAAAGGGGAGACTAACAAAAAGTGAGCGTTATGTGAGCAAGGTTGTTTAGGCAGACTCATCTCAGTGTTCACGGCTCCTTCAGACTGTGTCCCAGGCCTTGTGGCTTTCCCAGGTGCCAAGCCGGTTGAAAACAGTTGACATGAAGAACAGGCAAGATCTGAACTGAGGGGGCTGCATAGAAATGTGCTCCATCTGGGCAACAGGCCAGCTTTAGTGGTGGTGGTAGGGGGTGGGGGCCAGCCCAGAGGCCCGGCCCAGCGGAAGTCACTTTGACTGGCCTCACCTCCCTGCAGGTGAAACTGGAGAAGTCCCTGGAGCATCTTCGCAAGCAAATGGAGGATGCGCTGCTGTTCCAGGCCCAGGCTGAGGAGACCTGTGCCCTGTGGCAGGCAGGTGGCTGGGGAGCAGGGGGGCTCCAGGGCCCCCACCACGGGACACCGCGCCTTACATTGTACCTCATGCATCTCATAAAGTGTCATCCATGCTCCAGACCTCACCGGCAGCCCACCTGGGTGGGGGGAGGGGACAGGCACAAGGGGCAGGGAGGGATGAATGTGGGGGCTCCAGGTGGGTTTATGTGTCAGGGTCAGTGGGGGTTGGAGAGGACCAGATGTGTGAAATCCCCGGTGGAGGGTTCGGGGGTCAGGGAAGGATGGAGTATGGGGGACCATGGGTTGTGGATTTAGGGTCCAGAATGGTTGGACTGTGGGGGACCTCAGATGGTGGATTTTGGGGTCAGGAAGGGTAGGACTGTGGACTGTGGAGGGCCCCAGGTGCTGAGTTAGGTTGGGAGTGGTGGATATGTGGGCCCAGATGGTGGATGAGGCGCTCAGCTGCCCCTGCGGCCCCTGCAGAAGATGGTGGAGACCCAGCGACAGAATGTGCTGACGGAGTTCGAGCGGCTGCGCCGGCTGCTGGCGGAGGAGGAGCAGCGGCTGCTGCAGCGGCTGGAGGAGGAGGAGCTGGAGGTGCTGCCCCCGCTGCGGGAGACGGCGGCCCGGCTGGGGCAGCAGAGCGCCCAGCTGGCTGAGCTCATTACTGAGCTGGAGGAGCGCTGCCAGCTGCCCGCGCTGGGGCTGCTGCAGGTGAGCCAGGCCCCCGGGGTCGGCACATGGGGGAAGCCACAGGCAGAGCGGGCCATGACACTGTGTTCTTGCCCACCCTGCTCCAGTCTGAGGTGAGCAGGGACTTAGTACAGGTGCCCCAGGTACGGCTGCCCAGGTGTGACTGCAGGTCCTGTGGACACGGTGCCACCTGGGCGGTGGATATGAATCCCAAATCCCGGCAAGCGCTGCTCTCAGTGCCTGTCCTCGAGCCCGGGACTGGCCAGGCTGCCTGATGGGTGGCATTCGGGATCCAGCGCCTGTGGGTCACGGCTGCCTCCAGGGCTGAGAGGAAAGGCCGGCAGGTATTCTGTAGGGTTCCTGCATCTCCCAGTGCAGAACCGGCCTGGCTTCTGGCCCCAGGTCTTCGTGCTGGGGGAGGGAGATGGCGCTTGCGTGGCCCTGGGGGCCTCCTGCGGGAGGTGACCCTGCTCGCAGCCACATTGCTGAGCTGATCTTCAGGGGCCAGGAGGAGGATCCTGGCTGCTCTTCTAGGCCTTGAACTTGGTCCTTTGGCCTTTGCTGAGCCATCAAGAAGGTCTCAGTATGAGACACAGGAAGAGTCCTGGGTGAGCATCTGGTGGGGATTGAGGGCCCTGGGCAGAAATAGGCTGTGCTCAGTAAAGTCAGGGGCCAGGGGCCAGCCAGCAGATGCAGGGGAGTGAACGCTGCTGGAGGAGGCACAGGAGTGGACCTTCAGCAGGGGGAAGGGTCGGTTATGGAGGGGAGCCGGGACCTCAGGTCTCAGCGGAGCTGTCCCATTGGGTGGGAGGTCTCCGCTGGCCCGGCCGCATTTCATACCCCTGGTGGAGTGGCTGACTTCCCTTCGCTGTCCCTACCTGCTCCCCACTGCCTCCCTCCAGCTCCCTGCTGCCCCCTACCCATCCCCTTGTGCCCTCCTCCTGCTCCCCACTTCTACCTGCTCCCTGCTACCCCCACACCAGCTCCCCTCTGTCCTCCTGCTGCCCCCCCCCCCCGCCTGCTCCTCACTTCCTCCCTGCCTCCCCACCTGCTCTTGTCTCCTGCCCCTGGTCTCTGCAGGCCTGCCAGGTCTGCTGGATGGCCACAGGGAGGACCTCCCCACCTAGTCCTCCCCTCACCTGTCCTCAGGCGGCAGTAGGGCCTGTCTTGTGGAGAGTGGGGGAGAGCGGCTTCAAGCAGTGCCTTGCGTATTGTGGGTAAGGGAGGTTGGGGGTCCTGCACACCCAGTCCACGGCATCAGGTGGGATGCCTGCTGCAAGGAGGTGTCCAGCCAGGTTCCCACACCTGGTAGGGTGGATGGCCCACAGCCCATGGACAGAGTGGCGAGGGTGTGGGTGACTTCCAGGAGCCCCACCCCTACCCCCCAGGTCCCAGCTGCCACAGAGTCTGGGGTCCCAGCTTCCTCTCCGGGCCTCTGCTGTGGCCAGGTGGTCTCTGCAGAGGCCAGCCCCCTTGCCTCACGGTCCAGGCCCCCCACTTGACCCTGGGGGCAGGGAAAGGCCTTGCTCTGTCCGTCTCATGCTGCACTGCTCCTCGCCAGCTGTGTCCACATGCGCTGCTGCTGAGTGGGCCGTCCACTTCCCCGCACCCCTGGGTGGGCCACCCACCCTAGCAGAATAACTAAGGATGGCTCTTCTGTTGTGCATGCAGCCCACACCAGCCTCCTTGGGCCCAGGGTCCTTTGCCCATGCCTTTCCCAGACCACTGTCCCCCCAACCCTCGCTAGGGAACCCTTCTGGGGTGTCAGAAACCCGCATGTCTCCCTTTTCCTTTGAGGCCCGGCATGTCTTGTCCCCACACACATAGAATCAACCTCTTTTGTGTGGGTGAAACCCACACTTCAGAGAAACCCTCATGGGGCACTGTGTCTTGCTGACCTCTGTCCTGGGCCCTGGCCTGGCACCTGGTGCTTGGGGTAGGGAGCCTGCCCCCCAACATGTGTTCGTTCGGCTGGTGGTGTGGTCCAGGCCTCTGCCCTGTGGGATTTCCATCTAAAAATAGGAGACTGAGCCATGTGCTGTAGGAGGCACCTTCCAGACAATTGAGTGTCTCGGTCAGCTCTGGCTGTGTAACAGACACCACAGGCAGGTGGCTCAACACATTTATCCTCCCCGTCCTGGAGGCTGGACTCTGAGACCAGGTGCCAGCAGGGCTGGTTCCTCTCAGGGCCGCTCTCCAGGGTGGGTGGGTACCCACTTTTCCCTTTGTCCCAGTATGGCTGTCCCTCTGTGTGTGTCTGTGTCTTGATCTTATAGGGACCCAAGTCCTGTTGGATCAGGGCTACCCTCCTGACCTCATCTTACCTTACCTCCGTAAAGGCCCATTTCCAAACACAGCCCTGCTCTAAGTTCTGGGGGTGAGGGCTCCCAACATGTGGATTTGGGGGACACATTCAGCTCAGGGGCAAATGCTCTCGTGTCATTATGGGGGAGGGGAGCATCCAGGTGGAGAGGCCTTACCTGGGAGGTGGGGTGAGTTGGGACCTAAGGTGGCAGAGGGTGTAGGCTGGCAGGGGCACCTGCAGGCAAGAGTGGGTAGGTGGATGGTTGGGAGCAGGTGTGGCTCCAGACAGCCAGGAGCCTGGGGGCGGGAAGCACTGGGTTGGTGAGCCATAGCCAGACACACCATGCCCCCAGAGCATGTGGGACCTGGCTGGATCTGCAGGGCTGGCTGCAAGCTTTTCCCCAGGGTCTCCACGTCTGAGAACTGCTCAGGGTGGCTTCTGACGGTGTGCATCCCGCAGAGGGGGCAGAGCCAGGATTTGGGGTGCACTGGCACGTGGGGCTCAGGTTGGGGGGGGATGGGCACTGACGCTGCGTGTGTCTTCCCCACAGGACATCAGGGATACCCTGCGCAGGTAGGAGCCCCACATCTCCCCAGGAAGGTGGGCGGGGGCAGTGTGGGGCCATGGGGAGTGACAACTGAGGTGTCCCCTAGGGTCCAGGACGTGAAGCTGCAGCCTCCCGAGGTGGTGCCCATGGAGATGCGGACAGTTTGCAGGGTCCCAGGGCTGGTGGAGGCCCTGCGGAGGTTCCGAGGTGGGTGTCTGCTGGCGGGCGTGGCAGGTCTGGGGGAGGGTGGGCCTGGGGACACAGATCACAGAGGGGAAGCCAGGCCTAGGCTACCGGCTGGTGCAGTGGGAAAAGCAGATGTCAGGCCTCTTGTCTGGGGTGCCCAGTTGCCACAGCGCCCACATGGACCTTGGCCCGAGGGGCCTGGAGAGTCTGTGGGACCGGAATGCACACGCCTCCGTCTGGGGACCAGAAGGCTTGTTAGCGCAGGAGGGTGGATCTGGAGGAGGTGCTGACTGCTCTCTAGAATGCTCCGAGTTGCACCTGAAGCTGTTTAGGTGATGTTTCTGGGAGGGTGCTAGGTCTTGGCAGCCAGTTGCCCCAGTGGCTGTGAGTGTGCGCAGTGGGACAGACGGCCCCGGGGTGACCCCTGCTCTGTCTGCAGGGGATGTGACCCTCGATCCCGACACTGCCAACCCTGAGCTGCTCCTGTCGGACGACAGGAGGAGCGTGCGGCGGGGGGACCTGCGGCAGGCCCTGCCTGACAGCCCCCAGCGCTTCGACCCTGGGCCGTGTGTGCTGGGCTGCGAGCCCCTCACCTCGGGCCGGCACTACTGGGAGGTGGAGGTGGGCGAGCGGGTCAGCTGGGCCCTGGGCGTCTGCAGGGAGAACGCCAACCGCAAGGAAAAGGGCGAGCTGTTCGCCGGCAACGGCTTCTGGATCCTGGTGTTCCTGGGCAGCTGCTACACCTCCTCAGAGCGCGCCTTTGCTCCCCTGCGAGACCCACCCCGCCGCGTGGGCGTCTTTTTGGACTATGAGGCCGGGCATCTGTCCTTCTACAGTGCCACTGATGGCTCACTGCTGTATGCCTTCCCCGAGACACCATTCTCAGGGACTCTGCGGGCACTTTTCTCCCCTTTGTCCAGCAGCCTGACCCCTATGACCATCTGCAGGCTGAAAGGTGGGCCTGGCGATGTGCTGGCTCCCCATTGAACGGGCCTGGCACTGGGTCTTGGGGCCCCTTGGAAAACCTGGGCCGAGGATGTGTGTTCTCGGGGCCCCGGAAAGCAGGCATAGTGCTTCTGGGGTGTACATAGCAAAACCAAACTGTTACCATCACTCCTGGGATGCTCTGTGCAGGGCTGGCTATGTCCTCTCCCTGGGGGACTCCAGGCCTTCATGTGTCAAAACCCTATTCCCCAGCACATAGCTGCCCCGAGCCAGGGTCTGAGGTGAAGCACCTGCTGAACTTCCTCGGTCTACAGCCTCAGCTGCCAACGGTCCTGGGCTGTGCCTCAAGAAAGCTGCCTTCTGGAAGGTGGCTCCAACTTGCCAGCCTTTCTGGGGTCTGGCCTTCAAAAGGGGCTGGATGTGGTTCCCTGGGATTAATTTGGTGCAGTGGGGTCCTCAGGAGAGGTGAGGTGGGAATGGCCAGAGGAAGGGAGCTGGGTGTAGAGCTGATCAGTCAAAAGGCTGGGTAAGCAGGATGCATGGGCACCGGCAGATCCCCTAAGTGTGGACCACAGGGCTTCTGGCAGACGCTCTCAACCTGTCTAAATCTCTCCCTTGCAGAGGTGGAGCTGGCCAGGTCGGTGGGCCTGGAGGTGAGCACATGCTTAGAAATGACTCCTGTAAGCTCACAGCTTCCATCTGAGCAGCACTGAGAAAGCTGGTGTTGCCTCACAAACCCTGTGGGCCCGGGGGGCTGTCCCAGCCCAGAACCCAGAGTCTCCAGCCCCTGGTTGCTCATACCCTGCCTGGGGGAGGAGGCAAGGCTGCAGGGGGCCCCCTACTTAGAGTCTGGAATTCGGTTTTGCTCCAAGTATTGGCACGTCTCTGCCCTTGTTGAAAAACTGGCGTGGCATCTCTGCACCCCCCACTTTTATTTATTGTAAGGACTGTTCTCAGAGTAAATAAACTAGCCTTTGTCTCTAAGCAGCTTTCTTTAAAGAGGGGACAGGCCGGCCCAGGGGAGGGAATGCAGAGGGATGCTCCCGGCATTGGGGACACAGCTGCTGCCCCCGGACAGGCAGGCTCCCAGGAGCTGTGTCATTTGCTCAACATGTGTGTTCATTTCACAGAACACTTCCCTTGGTCCAGTGTTCAACTGCTAGATTCCTTCACATTTTGTACACGGAATATTTTCTCAGTTGAGTCAGGCCTGGCCATTTTTCTGGCTGAGGAAATACTCCTATCTCCTTGTCCTAATCAACTGCCCACTGCTTTGCTTCCCATTGCGTATCTGAGGATACAGTTTGGTTCCATCCTGGGGAAGATGCACACTTTCAAAGTTTGGGGCTAACACAGAGGGCACCAGGAACCCAGCCAGTGGGACAGCCTTGTAGGTGACAGCATGACAAGCACACAGCCACAGTCAGTGCGCCAGGAGTGATGCCTCTGGCCACGGCTTTAGGACAGAGTTGGACACCAGTGGAGGAGAGGAAAAAGCATTTTCTCTATGGTTCTGAGTTGGCTGAGATCCCTGTAATGGAAGATTAAGGAGAAAAGGAATCAGGTTTAACAATGTGTACATCCTGCACATATGGGAGATACTGTGGGAAAGGAGTAACTCAGAGCAGTGCTTTAGAACTCTGGCTTGTACAGCCTTTTCCACTAAGAACCTGTCTGGAGAAATGACAAGAAACGCAGTGTTAGGCTTCACAGGTGCCTGAACACAGGCAGGTGACCTAATGGCAGGTGAAGGCTAGTTAACAATTATGCAGGTGCCCTGGCGTCCTCTCCAGGCCATAGGGTCCAGGTTGCCTCCTGTTGCCTTCTGGGTGGAGGGGGAAAGCCCCCTCTTAAGTGTATGCCCTGCATTTAGGCATGGAAAGGGGGCAGAGCTTTTATGTATCTGCTGCTTTTCACTGCCAGCAGTGTAAAGTCATTCTTACGTCAAAGGGATGTTTTGCAATGGCAGGTTCTACTCCACCAGTTAGGAGTTGTGAGATTCAGTGATGCAGTCCAAGGCACACACCCTGAGTTGCCCTGGAGATGGTCGACCTGCTGGCTGCACGCCTGGGGCCGCCTACTGTTGTAGGCAGTAGAGAGACCACAGCAAGCCCTGAACTGCTGCCCAAAGGGAATTTCTCACTGAGCAATGGGTAAGGACCAAAAGGTGTGTCTGCAGCAGCCGGTGTGCGCCCTCTGCTGGCAGCAGTGCGTCCTGCACTGGTTGTGATGAGCCCCGCACCAGCAGTGGAGGCCAGCACTAGCATCGGGGGCGTCCTTGACGCGCCGTAAAGCAGGGTTAGAAGGGGAGCGAGCCAGGTGCGCGCAGGGGTGATGCGGGATCCCAGGATATGCGAGGGCGTCGGGGCCTGCGGGGTTTCTCGGGGCTGGCAGAGATCCAGGGGCCAGGCCGTGAATACTCTGATACGTTCAGCATTGGTGAAATGGTGAAAAATTTTTAAACGAAGCCCGCCCTGCTGGGCTAGGTGGGTGGTCTCTGTGATGTCCTTTCCTTCCGCTGACTGCGCTTCCACATGCCATGTGCTGTAGCCACAGGGCTGGCTGAAGAAACAAAGCCTCCGTCTTCTCTTGTTTCCACACTTTCCAGACCTCTTAGCGCATCCAACCTAACAGCAAGTCTTGAGGTAACGTCCCCTCTTGGATCTGAGACAACAGTGGTGCGAGGAGCGGGAGGCAGGCCAGGTCTACTGGAACAGAGCTGGGATCTCAGCCCAGTTTACCGAGGCCTGGTTTTCACCCCCAGTCTCACCTGTGAACCTATTATTCATGGATTTCAGAGACACGAGCCGGGAGCAGCGCGCACCGGTCACTCCCGGTGCGTGTAGTCCTCAGAGCGCAGCCTGACCCGGCCCGATCACACCCAACGGGTCCTCCAGTGTCCCAACATCCCGGGGACCATTCTGGGGGCCCTGCGCCTGTCCACATCAGCTGCACCTGGGGCCTGGAGCCAGAGGGACTTATGGGGGATTCCATCCCACTTGTGCTGAGGCATGGGGACCCACAAGGCACCCAGGGCACGAGGACCAAAGAGGGGCGTGTGGATGCGAGGTGTCCCTGGGCGCACGTGGGCTGCGGGCGTGCGGAGGTGATGGGCACAGGTGGGAGGAAGTCCTCTGCCTCAGTCCCCCATGCGTCCGCACGCCGTTGTACACCCCGAGACCGCCATCACATCCCTGTCCTCCACAAATGGCTGGAATCTCAGTCTCTCCAAGTATTCCACCTGTCTTAGCTTTCCAACCCCACTAATCTCCAGAGCACCGTGCAATGTAGGTTTGTGCTCCCAAAGCAGATCTCCAGGGCTGGGTGTTCAGCAGTCCTAGGCTTCCACCCCCTCCCCACTCCATTTCTTTTCCTCCCACCAGTGAGCTGGGGTGGGGGAAGGGCTTGGGTCCCACCACATCAAGGCTTCGGTACGTCACCCTGTTTTGTGAGGTCTGCTCTGTTCTCCAGGTGTATGCAGTCTGGCGCAGCCTTCTTTCCTGTTGCTTTTTTAAGATTAGTTGTATTAACTATATTTTCATATTACATGTGGTTTTGGGAGGAGTTCTCTGTCTCACCTCTCATGCTGCCATCTTTAATCTCCACAGCAACAGTACTGTTTTAATACATCTTTGAAGTTTTGCTATTCTTGCAAAATGGTCATCAGTTATTTACTGAATGTTTGTATCTTCCCAAGTGCAGTCCATTAATCCTTTCAGTGAGGTCTTGCAGCAGTCACTATTCCACTAACACGTCTACTTTAAGCAGGGACTTCAAGGAGGCACACGTGACTCCAGGTTTGCCTCCACAGGGAGACCTTTTCTTCCCCAAGTCAAATAAGTGCCAATAAATGTTTCCAATTGGCTACTTTCAGGCTTAATGCCCTAGCTTAGGACCATCGTGCAATTTAGAATTGTCCTGTGTTACTTCTTCTGTTTTGCATAATTATTTTAAGTTTTGTATTTTGTAATCTGTCAAACTTTTTAAAAAGCTATGTACCTAATAAGGAGATGGTCTCCAATTCTTATGATCTTGGTAACATGGACCATAGGTTGGAAGTGCTTGAGAGTTCTTTTTCTGAACTTTCCTGCCATGCACTTTCCCTCTGACTGAGAACATGACAACCAGGAAAGGTCCCTATTGACACTAAGGGACAAAAAACACTAAACGTGACTCTTGATAACTATGCTTTCTGAGAAAAACGAGAAAGATGAACATTAAGGGAAACCTCACTGACATGGAGTCAGGAGGCCAGCAGGGGGAGCTCTCACACTCACCACACCTCCTAAATCTGAGACACACCCCCCCACCCACCCCCATGATTCAACACCTGCTTTAGCTACTTTACAACCCAGCAGGAGGAAGCAAGGTTTTCACCTCCCACCTCCCCACAGCAACCCAGCCAGCGAGAGACTGTCACAACTCAGCCAATGAGAAGCCACAACATACGGGGCTCCCAGTTTCCTCCAATGGACTTTTTGCTTAGAACAGCCCTCCCAGTTCAGCCTTCTCTACAAAAGAGGATTCCTCTCTTTTGTTCTGGACATGCCCATGGTTTTGCCATAGCTTGCTTCTGTATTACAATTCTCTGCTATTCCTGAATAAGTACATTTTTGCTGGCAAAATAAATGACTGTTTTATTTGTAAGGCTAACATTACATTTTAATATGATTGCTGTTGGTGGTTGTAGAGATAGTAAGCTCCTCTATTATATTACGTAGTCATGTCTTTTTTGTGGTGGGAATAATTAATTTCTAGTCTCTTGGAAAGTTTGATTATAATGCAGTATTGTTCTTTATATTATTATATATTAACTATACTGTACATTGATCTCCAGGACTTACTTGCCTAGTAGTTACAGGTTATTACCCTGAACGACTGATTTCCTCTTCCCCTCCACGCACCCTAGCTCTTGATAAACCACCATTCTACCCAGTTTTGAGAAGTTTGGCTTTTTTAGATTCCACATATAAATGAGATCATACAGTATTTACCTTTCTCTGACTCATCTCACTTAGAAAAATGCCCTCAGGGTCCTTTCATGTTGTCGTAAATGGTAGATTTCCTCCTTTCTGTGGCTGAATTATGTCCCATTATATATATGTGCCACATCTTTTGTGCCCATTCATCACTTGATGGGCATCTGAGTTGTTTCCACGTGCTGGGTATTGACTAGTGGGAGTGCAGATACTCTGACATCCAAACAGAAATTTATCAGCATTCACACCTCATGCATGCCGGGGAGACCCTGAGGAAACTGAATACCTCAGAGATGGCTTAAAGTATTACAATAGGTAAACAGCCAGACATGAGCATGGAAGGGGTGGGGACTTTGGCCAGTGTTTATATTTGGCCGGATGCCTACATCCTACACGTTCCATGTAGGCTGTTCTCATGGGATAAGGGGAGTGAGAATACAGATAACAGTCCAGCCCAAACTGGCTGGGTCCAACATGGAGGAGGAGTTGACCCAAACCTCACTCCAAAATACATTATGCATTCATTAAAACAGTAAAAAGCATACCTCCCTGTGCCGTGATAGTTCTGATGAGAGCCAAATATAGCCAACAACTCCCCCACCCAGCGTGAGGGTGGAGTAAGCCTGAGCTCCCAGAAGACCCCACCTGATCCCTTTGAAACCCATCTCCACTTAGTGAATATTCATCTCCATATACATAAAAAGGCTCCCTGTTGTTTCCTCAAAGCAACCCCCTCTGGGTCTGCCCCTACCCACCTCTCAGATTTGTACTCTCACTTTTCCTTAAACTCTTACTCTCCAAAATAAACTCTTAAAGCTCAATCACTTTTTATGCCTCTTCTGAAGTTCTTTCTCACAATGAGGCCGAGGACCTGTCTCTGGTAACATCTTTTTGGCAGCCACAAAGGGACCCAGCGTGTTGAGCACCTCTCACAACTGGCGAGTCTGTAACAGCCCCGCCCTGGGGCTGAAGGGTATCTGTGTGTCCTCACTGCACTTTCTCTCTGCCTCCCTTGTGCTGAAGGGCTACTCCAGCTTTGCCAGAGAGGTCATTTTCTTTCTTCTCTGACTCGGTCACACCCACAGCTCCCAGCCTAACCCTTTCCTATTAGGGTGGCTCATGCTGAGGCCAAGTTGTGCAGAGGGCCCCACGAAGAGGTCCATGGGCCCCTGCAGTGCCATCTGCCACCACAGGTGGACTGTGCATAGGAATGATAGCTCAGTCACTGCTCACCACCATGCAGGGTGGGTCCATTCAGCAGGTGGGGCCCACAGAGAGGATGCCATGGCATTGTCCGCCACCATTCGGACTGCCGTCAGTCCCCGCCCCGCCCCTGGTGGCTCCCTGGCACTCTGCCAGCGCCTCCCCAGCCCACCACATGTCCAGAATCAGGCTGCATTTCACTCCTATTTTTTTCAACCCTTCTTCCTGGGATATGGTGTAAAAACGTATGTGAGATGTTTTGTCACTTGGCTAAAAGGTCTTGTAGCTCAAGGGATTTCCCTTGGTCTTTGGGCTGGGTATCAAAGAGTAGATTAATGTCCCTTTTGCTCTCAGGCTGGATATATAGAAGAGATTTTTCCTTTGGGTCTGCCATCAGAACAGGAAAGCCACCCCTCTAGAAACCATCGTTAACTTTCAGATATGAATGATCCTCTTAGAGAGGTAGGACCTTCAGGGGTCCAGAACCCACCAGGACATTCAATTTAGGGGAATCCATCCTGGAACATCAAGCTTAATCACTGGGCATGTTCCCCCCCAGAGGTCCTCAGTTACACCTCTGCTCCCAGGACTGCAAGCGCCAGGGTGGAGTGGGAGCCATGGACACCACGGTTGCAGGTAAAGTCACATGGCAAGCCAGCCACAGCCACTGGAAGATGAGGCAGTGGGCAGTAGGGGATGCCCAAGGCCCAGTCTGTCCCCATCTCCCCAGGACGGACTCAGTGTCAGGGCTCCTGGGATGGACCCTCCCCTGGCTGCTCCTCTTCTTTTCAGGGCCAACCTCCTGAAGACAGTGGGGACACTGCCTCCAGTCCCAAGGATTTGCCCCTGGGCCGCATCCTCAAACACAGGGACAGACTCCCAGTGAACAGCCTGCACAGCCCTGCCACCAGGCTTCAGGGACAGACCTCTGTTTGGCATTGCACTTGCCAAGGAACTCAGAGAGCTAGCCCTCATGACTGGGGCTGTTCTACAGTATGTAGAGGACTTGGTTATTTGCAGCCCTTCTAAAGAAGGGTCAGATGAAAACACCATCCAGGTTTTTAATTTCCCAGTAGAAAGAAAGTCTTTTCTGGAATTGGCCTCTCACGGACAATCACTTGCTAGGGATTGCAGTCTACGTTATACCCATGCCCCAGGAGGAGGGCCTCAACCATCACGCCCCCTCCAACGCGTCCAGAGGCGGGGAACATAGCCTGGAGAAGACTGGCAGATAGACTTGACCTAGATGCTGTCTTCCCAGGGGCATAAATGTCTTCTGGTCTTTGTAGACACTTTCTCCAGATAGATAGAGGCCTTCCCCATGAAGAAAAAGAACGCCCAGAAGTGTCAAAGACTTTTAAAAGAGATCATTCCATGTGGGGCTCCCACAGCCCTACAGAGCAATAATGAGCCCTCTTCTGCAGCAAAAGTCACCCAGAAAGTGTCCACTGCACCAGGAATCCAGTATCACCTCCACTTGCCTGGATACCCCAAACCTTGCAGAAGATTGAAAGGGCTAATCAATCTCTTTAAAAAATGCTACCTATCCCTGGCCATATTTCTCTTTCCATATCTCTCTTCTCTAAAGCCAGGTGAGCATGCAAAAATCACATACTTATACAATTACATACTTTCCAACAGCAATGGAATTTGAGTACAATATGGGAATTCTTTTTCTCTCTCTGAGTTAAGCAAAACCAAGAAGTGTGCAAAAGTTATACTCCTCAACCCTTAGTACAAAGGGGGCATTTTGTATCATTCTTCAGTTGTACATCAACTAACTGAGCAAAGTTACAGTGTTGCCAGATTCTATTCACTCCACTTTAGCTGGACGACCAACTGGACAAGGGATCTTATCTGAAGTGAAAAATACTTGGCCAGGGAAGAAGAAAACTAGCAAATCTTTCTTTTAATTTTTAATTGTGAAATATTTCAAACATAAAGCAAAGAACAGAGGATAATGAACAGATACTCAGCGGGCAGTACTATCATGTTCTATCATTTTACTCTTCAGATTCTAAGAAATAAAACATCACAGTTGAAGCCCCCTGTGAACTTCTCTATGAGCCCTCCCCACTGTTCCCTGCATTTGTAACTACCCTCCTGAATTTGGTGTTCATCTTTCCCGTCATGTTTTTATGCATATGGCATATTTTTCTTTAATGTAAAATTCATTCAGGAAATTATAGCTTGTAAGGCATTTAACTTTTTCTTATATATTGTTATGTAAAATGCATATAAATGAGTAAATAAAAATTTTTTCCTGCCTAAAAACTTATTTACCAGGGATAGATGAGTAGATATATGATAAAGCCAATATACTAAAATGTTAATTTGTGAATCCAGGAGGGGTGTGTATTTCGGTGCTTACCCTACAATTCTTTTTATTTCGCTAAAAAAATTTTTTTTCATTTTGCTATTATTTATGTACAATTACATGAACATTATAGTTACTAGACTGCCCCTATTATCAAGTGCCCACCACATATCCCATTACAGTCACTGTCCATCAGCGTAGTAAGATGCTATAGAATCACTACTTGTCTTCTCTGTGTTGTACAGCCCTCCCCGTGCCTGCCCCCCACTACATTATGTCTGCTAATCATGACGCCCCTTTTTTTCCCCTTATCTCTCCTTTCCCACCCATCTTCCCCAGTCCCTTTCCCTTTGGTAACTGTTAGTCCGTTCTTGGGTTCTGTGAGTCTGCTGCTGTTTTGTTCCTTCAGTTTTTTCTTTGTTCTTATACTCCACATATGAGTGAAATCATTTGATACTTGTCTTTCTCCACCTGGCTTATTTCACTGAGCATAATACCCTCTACCTCCATCCATGTTGTTGCAAATGGTAGGGTTTGTTTTCTTATGGCTGAATAATATTCCATTGTGTATATGTACATCTTCTTAATCCATTCATCTACTGATGGACACTTAGGTTGCTTCCATTTCTTGGCTATTGTAAATAGTGCTGTGATAAACATAGGGGTGTATATGTCTTTTTGAAACTGGGCTGCTGCATTCTTAGGGTAAATTCCTAGGAGTGGAATTCCTGGGTCAAATGGTATTCCTATTTTGAGTTTTTTGAGGAACCTCCATTCTGCTTTCCACAATGGTTAAACTAATTTGCATTCCCACCAGCAGTGTAGGAGGGTCCCCTTTCTCCACATCCTTGCCGACATTTGTTGTTGTTTCTTTTGGATGGTGGCCATCCTAACTGGTGTGAGGTGATATCTCATTGTGGCTTTAATTTACATTTCTCTGATGACTAGTGATGTGGAGCATCTTTTCATGTGCCTGTTGGCCATCTGAATTTCTTCTTTGGAGAAGTGTCTGTTCAGCTCCTCTGCCCATTTTTTAATTGGCTTATTTGCTTTTTGTTTGTTGAGATGCATGACCTCTTTATATAATTTGGATGTCAACCCCTTATCCGATATGTCATTTATGAATATATTCTCCCATACTGTAGGATATCTTTTTGTTCTGTTGATGGTATCCTTTGCTGTACAGAAGCTTTTTAGTTTGATATAGTCCCACTTGTTCATTTTTGCTTTTGTTTCCCTCGCCCGGGGAGATATGTTCATGAAGAAGTTGCTCATGCTTATGTCTAGGAGATTTTTGCCTGTTTTTTCTAAGAGTTTTATGGTTTCATGACTTACATTCAGGTCTTTGATCCATTTTGAGTTTACTTTTGTGTATGGGGTTAGACAGTAATCCAGTTTCATTCTCTTACATGTAGCTGTCCAGTTTTGCCAACACCAGCTATTGAAGAACCTGTCATTTCCCTATTGTATATCCATGGCTCCTTTATCATATATTAATTGACCATATACACTTGGGTTTATATCTGGACTCTCTAATCTGTTCCATTGGTCTATGGGTCACTTCTTGTGCCACTACCAAATTGTCTTGATTACTGTGGCTTTGTAGTACAGCTTGAAGTCAAAGAGTGTAATTCCCCCTGCATTAGTCTTCCTTCTCAGGATTGCTCTGGCTATTCAGGACCTTTTGTGGTTCCATATGACTTTTAGAATGATTTGCTCTAGTTCATTGAAGAATGCTGTTGGTATTTTGATAGGGATTGCATTGAATCTGTAGATTGCTTTAGGCAGGATGGCCATTTTGACAATAATTCTTCCTATCCATGAGCACGGGATGTGTTTCCATTTGTTGGTTTCTTCTTTAATTTCTCTTGTGAGTGTCTTGTCGTTTTCAGAGCATAGGTCTTTCACTTCCTTGGTTAGGTTTATTCCTAGGTATTTTATTCTTTTTGATGCAATTGTGAATGGAATTGTTTTACTGATTTCTCTCTCTGCTAGTTCATTGTTAGTGTATAGGAATGCAACAGATTTCTGCATATTAATTTTGTACCCCGCAACTTTGCTGAATTCAGATATTAGATCTAGGAGTTTTGGAGTGGATTCTTTAGGGTTTTTTAGGTACAATATCATGTCATCTGCGAACAGTGACAGTTTGACTTCTTCCTTACCAATCTGGATGCCTTTTATTTCTTTGTGTTGTCTGATTGCTGTGGCTAGGGCCTCCAGAACTCTGTTGAATAAAAGGGGGGAGAGTGGGCATTCTTGTCTTGTTCCCGATCTTAAAGGAAAAGCCTTCAGTTTCTCGCTGTTAAGTGTAATGTTGCCTGTGGGTTTGTCACATATGGCCTTTATGATGTTGAGGTACTTGCCCCCTATACCCATTTTGTTGAGAGTTTTTATCATGAATGGATGTTGAATTTTGTCGAATGCTTTCTCAGCATCTATGGAGATGATCATGTGGTTTTTGTCCTTCTTTTTGTTGACGTAGTGGATGGTGTTGATGGATTTTCAAATGTTGTACCATCCTTGCATCCCTGGGATGAATCCCACTTGATCATGATGGATGGTATTTTTGATGTATTTTTAAATTCAGGTTGCTAATGTTTTGTTGAGTATTTTTCCATCTATATTCATCAGGGGTATTGGTCTGTAATTTTCCGTTTTTTGTGGTGTCTTTGCCTGGTTTTGGTATTAGTGTGATGTTGGCCTCATAGAATGAGTTTGGGAGTATTCCCTCCTCTTCTACTTCTTGGAAAACTTTAAGGAGGATGCGTATTAGGTCTTCATTAAATGTTTGATAAAATTCAGCAGTGAAACCATCTGGTTCAGGCATTTTGTTCTTAGGTAGATTTTTGATTGCCAATTCAATTTATTTTCTGGTAATTGGTCTATTCAGATTTCCTGTTTCTTCCTGGGTCAGCCTTGGAAGGTTGTATTTTTCTAGAAAGTTGTCCATTTCTTCTAGGTTACCCAGTTTGTTAGCATATAATTTTTCATAGTATTCTCTCATAATTCTTTGTATTTCTGTGGTGTCCATAGTGATTTTTCCCTTCTCATTTCTGATTCTGTTTATGTGTGTAGCCTCTTTTTTTCTTGAGAAGTCTGGCTTGGGGTTTATCTATTTTGTTTATTTTCTTGAAGAACCAGCTCCTGCTTTCATTGATTCTTTCTATTGTTTTATCTTCTCAATTTTATTTATTTCTGCTCTAATCTTTATTATGTCCCTCCTTCTACTTTGGGCCTCATTTGTTCATCCTTTTCTAGTTTCATTAATTGTGAGTTTAGACTGTTCATTTGGGATTGTTCTTCTTTCCTGAGGTAGGCCTGTATTGCACTATATTTCACTCTTAGTACGGCCTTCGCTGTATCCCACAGATTTTGCAGTGTTGAATTATTGTTGTCATTTGTCTCCATATATTGTTTGATCTCTGTTTTTATTTCGTCATTGATCCATTGATTATTTAGGAGCATGTTATTAAGCCTCCATGTGTTTGTAGGCTTTTTCATTTTTCTCTGAGTAATTAATTTCTAGTTTCATACCTTTGTGATCTGAGAAGCTGGTTGGTACAGGTTCAATCTTTTTGAATTTACTGAGGTTCTTTTTGTGGCCTAGTATATGATCTATTCTTGAAAATGTCCCATATGCACTTGAGAAGAATGTGTATCCTGTTGCTTTTGGATGGAGTGTTCTGTAGATGTCTGTTAGGTCCATCTCTTCTAATATGTTGTTCAGTGCCTCTGTCTATTTTCTGTCTGGTTGATCTGCCCTTTGGAGTGAGTGGTGTGTTGAAGTCTCCTAAAATGAATGCATTGCATTCTATTTCCCCCTTTAATTCTGTTAGTATTTGTTTCACATACGTAGGTGATCCAGTGTTGGGTGCATAGATATTTATAATAGTTATATCCTCTTGTTGGATGGACCCCTTTATCATTATGTAATGTCCTTGTTTGTCTCTTATTACTTGCTTTATTTTGAAGTCTATTTTTTCTGATACAAGTACTGCAACTCCTGGTTTTTTCTCCCTGTTAGTTGCATGAAATATCTTTTTCTATCCATTTACTTTCAGTCTGTGTATGTCTTTGGGTTTGAAGTAAGTCTCTTGTAGGCAGCATATAGATGGGTCTTGTTTTTTTATCCATTCAGTGACTCTACATCTTTTGATTGGTGCATTCAGACCATTCACATTTAGGGTGATTATCGATAGGTATGTACTTGTTGCCATTGCAGGCTTTAGACTTGTGGTTACCAAAGGTTCAAGGGTAACTCCCTTACTATCTAACAGTCTAATTTAACTCACTTCATATGCTATTACAAACACAACCTAAAGATTCTTTTTTTTCCCTCCTTTTTCTTCCTTCTCCATTCTTTGTATGTTATGAATCATATTCTGTACTCTTTGTCTATCCCTTGGGTGACATCTATTTAGTCTTAGGAATACTTCCATCTATAGGAGTCCCTCCAAAATGCACTGTAGAGGTGGTTTGTGGAAGGTAAATTCTCTCAGCTTTTGCTTATCTGAAAATTGTTTAATCCTGCCTTCAAATTTAAATCATAACCTTGCTGGGTAGAGTATTCTTGGTTCAAGGCCCTTCTGCTTCACTGCATTAAATATATCATGCTACTCCCTTCTGGCCTGTAAGGTTTCTGTTGAGAAATCTGATGATAGCCTGATGGGTTTTCCTTTGTATGTGATCTTTTTTCTCTCTCTAGCTGCTTTTAAAAGTCTGTCTTTATCCTTGATCTTTGCCATTTTAATTATTATATGTCTTGATGTTGTCTTCCTTGGGTCCCTTGTGTTGGGAGATCTGTGCATCTCCATGGCTTGAGAGACCATCTCCTACCCCAGATTGGGGAAGTTTTCATCAGTTACCTCCTCAATGACACTTTCTATTCCGTTTTCTCTCTCTTCTTCCTCTGGTACCCCTATAATGTGACTATTGTTCTGTTTTGATTGGTCACACAGTTCTCTCAATATTCTTTCATTCTTAGAGATTTTTTTTTCTCTCTGTGCCTCAGCTTCTTTGTATTCCTCTTCTCTAATTTCTATTCCATTTACCATCTCTTCTACTACATCTAATCTGCTTTTAAATCCCCCCATTGTATGTTTCATTTCAGATATGGAATTTCTTAATGATTGAATCTCCATCTTAAATTTGTTCCTGTGTTCTTGAATATTTTTCTGTACCTCCATAGCATGTTTATGATTTTTATTTTGAACTCTCTTTCAGGAAGATTGGTGAGTTCAGTTTCATTTAGCCCTTTTTCTGGGGTTTGTGAGATTTTGGTCTGAACCATGTTCTTTTGACTTTTCATATTTCTGTGTGGTGCCCTCTAGTGCCCAGAAGCTCCAGTCTCTGGAGCTGCTCTGCCCCTAGAGTGAGGTTGGGTGTCGTACGGGAGCAATGCTGGTGCCTGGGGGGAGGAAAGATCTGTTTCCTGATTCCCAGCTGCCGTGCCTGTCTCCCGTATCAGAGTCAGTGGTCCGAGCACACATGTGTAAGCCTCTGTGCTTTGTGTCTCTAGCTGTTGTTGTAGGCAAGGCCTCCCTCTGACTGGCCTGACACCAGCGCAATGACTGCCTGTTTGCAAGCCAGTGCCATCAGGCCAGGAGGAAGGCTCGGCAGGCTGCATATCACATTGGGGAGCTTCGGAGCTGAGTAGCCAGCCAGTGGGGTGGAGCACCTGAAGCTCCTCAAAGTTCCCAATCTGCTGGGCAGAGCGCACCCAGACAACCTTGTCCCCCTATCCCTTCTCCTGCGCAGCAAGCTCTGTGCAACCCCACCCCTTCAGCAGCCCTCTCGCTGCTAGGAGGCCTGTCAGACCACCTGCCTTTCCCTTGTCCCAGAGTGGCCAGGTGTGGATCCTGTCTTCCACAAATGGCCAGAATCTGTTTCTCAAGCACTCTGCCTGTCCCAGCTCCCCATCCTCCAGAGCACCACACAATGTACGTTTCTGCTCACAAAGCAGATCTCCAGGGCTAGGTGTTCAGCAGTCCCAGGCTTCCACCCCCTCCCTGCTCTGTTTCTCAGGAGGCCCAAGCCATGGACAGGCTTCTGCCAATTGCCCCCCTAAGGATAAAAATAGCCCCCAAAGCTAACCCCTGTCTGAGCCCTTTTGAGATGATATATGCGAGACCCTTTTTAACAACAGATTTACTAGTAGACTCAGAAGCCCATCAACTCTTAGAGCATCTAATCAACTTAGGACAATCACAACAAGTAGTCATTGACTATAGAAACAAGGGGTTGCCTAACCCTGAAAGGGAACCCCAACCCAGCCCAACCTGGGGACATGGTTCTTTTGAAAACATGGAAGGAGGGCTCACCTTCAGACCTATTAAACCCCAAATGGAAAGGATCCTTCCAAGTGCTTCCAAGCACCCCAACAACTGTCAAGTTACTTGGAGCTGGGCCCACCTGTCCAGGGTAAAGCCTCACCTTCCAGACGTTATCCACAGGATCCCCAGAACATTGATACTTGGAACTGTGAGCTGCTAGATGTCTTAAAATTTCTTTTCAAGAGAGGTTGCAGTAGCGGCTGACAGGTAAATTCTGTTTAGGGAACCCCAAACTCTGGCACCCATCTTGGGAATCATACACCTCACAGGCACCCTCATTACTATAATCCTATTACTCACCTACACTCCCTAGGGTAAATCTGTTCTTGGTTGCTTCTAATCTAACCCCATAGATGCTTTCTTAGGATCTTGTTCCTCATATTCTAGTGGACATGGCCCTCTGATTATTAATCATAATCCTCACACTCATTTCCTTTCCAGAAATTCCTTCCTTCAACATCTTCGGACAAGAACCATCTCTGGAATGACTAGACTAACTACACAGACTGCTGGCTTTGTCCCAAATGAAACTATACTGAGGAGGAATCCCTTTTTGGGGATACCAGTGCCTTTGGAGGAATTGGTTAAATCACTTCCCAGTGAGTTTGATTATACCCTTTACTCTGACACCAGACAGGTGGTGGGCCTGTAAATGGAGGGCCTCTACCAGTCAACCTGCAATGGGTCAAAGGCTCCACATGGGCCACAGTTCAGAGCAACCCAGCTACTAAAAACAAAGTCAAGTATCCATATTGGTGACAAAGGCCAGCCTCTGTTTCAGAAATAAAAATGGATTGGGACCCTATTTAGGGAAATGCCTGGGTCACTGTGTAATCATACCCTACTGTACAATTCTATTATTTCTGGTCTTACACATATGGCATCTGGCAATGTCCCTGAGGAATGTGAAGTCATAGAACCAAAAAGTCCTATTACCCTATGGTAGGGAAACAATAAACTGAATCACTCAGTAACCTACACCAAATGCATAACTCCCCTTAACAATTCTGACAACCATGAGACTGTGAGAATTGGCCAATACTTGGGTTTTATCTGGAATAGACTCAATAAATCAGGAGAGGATTATATTCTTAGTTTAATCAGCAACCACTCCTCCTTGCCCACTTTAATCCTCTGCAACCTGCTTTGCCTACATAATCATTGGCACAACAGTATGGATGACTTCCCTTATTTTAATCACCTTTGCAAAGATGATTATTTCCTTGGAGTCCAGCCCTCCACATCTGACCCCTGCAGGCCCTGGGACCTGTCCATGGAGGCTCAATATTCTGCAATTAACACATAAAGCCATATGTTTGCTTGGTTACAAGTACCAACTACCAGAATGTCCATAAAGAAACTGGATGCTTCTTTGTGTGGGGGACTGATGCATTCCTTGAGCTGCTCTGGCTCTGGCAAGGTTCTTGCACCACAGTAGCCATAGTACCTGCTGTAACTAAAATAAACAAAGATGACTTTCCAGCCCCAGGACTAATCTCTAAAGTGGGCTCCTTCCTCCCTATGGCCTTACACCAAAGGAAACCCTGAGATCTTCTAAAAATCCCCAACTTTGGCATCCTTGCCATGGACAACCCAATTCTCGACCAAAACAGTACAGGCCATCCCATTGTTAGAAGTCTCCTTTGGTTTGCAGGGATCCCCCAATTAGAGAGCACCGTAAGAAGTATTTCATTACTAGTCCACCAATCCTGGAAAGCCACAGCGATGGGCAGCAAGGCTCAGCAACGCTCCCTAAATTCCCTAGCCCAGGTGGTCTTACACAACGGATGAGTAGTAAGTATGCTCACCCCTGCACAAGGGGGCACATGTATTTTGCTTAACGAACCTGCTGTTTCTATATAAACACCTCTGGCTAAGTAGAAGAAAATCTACAAGTCATCAAAAATAACATTAAAATCCTAGATGGCTTCACTAAGATGAACGCATGAGGATTATTTCGGGGACAATTCTTTCAGCGCCTCCTTGGATGGCTGGGTCCATGGACCTCTCCTCATTTCAACTGGGGTCTTACTATTCCCGGTCCTCATACTGGGACCACGCATTCTTAATCTCCTTGTCAAGTTTGTTTCCTCCACATTACAGAAGATCCAACTCCAGAAGATACTCGGACAAGGATTTCAACCCATCCATCAAGTTGATGAAGACATATCAGTCTAACTGCTGCCTTCTTTTACGTGGCCTTGTCCATCTTGGCCAGTGCTGAGGCAGCTCCATGACCCCTCCCGTCCCTGACAGATAGCAAGGGCTCCGTGGGCCCGCAGACTGGGACGATGCCCCTCCTCAGCAGAAGAATGGCCAACACCCATCTTCCCTTGCAAGATTTCAAGGGTCCACATTCCTTGAGGGGGGAGTGTTAGAGTGGGTAGACAGCCAGGCATGAGCAGAGAGGGAGGGCACTTCAGCTGGTGTTTGCATTTGGCTGGATGCCCACATTCTACACATTTCTCATAGGATGTGGGGAGTGAGAATACAGATAACAAACCAGCCGATCTTGGCCGGTTCCAACATGGAGGATACATTGACCCAAACTGCACCCCAAAATTCATTATACACTATTGACATAGTAAAAATCACACCTCCCTGTACCATTACAGTTCTGACGAGAACCAAATATAGCCAAAAACTACCCCACCAAGTGTGAAGGTGGATCAAGCTCAAACTCCAAGAAGACCCCACCTGCTCCCTTTGAAACCCGTCCCCATTTAGTGGACATTCATCCCCCTCCACATAAAAGGCTCCCCATTGTTTCCTCCAAAGCACCCCCCTCTGGGTCTGTGCACGCCAAACTCTTGGGCATGTACCCCCACTTTTCTTTAGACTCTTATTCTCCAAAGTAAACTCTTGACGCTCAGCCACTTTTTGTGTCTGCTCTTAAATTCTTTCTCATGACGAGACCAAGGACCCATCTCCAGTAACAGAAACACCAGTATAAATATCATCTTCAGGTAAAGACAAAGGGAATATATGAGGGGTGAGGAGGCCAGTAATGGGTGGCTATGAGGAAAAGCTCGGCAAACAAAGTTTAGATTTTTCATCAAGATCTGAAATCATGTTTTTGTTCCATTGATAAAATCACAGAGTTGACCATTTTCAAGAGATTTATCAGTGTAAATGTTCCTCACAAAACGGCAACTTCTACTGTCTTCTGAGCTCTTCCTGTGTCTGCTTTTTCTGAAAATAACTAGGTAGAAATAACCTTTATGCCAAAGAAGCACATTTTGCATGGCCTATACTCCCACCCTTTTTCCGTACCAGGTTATGTCAGCCCTAAAAAAGCAGAGAATCACTCCCAGCCCTCAGGCTGCTTGGGACAGTGGGGAACGTGCCCAGAGGTTCACCTGCCCTAGTGCAGATGGTGAAATATTCCCAGGCCCAGAATGTTGGTGCAAGCTGGCACACACCTGGTGTCACAGTTCCTTTCCCACTTACTGATCAGGTAGGATGGGGGTGTTTTCCTCGTCTTTCTGGGTAGATTTCCCAATTCCCACAAACATGCTCTGAGTCTGGCAGCAACCCAGAAAGCCAGCGGCTGTTACAGAACACTTGGGAGGCTCATTTGGAAGGTCTGGAACCTTCAGGGAGGCACTAGGATACCAGAGAAGGACTACATCCACTTGGAAGACTAGCCTAGAAAGAAACTTTTGTTGCGTTCACCATGACACCCACGAGGGACTCCCCCAGGCTGATTTGGTTTCTCCTGCTTGTTTTCCAGGAAGGAGATGAGTAAATGTTCCCTTAGATGGATTCCTTCTCTCCCATCCCAAGTCAGGGCTTGTCCTGCCTCTGCAGGTGATGAGAAAATAAGGCCCAGAGGGAGATGAGCTGACTGTGCTTCTGCCTTAGAAGTGGGTCCTTGTGTTCACATCACACATGCCCACCTGACCCCTTGAAGACCCATTGGTGAGTGTCTTGACTTCTTTGCTCAGGGCTCCAGGTGGGCAGTGAGACCAGGTAGGGTTTTTCTCTGTGAAATGTTAGGAGAAAACACTTCCAGTCATTTTCAGTCCTGTAATTTAAGGAAATCATCTGAAATCAACATCTATTTGCAGAAAAAAGGCTCCACTACTGATGATTCTTTCCAGAAAATATGCATTTGTGAGAAGAATTTTTTCACTTTGGCACATTTTATGCATTGGGATTGTTTAAGTTTTTGTATTTTACCTTGCAGTTTCAAATACATATTTGCATACTTAGTGTGCAGTTGTGATGATTTTAATTTTTTGTGTATCTATTATAGGCTTTAAGTTTGTGGTTACCAAAGGCTCAAGGATAGCTGTCTGACTATATAACAGTCTGTAGTAAGTTGCTGATTGCTCTATTTCAAACACAATGTAAATGTGTTTTTCTTCTTGCTCCTCCACTCTTTATGTATTGTCATAATCTGCACTTTTTGGGTATCCCTTGATTGATTTTGTGTATAGCTGGTTTTGCTACTTTTGTTTTAATTTCATACTTTCTTGGTAATTAATCTACTCCCTTTACTATGGGTTTATTTTTCACTGGTGAAAACTATGTAGCCTTAGGAACATTTACATCTACAGCAGTCCCTTTAACATATCCTGTAATGCTGGTTTAATTTTATAAATTCTTTGAGCCATTGTTTATCTGAAAATTGTTTAATCCTTGCTTCAAATTTGAATGATAATCTTGCTGGGTAGAGGATTCTTGGTTGAAGGTCCTTCTGTTTCAGTACATTAAATATTTCATGCTACTCCCTAATGGCCTGTAAAGTTTCTGCTGAGGAAGTCTGCTGATAGCCTGATGGGGTTTCCCTTATAAATAATCTTTTTTCTCTCTCTGGCTGCTTTCAATAGTCTTTCCTTATCCTTAATCTTTGCCATTTTAATTATATGTCTTGGTGTTGTCTTCCTTGGATTCCTTTTGTTAGATGCTCTCTGTGATTCCATGACCTGAGTGTCTATTTCCTTCCCCAGATTGGGAACGTTTTCAACAATTATTTCCTCAAAGAGACTTTCTAGACCTTGTCTCTCTCTTCTCCTTCTGGTACCCCTATTATGTGAATATTGTTTTGTTTGGATTGGTCACACAGCTCTCCTATCATTCTTTCATTCCTAGAGATCCTTTTTTTCTCTCTATTCCTCAGCCTCCTTGTGTTCCTGTTCCCTAATTTCCATCTAGTTGATTGTCTCCTCTACTTGCAACAATGTATTGTTCATTCCCTCCATTGCATTTCTCATTTTAGTTACTGTATTCTTCAGTTCTTGTAACTCTTTGTTGAAGCACTCTCTGGGATCTTAAATACATTTCTACAGATCAGTGGACATATTTATGACTTTTACTTTGAAATTTTTATCAAGAAGATTAGTGATCTCCATTTCATTTAGCCCTTTCTCTGGCGTCTTATCCTGTAATTTTTTTTGGAACATAGTCCTTTGCCTCCTCATTTTGCCGAGGTTTCTGTGTTTTTCTTTTGTATTAGATAGATCTGCTATGCTTCCTGGTCTAGAGAGTAATGGCTTCATGCAGAAGGTGTCTTGTGGTGCCCAGAAGTACAGAACTCTTTTCTCTCCAGCACCTGTTCTCCTTTGCTATGGAGCCCCAGTTGCTATTGGTAGGCAATGGGCAGGGTCGCCTTCTTGTCTGTGTGAGGGCAGTGGTTCAGCTCAGTCCAAGAGGCCAGCAGTTTGCCTCAGCTGGGCCCGTTGTGATCACAGCTGTGGCACTTCTGCTGGGATCACTGTGGCAAGGGCTACCCTCTGCCTGCCCTGCAGCAATGGGGCTGCTGAGTTAACAGGGTGAGCAGGGAAGTCCCATGACAAGTTGCATATGGCAGGGTGCACGGGCTACAGCAGTGGCAAGTCACTTGGTTGCAGAGCACAGGGGCGATAGTAGCAGTAAGCCTTTTGGTGGGAGCCTACGTGGGTGCTGGGAGGATTTCCCCACGGGGAGACAGCAAGGTGCATGGTGGAAGGGTGTGCAGGCTTGCAGAAATGGCACAACATGCACAGTGGGAAAGTGGCGCTAGTGAGTCCCATGGTAGGAGGCATGCCAGCGGCTGAGGCAACTAGTCACGTTGGAGAAGCGCCTCTGGGATGAACCACCAGTGATGTGGATGGAGCGTCTGGGGTTCCTGAAAGTGCCCAAACTATTGGGCCAAGGGAGGACTGGGGAGGTGTCCTATACCTGCCCTTTCTCCTGAGAGCTCAATCCAACCCTAACCCCTCTTGTACACCTCCCACTGCTGGCAAGTCTTCCAAAGCTGCTGCCTCTGCTTTGGACCTCAGGACTGGTGGGGCTTGCCGGTCCTCCACAATGGCCGGAGTCTCAGCCTCCCAGGGTGCTCCACCCCCTGGTGTCCAGCCCTGCTAATCACCAGAACCTGATGCAACGTGGGCTCCTGCTCCCAGAGCAGATCCTTAGGGCCAGGTGTGCAGTGCTCCTGGGCTCCTGCCCCCTTCCTGCTCCTGTGGGCTGGGTTGGAGTCCTGCTTGATCCAGTCTCTGCCACTTTATACCTTTTTGTGTGGTCTTTTCTTATTCCCCAAGTGTACATAGTCTCCTCTGCAGTCTTCAGGTCGCTTCCAGGATTAGCTGTATTTGCTGTAGATGCTTCCTTGGTGTGTGTGTGGGAGGAGGTCTCTGAATTGCCTTCCTACTTGGCCATCTTGAAACCCGATATTCGCTTTTTTGTGATGGTCTGGAACCTGACCCACAATATCTCTCGGGTGTGCCTGTACTATAATAAAAGTTATGTGGTCTTTCTCTCAACATACCTTATTGTACAGGACTCATGCTTCTTCTTGTGCTGATGAGATGATAAAATGCCTACATGATGAGATGAAGCGAGGTGATAACACAGGCGCTGTAATTCAGTGTTAGGCTGCTATTGACTTTCCAATGGTATGTCAGAAGGAAGAGCATCTGCTTTTGGACTGAAGTTGACTGGGTAACTGAAACCACGGAAAATGAAACTGTGGGTAAGGGGGAACTACTGTATTCTATACACAAGCCCTTTATTGGATATATGATTTGCAAACATTTTCTCCCAATCTACAGCCACCATGTTTTATTCATCTCTGGCTTCCCCTCCATACCCTGCCCAGATCCATTTCCTCTTCTTTCCCTTGATACCTGGTTCATCTCCCCTGGGTCATTTTCCTACATACTTCCAGAAAGACTTTGGCTAGACTACCATGCAGTCTGCAAACAGCAGCCCATGAGCATTTAAAAATGTACAGTGGATCATTTTAACTCCATGTGTGACATCCTTCAAAGACTCTCCATTCCCTTGGCATAAACCCAAGTCCTTGATAGTTGGCCTCAAGTGTCCCCATCATCAGACTCCTGCCGACCTGACTGGTGCCATCCTCTACCATTCACCCCCGTGCCTACCATGCCGCAACCACAGCAGTCTCTCTCCTCAAACACAATGAATGTGTTCCCTTCCCAAGGCCTTTGCACTAGTTATTGCCTCTGCCTGGAGTGTGCTTCATTCACCCTGTTCCACACATTGCTGCCCTTTCTGTCATATAGAAAGTTAAAATGTCACCACTTTTAACCAGCATTCCTTATATAGTCAATCTACATGGCTACCTCCACACTCTCTGGCATCATGCTATGTTATCTTTCTGTAGCGTTATCACAATATGACACTTTCTGTTTATTGCCTGCCTCCACTAGAATAAGTTTCATGAGAGAAGGGACTTTGTCCTGTTCATTTTTAGATCCCTAGTATCTAGATCCATGCCTAACACATAGTACAAGCTCAATACACTCTTGTTGAATGTCTGTGACTCTAGCACCTACCTCTGTGCCTGGCGCCTGGCCACAGAGTAAATGTTTGCTCTCGAAATTTGTCAAGTAATCCATCCCTATGGCACCAATGGTTGAAATGCATCCCTGGGCTAGAAGAGGGAGAGAAAAGACACATATGCAGAAAAATGACAAGAGAAAAGTTTTCACAGAAGCCTTGTCTTGCCAATGGGTTTCATTCCTGGGCAAGTTTACTATGGATTCAGTGAGACCGAGGAATGACAATGGAACATTCTCGGGGTGAAAGGGTTATACCCAACTTTATTCCCATAGTGGCAGGTCAATCACTAGAATCCCATTCACTCAGAGTTAGTCTGCATGCAGCAAGCTAGTCTCTGCCTCTGGGCCTCTCTGCCCCCACAGCCGCCTCAGTCTCTGTCCTCGGCGCTGCCACCACTCCAGTCTCTGCTCTCCTGCAGCTGTGCGGCCCTGCAGCCGTGCAGAAGCCATGTGGCCATGCCACCATGTCGCCCAGAGGACTGGGCGAAGCTCTTTATATTATAGAGTCAATAGCAACACATTGCCCACACGTGTGCAGTGACCTAGATGACCAGGGCCAAGTGAGAATCCTGGCCATAGGAACCTCCACTTATCCACAGCCTAAAAGAGGTCAATTCCTCTAGAAGTGTTTTGGGAGCTTTGTGACAGACTTGCCATGTCCTCAGCTCCAGCATGGGCTCCCACGCAGGGGACAGCCTTCCCTTGGCTGCTGGCGTCATTAGCCTATGCAGAATGCACACAAGGGCAACAGCAGAGCTGGCAGGTGTGGTCCAAGGCCTTCAAAGGCCTGCCTGTTAAAGGAAATTGGACCTGTTTGACCTCACCTGCTGTCACTCTGCTCCTGTGCTTCCTGGTGTCTGCAAGGTGGTTTCCCCATCTCAGTCCTCAGCACAGTGGGTCAATCCTCCTACGAACTGGGGGCAGTTTGCTGTTCCCATGCTTCCATGGGGCACCAGGCCTGCAGGGTGAGCACAGCGCTTGAGGGCTGGGGGCAGTTTTAACCCAGGGCCAGCTTGTCTCTTTACAGGCTTGCCCATGGGCCGTGTCTCCCCCCGAGAGCCTGGCGGGTGAGTGGTGTGGGGAGTCTCCATGCGCACTCACACTGGCCCTGTGCGCCAGGATGCTGCTGAGGACACGCCTGGGGCAAGGCGAGGAGCCGCTTCCTGAGCTCTGGGCCCCTCTGGGTCCTGAGGAGAACAGTGCCATCCACGCCGCCTTGGCCTGGGAGAGAGGTTTCCCCAAAGTTAAGACCCCTCTCTCGGCTCCCGGAGCCAGGTGAGGCTTCAGCTGTCACTGTAGCCAAGAGTCATGATGTAAATAAACTCCCAGAACTTTCTTATCTGAGGTGGAGACTCCAGATGCCAGGGCCATGTTTGGGCAGGGCTCACTGGGGAGAGTCACCTTTTTTTTTTTTGTGGCATAAACTTCTGGGAAGTGGCTGCCCTGGGTGTGACCCTTCTGTGGACTGACTAGCTCAGAGGTAACTGGCGAGGCAGCACGCATGGGTCCGTCGGGCACCTCACCCTGCACTCCAAGCTGGCCTGGGTCCCGAGGCACCGACCGGAGTCCAGATACAGTTAGAATTTTGCCTCTGATTTTGTTCTGTTGATGTGTCCCTGCCTCCATTCTCAGCCCAGACTGGAGAGTTGGGGCAGGAATTCTGTCCGGGGTGACTCTTCCTCTTTTTAGACTGCCGAGGGCCCTGCTCCCTTTCCCACCTAGCTCTTGGCCTCAGTCAGGCCAGATCCTCGGAGGGAATTTTCAGGGGTGCCTGAGACCACCTGGAGACACTAGAGGTGCTCAGCCTAGGATGCGGGCCTCCCTGGGCTGTGACACTGTGGGGAGAGGACAGGGTCGTCGTTCTCTGGTGTCCCTCAGCAGTCATCTTAGAAAATCCTATCTTCACCTTTGCTGGAGTTTCTGCTCCCTGGCACCTGTTCAAAAGCCACAGACCAGGAAGCAGGCACCTGCCTATCTGCCTTAGCCAAAGTCCATCCTCAGTCCTGTCACTGCCCTTTGCACCCGTCTTTACCTTGTTCCCCGTGTCTCCTCCCCCAAGAGGAGAAAGGGGAGTCTTTCTGTTGCCAGCAGGGGGCGCTGCTACCACAGGGTCAGAGCATCCAGGGGCTGGGGGCTGAGGGAGCGAAAACTAATTCCTTGGTACAAAGGTGGCCCTGCGGGTGGACTCTACTCCTGCTGGACAGTGTTGGGATGATGGATTGATAGACACGCCCCATCCAGCAGTGGGGTACCCTTAGCCAGCATTCTGGGCACGTTGTGCTCAAACACCCATGGTCCAAAGGGCAAGGCTGAGCAATCTTGGTATATTGCTTCAGATTCTAGCTGTGGCCACCAGGGGCCTGCATTCCAGGGCAGGCTGTGACCTTCCTACCTCCTGTCATGCTCTCCGTAGCTCAAGGCCCTTGATTTCCCAGATTCAGAACCCAGACCAAAGCCAAGGCCTAGAGTCGTGCCCTGGCGCTGGCTGGAGGTATACATGACCCTTCAGCAGAGTGGGGGGCTCCCTATACTTCTCCCAGAATGAGAAAGCTACAGAGGGCCCCAGAAGGGTCCTGCTCCAACCCGTCCACATCCTGGCCACCCCAAATCCTGTCCTCTGAGCCTGCTCTCGAGTAGGCCCACTTCTCTGCATCCCCTGTGACTACAGCCCTAATCCACCTGGACCACTGGAGCGGCCTCCTGCCCGTCACCCTGCCTCTAGTACACAGCATGGCCCCAGACTCAGGTGAGGCAGGGGGTGCCTAGGGTGCAAAATTTAAGAAGGCACTCACTCTCAGGGTCATGCAAGCACAGAGCTGGCCGCCAGAGTGCCTCCCTAAGTGCGGCGGCCTGGGGGGCCCTCTGCTATCCCAGTGGTGCTCCACGTGCTTCAATCTCCATGGCAGCTACAGGTTTTCTAAGGCACAGTTCAGACTCTCAATCACCCTCCCAGGGCCTGCTCTAGAATTTACTTCAACATCTGATGTCAGACCCTGTCTCCAGAAGGGGAGGAACCACGGCGCCGGCCCTCAGGAGCCCGTCTGCCAGGATAAAGCCCAGACTCCTGAGTACAGCATTCGGGCCTCCTCAGCACGGCCCCCACTCCCTGGTCCAGTCTCAGCTTCTGGGGCAGCCACACAAGGCCTGGCAGCAAGCACGACCTGTCTTGTACTCTTGAGTTTCCAGGCTTACCCCTGGGCTGTCCTCGCATCTTGGAATGTGCTCTCCCATCACTGGCCTATTAAACTTTGACTCATCCTTCAAGGCCCTACTGAAGGCCACCTCTTCACAGCAGACTGAGATAGACTGCTCCTGTCCCCACACCCCAGCAACTCTGCTCCTGTGCCTCACACTCCAGGTGTGACACACATCTGTCCTACAATCAGTGAGCACTTACTAAGTGCCTATCTTTTCAAGGAGTGTGCTGGGTGCCAGGGAGGTGGCTGTGAGTGTAACATCCACATCACATCAGGCGAGCGGGAACCTGGCTGCTCAGTTCTAAGTCCCCTGCACAGCCCTCATGAGTGCAGAGCCAAACAACTTTCAGTGACCATCAGATGCCCCCTAAGTCTTCAGCCTTCCGGAATTACCGCTCCACTAAAAGCAAATACATGTACACTCCAGCCCATAAGGCTGTGGGAAGCCCTCCGCAACATTCACAGGGGTTCTTGAGGGAGAACGACTTTTGTTTCCTGGAGGTCCCTGGTCACCAGAGGCCTCCTAGTTCAGAGCTCCTTCTCCCAGAACGGGCACACCCTAGCCCCTTTTGCCCCGCACTGTGGACCTGGTCCTCTGGAATACTCCCACAGTAGCATTTCACACTGGCTATCTGATGTGGTTTGTCACCTGCCGACCTAGAGGGCAGTCAGGTGGGTCTCCTCTGACCCTTCATCCCTCCTGCCAGTCAGTCAGTCAGTCAGTCAGTCAACAGATGCCTTCTCAGACCTGGCTGAGGTCCTCTCTAAACTGAGTCCCTGTGCAGACATCCCTTCATGGAGAGGAGAGAGCACCCACCTGATGGTAACAGCCCTTTGCCCTTGTTTTGTGGCTGGCTGGCCCTTGTCCCTGGACTCCCAGGCTCTCTGTAGGACTTAGAGGGGCCACATAATGTGAACAGGGCAATGGGAAAGGGAGCAGGGGTCCACTCGGAACATCAGACCTAGACAGAAATGACCACAGTGCTGCTCAGAGAAGCGGCATTCCACCCTCCCTCCCACCCTTTGGGGCATCCACGAATTTCTGTGGAAATCTTCGTGTTGACAAGACCATCTCAGAAAAAGCACATACTCCTGAGAATATCTGAATCCATCATCCATCCATCCATCCCCATCCATGCCACACTGGTTCATAGGGGCACCTACTGAGCTCAGCCAATCCTGGGGCTGCCGCAGGGAACAGGACAGAGCACCCAGTGGGCACCCTGTTCTTCTCCTGCCTCATGCCCTGCTTTCCTTCCATGAATGCATCTATAACTCAGCACCTGCTCGGTCCAGCTCCAAAAACATTCCTGCTATTTCCTAGTTTAAGCTACATCTACTGCTTCTGAAATGTGACCTCAAATGGAGCCCAACACAGACACTCTGAAGACCAGGTGCTCTCCAAGTCATACTTACAGTCTAGGAAGAAGGTAGCGCTCCCTATCTCAAGGATACTGTTTGGACTAGGCAGAGGGCCAGCAGCAGCGGGTCCAGCCTTGGGCCACAGGAGGAGAGGGCAAAAAGCAATTTAGTCTGGGGCCTCATTAAATAGCTGCCATGGTCGCTGGGCCCTCAGGGGCACCCCCTCACTGTACGGAGCCTTATTCCCAAGACAGCGCCTGGGGTCGGGATTCCCAGGCTGAGTCATCGGGGTCACCAGGGGCTGTGCTCACAGCACAGGCTCCACTCTTGCAGCATTTGGAGTTTCCCTGGCTCTCTCCCAGGCCAGCCATCCTGATCCTTAGCCTGGGCTAGAGTAAGTCAATGCTGGCCCAGACAAGAGATGCTAAAGGGTCTGCCTGCCTGCCTGCCTGTCCTCCACTGGCTAGCTGGCTGCCTCCAGAGTGGCTACCACTGCTACCTGCCCCACACTGGCCTTCTGGAGTGAGGGAGCTCTACTTGATTTGTCTTTCCGGGAGCCAAGTTCTCAGGGCTATGAGGAGGAACAACCCTATCACAGACCTGGAGTCCGAAAGCAAGAATTTGGGAGACAGGGGCTTGCAGGTGACACAGCCCAACCTGATCCCAGATGTTACTTTGGTCTGAATTCAGGGAAGACCCTGGATTCTGTCTCACCATCCAAATTCTCAGCTTTCCTGGCTCAGACCCAGGCCCAACCCACAATGATCCCTGGCCTGAGCACCAAGCCTAGGGAGGGAAGGAAGTGGCCGACCCCCACAGCCTGCATTCCTCTGTGATGACCACAGTCTACTCACTGCCCAGCCACCCCATCTGGAAGGCAGTTCCTAGGGATCACAGAAGACTCCTCAGTGGGGCCGAGGCCTCTCCTAGAGTGGGGCCTTCTTCATCTGGGGGCATCAGCCCAACCCGACTGGGTGAGGTGGCCAGGAGAGCTGGCCCCACAGGTCCCTGGGGAGCAGAAGGCAAAGACCCACCCTAGATGCCTCCAACTCTGCTTCTTCCCCCGGCCATGGGCACTCACTGGGCCCCTCCCTGTGGTTAGTTAGCCCTGTTCTAGGCCCTGGGGACCCAGCTGGCTGGACTAGGCAAACAGGGCTACACCCTCCAGGGCCCCAAGTCATGCAGGAGGAATCCTTCAATAAATGACATTCACAGAGCAGATACTTTCAGTAATAAAAGGAGCTATGAACACAAACGAGATGCGACATACAGCGACGGGTAAAGGGAGCTCCCGGTTCCTCAGCCCCACCTGCCTGCTCCCCTGTGCCTTCAGCCCCTTCAGTACCAACCGCCTTCTGCGTGCACACCACGCAGGATGGGGCTGGGGGCAGATGCATTCAGGCTTTTCCCGGGCCGGTTTTCCCCGGCTCCCGCTGGAACTTCCAGAAGGCCGCTGACCCGCGACACTGGACGCCGCCCGTCCCCCGCCCCCCGCGGCCGCGCGAACCTCAGCGCTCCCGGCGCGGTTCCCGGAAACTCCTCGATTTCCCTGTCGCCGCGGCGTTTGCAAGAAACCGAAACCCACGCCCCGCCCCTCCGACGCGGCCTAGCGGAACCCGGGGCCTGGGCATGCGGGCCGATCCGAAATGGGCGGCGGGCGCGGCCCGGCCCCCGTCGCCTCCCGCGCCGGCCGGCAGCGGCGGGGAAGGGGAGCTTCAGCCGGGCCCCGACCCCCGGCGGCCGCGGCCGCCGCCCAGTCCTCCCACGGGAAAGCTGCGAGCCTGACCCGAGTCGCGCCGGCTGCGGCGGATGGCAGAGTCCAGCGCGAACGCAACGCGGCCGCCCCCGCAACCCGGAGGTGGGCGCCATTTCTGTGCGCCTACTGCGTGCCCCCCACACCGGGAGGCGAGGAGAGAAGGGGCATTACGAAGAGCTTTGCAGCCCGAGGGCGGCTGGCTTCCTCTCGCGTGGGAGGGGCGGGGGAGGTAATGGGCACAGGGACGTTTAGCAGCTAGTCCGAGGTCACACAGCCGGTGGCCCGCAGCTGGAGGCCGGCGGGGAAGGAGGAAGTGCCCGGGTCCGCGCGCAGGTGAGCCGCGCGGCACGGGCGGGGCCGCCAGCTGGGGGGGGGGAGGGCGGCGCGGCCGGGAGCCTTTGCTCTTCTCCCGCGCTCCCTCCCTTTCCAGGAAGCCCGCCAGCTCGAGGCCGGCCGCTTACCCCGGCTCACCCCGAGCCCGGGCCGAGCTGGAATGTGGAAGTCGGCCCAAAGGGCCTGGGCCCCGTGCCCTCCCAGCCAAACACACACACCTAGCTCGGGCCCGGGCAGCGCGAGCGTGGGTCACCTGGGAGAGAGGGGCTTCAGACCAGCACTCGGATTCCCCGGGGCACAGCCCGGGTGTTGCAGTCCCCGTGAAGGCCGAGAAACCTGCTGGGGGCGCCCCGGGCGAACGGCGGCGGGTGCAGGACCCCCCTCGCGCGGGGAGGGAGTGCGCTGCTCGCCCCCAGCCCCGGTCGCCGCCGCGGGGCCTGGCCCGGAATCCACCCCCCACCCTCCTCGGGGCCCCACGGGGCGGATGGGTAGCTGAGGTCTCTCTCCTCCCAACGCAGTGTTTATAAGAAATGAAACTGCACAGGGCATCAGCGGCAGCCCACATTGACACCCCTCTCTCTCTCTCTCCGGGATTCCGGAACAGTCCAGAGCGTTGGAGCAACGCCGGCCCACTCTCGTGTGGCAGGAGCCCCTAGTGGGTCCTGTACTTCCCTCCGCCAGCTGCAGCCTCCCACTCTACATTTAGGATTTTCATTACAGCACGACATTTATTCTGCTGTGTCATACAGCATTTCTGCCAGAGTTGTGAGAGGGGAGGAGCTAGTCTCGTGCCCCAGCATATCCCCAGGGCCAAACCTGGACTTGAACCAGAGCAGGAGAGCGATTCACCTTTACTGAATGCCTTAAGCGACTTTATTTCTAACTAGGCTCCTTGCACGCAGGGTGCCTGGATTCTATCTTCAGGCTTTTGAATGCTTTCTGATCGTTTTATGCCTGACTTGAGGTCTGCACTTCACAGTACAGGACTGCCTGCCTCCCAGGTTTGCTGTGAAAACGGAGATGATGGTTGGGAGGGACTCGGAGCATCCCAGAGAGCCCTCCCTTTTTATCTGGAAGGCTGAAATACAGGCTGGGGAGGTCATCTGCTTTGGGGACTTGTGGCCTCCTCTCTGGAGGCCCCACAGGAGTTCAAGGCTGCCCTGCTCTCAAAAACCTAGTTAAAGCCTCCCTGGGTCCTGTACTTTAGGACTAACTGGAGCCCACCTAGAAGGTGAACAGTGTGTTCTGAGGGCCTGCAGAGGGGAATGGGGACAAGACTTGGTCCACCAGGCCCCCACAGAGGTGATCTTGCCCCCAGGATCCTGATTGCAGAAGTCACCTCAAAGGAGGCCAGGCCAGTTGCTCAGCCCCTCCTGCCAGCCTAGAAAACCCCAGAGCCTAATGCAGAGAAACTACATAATAAATGTACCCTTACTGAGTGATGCATCCTGTGATACGATGCATCCTGTGAGACCCTGCTCCAGGGCTAACCCCCAGCTAACTCCAGCTGCAGGCAGAGGAGCCTGCTCAGGTTCTCCTGCAGAAAAATGCAGACTTTGTACCCCAGAAGGTCACCACCCTGAAGGTAATAAGTGGAGAAAAGGCAACAGGAAAGTTAAGGGCCGGGGGGTTCTGAGGAGGGGAGGGGCTTCTGGTTCCCTCGTATTTCATAGGAAACCAGGCATTTGCTCTAGGACTTTAAATGAAACTGAAATTGAAGTGTGTTTAGAGGCAGGGAGAACTGAGGTTGAAAGAGAGAGGTGAGTATTACTAAGTGCTGGAGGAAGACAGACTGAGGAGCAAATGGAAGGAGCAAAGAGATGAGAGGAAAATACCAGAGGTGTTCAGAAAATGGAAATGCAGCAAAAGGTATGTGCATTACTGTTAATATATGTAATTTGACTAATGTTTTACAATTTAGAAAATAATTTGTCTAATTTCATCTTTATAACAAGAGAGATGGGCAAAGAGGGACAGTAACATTCCTGAGGTCACATAGCAAGTTGCAAAAGCACAAGCAACCTGGCTTTCAGACTCAGATCCTGTTTTCTTAAGTTACTGCCAAAGGTAGGGGAGCTTTGGGCAGGAAGGTTGGAATGGGACCCCCAGGACCAGAGTGAGCAGCAAATCGAATGTGGGGCTAAGGATGTTGAGGTGAGTGGCACCAAGAGAGGTGTGTGTGTGTGTGTGTGTGTGTGTGTGTGTGTGTGTGTGTGTAGAAGCACAACTTGGAGAGGGGAAAGGATCAGTTCTGAATTACTAACAAAAGGGGTTAGCTTTATTTCACTGATTTGGAGTATAGCACCCCCAATCATGATAAGCAGATTCTTAAAGGCTTCAAGAGAAGAATCCCTTAAAGTTAAAAGCTTAAAAAAAAAATGATTGTCAAGGAACAGTTCAAAGATGTAAATAACAATTTCATTGGTAAATCCTAACATTGGGGAATTTCTCCTAAGCGCAAAAAA
>JAQQAC010025234.1:4553498-4596975 GCA_029783875.1 Phataginus tricuspis
GGCGAGCAGGACCCGGCATCATGGTGGCTGTGGTGCAGAGAAGCAGGTCTCCTGTGGGCCCCTTGACATAAAAAGCCTGACTCCACTGCCAAGTGAGGTGGAGCCTCCCTCCTTGGGGCAGGGCTTCTCCGGACCTGGCAGGCAGGGTCTGGGCTCACCTGTGGGTAGAAAGCTGGCCCTTTCTCTCGGGAAGATGGGGTTCTGAGACTGGTGTGTCATGTGGCTCAGACGGGAGTCAGCCTCCAGCTTTTCCTTCTGAGCCCAGCTGCCTGGAGAGGGTCTCGCTGTCGCTGAGCTGGCCTGAAGGAACAGACCGGTGACCTCAGAAAAGCACAGCACCAACGCCAGGGCTGGCTCTGCACTAAGAGACGATTGCACTAAGTGAATCCTGTTCCCAAAGAACTGCCTCCCTTCCCAGATGAGCCCTGGGGACCATTCCCAAGCCAATGAAATGTGAAGGAAAAATGGGGTCCTGCAGGAACTGCTTCCTCAGCCTCAGAGGGGCTCTGCCCTGCTCTGCTCCCTGCTCGGGCCAGGGCGCGTGGGAAAAAACACGGCACTTTTTCTTGTGGACCTTGGCACATTCCCACTCAGAGGTGTACACTAACGTTTCCCCTAAGCTCTCGGCCTTTGCATTTATTTATGCAGTGCCTTGCCCTGTGCCCACCTGCCCCCTCAGCAGGCCCAAGGAGGGACGTGTGAGCGCCTTGGTGTGACTTAAAATCAGAAATGCCATCCAACCACTAAATCATGTGTGACCACATATGTACATTTGTGTAAATATGTACATTTGTCTTTTTATATAATAATTGTTTATAAGGAGTATGGCCTTTTATTTAGAGGTAAGTTGTAGGTGATTACACTTTTATTTTGAAGACACTCTGATGGACTCATTCTTGGCATCCTACCTCCTGAGCTTGACTTTGGGGTGAGCAATGACGTACACATATTGCAAAATTTCAGTTACGCCCACAGAGAAGGAGGAGAGGCTGTCATGGCCGAGAGGCATGGTCATGTAAACATAGTCACTTGCCTTTGGCTTTATAGCTAAGACTGAGTGGAATTGAGGTTCCTGAGGCTGGGGAAGTGTTAGGTTTTGAGTTCTGAGGAATTAGCTGTGGACTGTCCTGCTGAACTCACATGCAAGTATACCTCAGTGTTACTCCATGAATTTAATGATTGGTGCAGCAGTCACAAACCAGCCTTAAAAAGGTCCCTGATGCCTCTTGTGTCATGCGTTCCTTGTCCAATTTGTGGGAATGGGAATGTTTTCTGCCTGCACTGTGCAGGCGGGTGTGATCACATGCCAAGTGAGCGCTTGGAATGTGAATGGCTACTGTGATGGTGGAACAGAATTTCAGGTCTTACTGGTTAAGACTTAGTCCCATGTGGCCTGTGGCTACCATACTAAACAATAGAATAGACGATCCTGGTTCAGGGGCAGATCTGATCAGGAAGCTGGGGTGGCTGGCGGACACGGGACTGGCTGGGGCTATCTACCTGAGGAGTGTATTTTGACAGCCCACAGAAACCTACTGATGCTGAATCCCAGTCCCACAGGGCCCTGTGAAACAGGTCCATGCACAAATGTTAGGAAAGCCCTGCATGACCTTACGTGAAGCAGGTGTCCTTCACATCGTTTCAAGGTTCTGGCTGGGCTAATGTACACACAATCTGAAGGGGTGTGGATCAGAACAGTGTTTCTGAAGAACACAGGTTGGGAATCACTGATGTCAGTATATACCCCCTTCAGATAAGACCCAAGCCTCAAGTGTGTGTGGCAGTGGGCTTTCTCATCTCCCCCTTCTCTGGCCCTGGGGTATGAACAGTACGAAGCAGGCAGGCTGGCCAAGAGAAGTCCGCTGGCCTCACTAGCATCACCCAGGGAAGGAGGTCATAGCAGTAAGGGGGTTGCCCTGGGAAACCAGCCCTGTGGACACATCTGTACTCAGTTGCAGAAACCACTTGGACTGATCCACTCACTGGGTCCAGCCCTCTGGAAGGATTGTGGGCCCTTTGTGGGGAAAGGAAGGCCAAGGAAGAAAATTATGAAAAGGCTGGGAAATGGGCAAGGCCAACTGTCATTCTCTGCCAAGCTCAGAAAGCACATATCCTGGTACTGGACATGCCATATGGCGGGGTAGACGGCCTCCTGCTGAGTGGGCACAGCCTGTGGGCATCTGGGTAGATCCCAATCTCAAGCCCTGCCCATTCAGAAGATTCGCCTGGAGTTTCCTAGCGTTGCCGCACCTGGGGGCAGAGGAATGGGTAAGATGACCTTACCTAGCTCCTGCGGAGCCCAGCCGACCTAGGAGAATCAGCCTGGGGCGGCTAGCATTCTTTGGCTTCTAACTAGGAGCTTGCCGAGGTCTCTGGGTGGCTTTTCCAGGCAAAGGTGTGTGTGTGTGAAGCCAGGTCTAGTGATTGAGGAGGGATGGGAGCGAAGGGATGCAACCCACATCAGAGCAGGGACTGCCTCCTACGTTTCCACTCTCGTCCTTCAGCCTGACCTCTGACAGAGTAGGCAGTGGGTAAATCTCTCAAGTTACAGTGCCCACAGTGCCTCACCTGTAAGTTACCAAAATGGGAGAGGAACTCCATCCCTGAGCTCCCATTCTCCAAAGCTAAGAAGTAGTCCTGAGCCCCTCCAGCTCTTCTTGCTCCAGGATTCTAAATAATTGGGACCGACTCCTTGGAATGTCCTGGGAGGAACCCCCAAACTCCATCCCCTCCCCACCACAAGGGCTCTGGGTTCTAGGGACCAGGCCTGGAGGAGGACCATGGAATAGTGTCAGACCTTCCAGAACGGTGAGCTGTCCCATCACACTCCACCATGGACGGTGGCCAGGGCCTGACTGTAGAAACAGTTCAGTCCGACTGCTCAGCTAAGGGTGAGGGCAGCATTGCTAACTCCTTAGGCACACGGTGCTTGAGACGGAGCCATAGCAGTATAATCCAGGCCAAACTGGGGCAAAATAATGTAAGGTCATTCCAAGGATCTGCCAGTGCTTTTGAAGGTCATTCCCAGGAGTTTCAGTCTAAACCCAAATGGTGGAAGCTCTTGGCTGAGGTAGCTGGGTGGTCACTGAAAAACCTGTTTTGTAGGGGTTGGGGCTATGATGACAGCATTGTCACCAACAGCCACTTTCCAATGTAGTAAATTGGTAAGGTGGGGCTGAGGCTCTCAGCTAGAACTGCCAAGTCTATAGATGAGGTCAAGGGCACTTCTAGTCAGTCACAGGGGTTTCCTTACTCCAAAGGTATCGTTTACCTGGGCAGGTTTATTCATTTAGCTCATTTGGCAAAAAGAAGAAAGCTAGAGGCCAATATGCTAGCTGCCCATACAGAGGCTCGTGGTGGCAGAAGATCTTTAGGGAAGACAGATGCAAACCACCCGGTCTTGGTGCATCCGTTTTTAACATCTCTCAGTGCACGGTGTGCAAGGTAAGAGCTTTCTCAGATCTCTCTGGATGTCTCAGGCCGAGAGATGCCAAAGACAGAACTGAAGTCCTGGGAAAGCCCAGCTGGAGCCGGGCTCCTTTCCCCTGGGAGTGATGCTCCCTGGCTGTGGGGCTGGGTCACGTCCAGCCTGTTATTCTCTAGGCCCATTTCGTCTTTGCTCACACTGCATATATCCAAAAACCTTCTTTTAATGGGGTACAGGTTTCCTCTGCAGCCCTCTTGGACCACCCAGCAAGCTTCTGTCACTGTCAGATGGAATGCGCGTTCCTAACCGTGGCACAACTGACTCCATTGCGTGGATGCATGAAATTCATTGGAACTGTGCACTAAGCTGTACCCACCTGTGCCAACAGCCAAGGGGCAGAAGGCCTGGGGAGGGAGAACGGAAGCTGGCACATTCCACTGTCCAGGAATGAAAGTACTGGGCAGAGCAGGGCTTGTCTTTGTCAGCCAGGGCTCCCTGGTGAGGCCAAGTGTAAGGCAGCCCCGGGTAAAGCTCCAGGGAGCTCGCCATTTCTGCTGATTCTCTGGGGTAGCAGAGTTGTAGAAGCCCCGACTTCTGCAGGCTCAGTGGTGGGGCAGGCCTCATGTGTCTATGCTAAACGCTTAATTTCAGCTGGGGAGATACTGGAGGCAATGAGGCAAGAACATGATGACAGACTGCAAGCAGAGAGGCAGATGTCCAGCCTGCATCCTCAGCCAGCAACAAGAGCTCAGAAATGGGCTGAGCCTGAAAGAACCTTAAAGTTCAGTGGGCTAGAGACAACGTAGGACTTGAGTGCTCACTGCACCCGGCGCTGTGCCAAGGGCCCACGTGTGCCCCACCACAGCCCCAACTTGCAGACCAGGCAACTGAAGTTCTGCTGGCATAAGGCACTTGCCCGGGATGACACAGCTAATCAGTATGGAGCCTGGATCCCAACACACAGTTGTCAGTGCTCAGAGTCCAGACCACCGCCACAATACCAGGCTGTCCTCAGAGGAGGAAACCAAGGCTTGTGAAGGAAGTCTGGGAATGCTTGCCTAGGGCAGGGCACTAGCCCCTCATGCCAAGAAAGCATCTGGGGACACGGAGGGAAGGCAGCAAAAGTTGCAGCTGCTCTGGACGCCGTGTAGGACCCCGACTCTGCCTTCAGCTCCCTTGCCCTCCCCCTCCCTCAGGCCACATGGCTCTGCAGACACAGGACCCAGTGGGGTGGGATTTGCCTTAGTCCTGAAGGGGTGTGATGCCCCACCTATGCCCTGGAGGCCACCTGCAGTTTCGAGGGGTGGAGCCCTGGGGGCGGGACACAGACAGGCTTGTAACTTGGCCTCAGTGTGAACCCACTCCCAGCTCCAGAGGACTCTGGCCAGCTAGGGCTTATCTCATTTCTAGGGATCAAAGAGGACTTGTCATCTGCATTTCTTTCTGAGTGAGGTGACTGCAGCTCTCCTGTCTTCTGCTCTAAACCAGATCTTTTCCTGGGCAATGGGGGCCTCAGAGGCATGGACTCTGGGTGACTGTATAAGAAGGACCACTCAAGGTGTATCCTAACGCTTAGTTACGAAGCTGGAGTCCTCCTAGCTTTTTGGTTCCTGAGTGAACCCAGCACCCCTGATTGCTGGTGGGCTCCTAGGCTCACCTGCACGCTTCCTTCAGGGAAGGCCCCCCCTCATGCAGGCCTAGCTGAGAGGCAGCCTGGGTGGGCCACCCTCCCCTCCACTTCTGGCCCAGTGTCTTGGGTTGGCCTGGGTCCCCTCTGCTTCTGCCCCCGCCTTGTGCTAACAGCCAGGCGGATGTGGGGGTGTCCAGTTTTGCTACCATGTCCCCCTCAAACCAGCAGTCAGGAACTTCCTCAGAATTAGGGCAGCACCGTGAATCCCTCCACAGCAGTTAAAATCCTTGGCCACACCTTGGCTCAGAGAGGTGCAAGGATATGCCTGGGACCTTAGTTCAAGCAAAGTAAGTGTGCTGGGGTGGGGTGGGGTGGGGTGGGGAGAACTGTGTGCCAGGCTCTCTGAGAGAGGTGCCCTCGTGGAACAAGGCTGCTGTAGGGACACGGAGTTGTGTTTGGGCTGGCGGTGGAGAGGGATAGCCTTTAGGCCAGAATAGTTCTTACTTTCTTAAAAGTAAGAACAAGTCAAGAAGTCCTGTCACATGGGCCACCCCAGAGCGCTGGCAGACCAGGGTGGGGCTGCTACTCGCCTGTGGGACTGCAGCTTGGCTGCCTCTGCTGGCACCTGGGGCTCCCCTCTCGGTGCTCCTTCTGGGTTTGCCAGGATGGGGCAGGCGCTGCATGTTGAGAGCCGAGGTGAGGGCTGGGTGCTGGGCGAGAAGCCTGGGGTTCATGCAGGTCTGCAGGGATGTCCCACCTTCCAAGGTTCAGAACAGCCCAGCAACCATTCATCACCACCCTTGTCCTGCACTGGTAGGCAGCCAGAGCTCTTGGCCCAGAAGACCAGCTGCCCCCACCTGGGGGGCCTGCCTCAGGTCACTTGGGGGGCCCCATTTTTGCTCCCTGGCCATCCTAAGACACAAGCAATGTGGCCCCAGGGCCCTCCCTCATCTGACAGCCTGTGCAGGAAAGCCTCCCCTTCCAGTGCCTGCCTCCTTCCTGTGTGCCACTCCGCACGTTGTCTGTGTGGTGCCCAATCTCTCCAGCCAGACTGGAAGCTCCCTAGGGGCACGCAGCTACTGGCCTCCATCATCTCACAGTGCTCAGGCAGGCCTGCTCTGCCCGCAAGCAGGCCGGCTCCAGGTCAGCCCGAAGCCTCCAGGCTGAGAGGCAAGGGGGGGCAGAGTGGAAACTAGCTTTGCCCCACAGTCAGCCTCAGGCAGAGTGGGCCACGACCCACCAGCAGCCAGGGCCAAAAGCCCCACACGAGGGCCCCGGTGTCCCACGACATGCAGCACGGCCCACCTGTGACCCTCAGCAGGACTGTTGGAAGGTGGAAGGCTGAGGCGTCAGTTACTTTCTTTTATTCAAAATGTACACAAGTAAAAGGAACATGGTTGAATTAACATGTACAGAGTAAGAAATACAGATGAGTCAATAGAAACATTAACTAAAGCCACCTGCAATACACCACCCAGAAGAAATCAGGCTGTTAAAATTTTAGAAACTCAGGTGCAAACACAATTTTCCAGCTCCTCTGCTTGTATGCAGGAGCTCCAGCCCAAGCAGACACAGGCACGGCCTCTGCAGGGACGCCTCTACCCAGAAGGCTGCAGCAGGAATGCATACTTGCACTGCACCGGCCTGGGGGCCCCTCCGTAGCCACTGGGGCTCTCTGGACCCAGATACTGCACAGAGCTTGACATCGAAGAGTCCAAAGGGCCAGCTGTCTGTGCTGCAGAGGTAAGCTACAGTAGGTTAGCAGGTGCAAAGGGCTTTGGAGATAGGGTGACCAATTGTCCCCGTGTGCTCAGGACTGAGCCATTTCCCGGGATGTTGGGACTTGCAGTGCTAAAACTGAGAAAGTCCTGGGCAAACTGGGGCAAGCTGGTAACCCCACTTGGAGGGCCGAAGGCCTTGTCCAGCCCCTCCCTCTCTGCACTGTCCGCAGGCCCTGCCACGTGATCTTAGATTCCACAGGCCCTCACCAAGCAGTCCAGGGACAGAGGCTCCATAGGGGCCTCTAGCTCCTTCTTGGGGCCCCCCAAGGCTCCAGCCTGAGGCCTGGGGAAGGAGAGGGGAAAGGGAATGACTAGGCAGTCACCATCTGAGAAAAGGGGCCAGGCAGACACTGGTGTCAAGGGCAGCTAGGAATGCAGAGGGGGAGGGGCCCCAACACTTGGCCACCTGCCCCTCAGCTTTAGAGCTACCCTCAGACATCAGAGTCTGAGTCCTCAGGGGCTCTGTCCCCAGTCCTTAGAAAGTGCTCAGCCCCAGTGGCCTCCTGCAACTCTGGGGCCTCCAGCCTCGCACAAGCTCCTAGGTGCTCCTACTCCCTGATGCTTCCTGCCGGCTATCCCCACCTAGCACTGGGAGCAGAGGATGTAAGGAATCAGGGACAGGCTGAGATGAGTAAGGAGCAGTCAGGTGGCAGGGAACCTGGGCAGAAACGACCCCTCTGACAGTGGCAGGAACATCCTGTTGTGGTCTGGTCTGGCCCAGCCTATGTCTGAGGATGAGGCCCTGGGGGAACTGAGAGGAACAGGCAGAATAATGGCCCACAGTGGGATAAAGATGTTCACACCCTAATGCATGGAATCTGTGAATATGTTCTATTATGTGGCAACAGGGAATGAAGGTTGCCTATGGAATGAAGGTTGCTAATCAGCTCAATGTAAAGAGATTATTCTGGATTATCTGAATGTAATAAAGAGACAGAATAATAAGGGGAATAAGGAGACAGAAGAATCAAAACCAAAGAATGGCATTATGTGAAAGACCTGACAGGCCACTGCTGGCTTTGAAGGCGGAGGAAGGGGCTGCGAGCCAGGGAGTGCAGGCAGCCACCATACGCTGCAAAGGGCAAGGAAACAGACTCTCTACTAGAGCCCCAGAACAGGGATGCAGGCCTGCGACGCCTTAGTCCAATAATACCCATTTTGGACTTCTGATCCACAGGACTGTGAGGTTATACATGTGTGCTATTTTAAGCCACTTAATTCATGGTAGTTTGTTACAACGGCGTTACTAAGAAACCGCCTGAGGGATGCGGCTGCCAAAGCCCCACCAGTCAGTCAGTCTCCCAGCATGCCACGGCCCCTCTGCAAAAGGCGTGCTCTGCGGCGGGAGACCCGGAGCTGCTGCCACCCAGGTAGGGAATGGGCCTCTGCGGCTGGGGTGGGGCAAGACGGAAGGATAGCGCCTCCACTGGACACATCTACAGCAAACAGCGGCTTCCTGGAGCCCACTCCCCAGGCCTCCACTGGTGCCGCTCAGAGCCGTCCAGGCAGAGCCGCCCTGGGCCGGGCCTGGCCTAGGTCCCCAGGGTGGGCTTCTCGGTCCTTTCCACATGCCCTAACACAGCACTCTCCACCTTCGGCCTAACTAATGGGATCCAGTTCAGTTCCGAAAAAGCTGAACCAGAGGAAGAAGGTGCAGAGGAGAAGCCGCTGAGTTGGGTGTCAGCCAGTCCCTGCTCTGCCTGCCAGAGCTGTGTGCCCACCCACTGCTGGACCTTCTGAGGCCTCAGTTTCTTCTCGGGTGCGGTGGGTGTATCAGCTCGTCTTACCTGCCTCACAGGGTGTGTGAGTCTTGAGTGAGACAATGCAGAAAAATGATGTGAGGAACAGACTGAGATGCTGCTGTTGTGAACACACCGTAAGGATCGCAGCCCCACATGCCTTTGGGTGACGCAGATGATCACACACAGCCTGTGTCCGGGAAGGAGATGCGTGCAGGCCCGCCAACTGTCTTACCCATAGGTAGGAGGCTGCAGCCTGGCCAGGCGAGAAGAGAGACTTGTCTTTCTCGGAACCACTGCCTCAAAGCTCTCACCAGATGTGAGACGGAGCCACCCTGCAGCCTGCAGGATGTCCTCCCAACCGCCACAGACTGAGGCTTTGCTCATTTTATCCTAAGGAAAAATTTTGTAGGGTTTCTTTTGCATTGAGAGCAGTCCTTCCTTCTCATGAAACAACACTCAACCATTTTACAGGAAAAAGGTGGCCCACGAAGCTGTACAGAGTTGTAATCCACTGAAGACACTGCATGCGTTTATGTGGGACACCCACTGCAAGAAATGCATCAGGACACTAGTGGTGATGAATTGTATCTTCTTCCTTTCATCTCTGTAACTTAAAACGCTCTACAATGACCTACTCTTATGAGAAAAAAATTACATGTACGTATATATGAAAAGCGTCAGGGACTGACTTTTGTGGGGGCTTGGGTTGTTATTTGAGCGGGGTCCTGTCCAGGCCTTGCTGTGGGGCCTGAGAGACTCACGGCTTTCCCTCCCCGGCCTTGGTTGGCCTGGGCAGACAAGACGCTGGGCGAGAAGCTCTCTAGGGTCCTGGAAGCTCCATAATGAAGGTTTCCACCTTCATCTCATTCACCGCTGCTCCATGCCCGCTTCCAGTGCTCCTCTGTTCCTAGAAAACTTATTCAGGCCTTGAGGTCGCGCCTGCCTCTCACCAGCCTCACATCTCCCCTGGAAGCCCCTCCCTCCTGGCATTTGTCTGAAGCACAGTCTGCACTTCTCAGAGCCCTGCCCTTCCTTGAAGAACAAAGCCTGCCCAAATCCTGTGCAGCCTGCTGGCCTGCTGACCCGGCTTCCCTCTAACTTGTGTGTAACAATAGCTCCCATTTATTGACTATTAACTTCAGGTCACACAGCAAAAGTGCTCGCATTTAATTCCAGACCACCAGTGGCTGCCAAAATACAAAAGGGAACAGCACACCCTGGAGTTGTGCAGTGGGGTGACCCTATTTGATTCTCTCTTGCCTCTGAGGGATGTATTATTATCCCCATTCAGTGATAAGATAACTGAGGCTCAGAGAGGTCAAGTTAACTCACCGATGGTCACACGGTGTGGGTTTGTGGCAGAGCTAGGACTTGATCTCAAGTCAGCTCACTGCAAGTTTCTTCATGCTCACAGTGGTGTCTTCCTCAGCACCTCCCACCTTCCAGCACTGGAGGGCAGTGGGGACAGGGGGCGTGCTCTGAGTTGAACAGAAGGCACCCAGTGCATGTCTGATTGATCACAAGTTCAACCAAGCTCTCTTGCTCAATCAGCAAGTCTTCCCAGAGTGGCTGGGAGCTCTGGGGGCAGGGACAGGCCTGTTCTGGTCACTGTTACATTCCAGCACCTAGCGGTGCCTGACACACAGTACCTGCTCAATAAATGAGTTCATGATTATTCACTACAGCGAAGGCAACAAGGTAAGCTAACATGGAAGGACTGCCTACCACGAGCCAGCCCTCAGGGCATCTGCAGGAGAAATGAGGATAAACATAAGACTGGCAGCGAGGGCCACAGCATGGGGTGTTGCACCAAAAAAGTGCTTATGTAAAGGCTGTGAGAACACAAAGAAAGAAATGAGCAGCAGTCATTGATGGTCCTACCCTGTGGGAGGCCACGCCAGCAGGGTGTCCCCATCACAGCTGGCGCACACCGACTGCCCAAGCGCACACCTCAACTTGCCATCTGCCCCCATGGTTCTCTCTGTTCAGGTCACACCTAGACACTTACTGCCTCTGCAGACTGGATAACTGGCACCCTGAGGGCCAAAAGACAATCAGTCTGGAAACTGGTGATATTTAGCTTGAAGAAGAAAAAGGAGGCTCGTCTGTAACATGTGAGGGGTGGCCAGTGGGCAGCAGTCCTGGGCACGCCCTGCGGAAGACTGTTCTAGCTGGCTGGGCTGTGCGGAGGTGGAGCAGAGAAGCAGGGGTCTAAGGAACTGCCTGTCTGGGTCCTGATGAGGCCTCACTCTGTATGGCATGCACTCTGCCCACCTGCTCACACAGCAAGGTTATGTCATCCATGGCCAACTCCGGGCTAGGGAAATGATGGGGGAGACAAGTCTGTAACCTTAGAAAACACTAGCCCCCAGGAGACAGAGTCCTTTGATGCAGTGACATGTCAAAGGATTTCCTCCAATCCTAAACTGCACGGTGGTCTTTATCTTCCCTTCCCTCCAAGGCCCCTGGGCTGCTGTAACAGCTGTGCAGTAATTAGTGTGGCCCTCTTGAATGCTGTTCCGAAAGGGGATCATGCAGGCTGGGGCTCATTCTGCTGCCCCATCCATTCACTGTACTGTTCAGGGCAGGATTTGACATACACACACTTGTATTTTTTTATTGTGAGACAATAATTATGCAGAAAATGCACAAAACATATGGTCAGCCTACTACGTATAAAATACAAAACAAATGTTTGTATAACCACCAGCTGGTGAAGAGCTAAAACAGTGGCAACACCCTCAAAGAACCCTGTGTGTCTCTCCTGATCACAACCCCACCCACCCACTGTGGTCATAACTAAATTGACTATTGTGACAATAATTTCTGTGCTTTTTATAGTTTGCCTCCTCTGCATGTATCCTTCAACAATTTGGTCCAGTTTTTCCAACTGCTAAAATTTCATGAGGGGAATTACACTATGCATTCTTGTCTGTGTCTCGCTCATCTTATTGGTGAGAGTTAGTCATTATTGCAGCATTATTATTCGATATTACTGCAAGTTGCTGCAGTCCATTCATTTTTACTGCAGGAATGCTACACAATGGATTTGTGTTCTCTGTTACTGATGGTATTAGGCCTCTTTCTGGTGCTGTGTGAATATTCTGGGGCACATGGGTAAGAGATTAGAGAAGGTTCTGAGGAGTGGGGCTATGAGTTATAGGGTATATATATTTCCAACTTTACCAGATTGCTTGTGTACTTTTTAATCCTGAAAATGTTTCTCAGGGAAACAGTGCTGTAACACCCCTGCATTGTCTGGGTGGAGGAAATGAGGTATGTTTCCCCTTGCCATTTGGCCGGCCCAACTCCTGTCCTCAAAACCGACAGACTGGGTCCCCTTGGCAGCAGGCTCCTCTCCAGCCTCCCTACCTCAGTGATGCAACTGGGTGGGGGGATGGGAGGAGGTTAAGAATGAGGAAGTGGAAACCAAATATGAGGGCCACAGAGAAGTCCAGTCCTCAAACCTCAATGTTTCAGTAGCACAGTCCGTGGGAGAGGAAAGTGTGAGCTGCCTGCAGCAGGCCAAGCGGGGGCGGGGCCTGCCGGTGCCAGGGCGTGCTACCCGACAAGCTGCCACTTTGCACTAGGTTCCTGTACCAAAGGCCCTCTGTGCAATCCTCACCCCAGCATTGTGAGGTAGGTGTTACCATCCCCATGTCTCAGATGACGATGCTGAGGCACAGAGACATTAAGTGACTGGCAATACAGTGCAATAGTTAATAGTGTGGAATCTGCACCTGTTCAAACTGGGATTAAAGTAGGGCTTCCCTCCTTACTGGTGAAACCTTGGGCCAGTTATGTAACTTCCTTTAGCATCAGTTTCTTCATCTGTAGAATGGGACTAGCTGCCTCAAGGGCTGTAGAGAGAGTAAAAAGAGATAATGTGTAGAAGGAGCTTGGCAGAGTGCCTGTCATGAAGGAAGAGTGAGAACTATGAGATGGGGACTGTGGAGTTCCCAGGCCGACAGGCAGGACACGGGTGGGGTGGGGGCAGGGGACCGCTCATCTCGGCCGCTGGGCCCAGGCCACTAAGCTGAGAGAGCTGGTCCGGTGTGCGTGAGGACTCGGGCACCGGCGCTCGGGCCGCACGGACTCTGAAGCACAGGAACAGGGGTAGTCCTGCCCTGGCACCTTTGCCCAGAGCTCTCGACCAATCCGTGGCACTTCAAAGGGCAGTGATTTCTGACAGGGAGCAGCAGGGGCCCTGAGCGTGGAAGCTCAGCGCCAGCCTCCGGGAGGCGGCACTGTCAGGCGGCAGCCGTGGCAGCCAATGGGCAGCAAAGCCTGTTGCTAAGGTCACTGGTGAACCTTATTTGGCGACACTGGGCTGACCCTGCATTCACCTCTGAGAACCCTGGGAAACGCCAACCGCGGATGAGAAATGAACGTCTCCAAACCACAACTGCATTTCCTTTGAGAAGAGATTCGGCCCTCCTCTCCAGCCTGCCTCTCAGGCTGAACGCCTTTTATACAAGGGCTGCAGCCTCCTGGGAGAAGGGCCCGGGCAGGGAGTCTGCTACAAACCTGGCCTGGCAGGCCTGGGCAGGAAGAGGGCAGGGTTACTGTGCAGGTGGCCCCAGGACCCAGCAGGGGCCTAGAACCAAAGCTCTGGCAGCTGCCGCCCCTGCCCAGGCCTCCAGCACACACCCTGAACTGCTCCTGGCCCCACTTCCTGTGGGCCTGGGAAGTGGCTGGTATGAGGAAGACCCGCGGCACGCAGGGAGGAAGTGGGTCTGCCCAGGCCCACACCATGTGCACCCGCCACACTCTCTGGTGCAGGCTTCAGCTCAAACGGTTGGCGGTTTCAGCTTTTCACCTCCCTTTGCTGTATCTCCTCGCTTAGCATTAAATAAGTAGAACTGTGGCCCCACCCAGACAAGTGTGGGAGGGAAGCGGTGCCTTCAATATTTCCAAAATGACAGTCACTCTTTCCTCGTATCACACAGCACCTTCGAGTCTGGGAGCCGGGCTCCCGTTCACTTTCTTGCTGGATCCTCGCAAGCCCAGCTCAGGGCTAAGACAGTAAGAGCTAACAGCGACTGGGCTTCACCATGTGTCAGGAACATGAATCAGCTCCCAAAACCCACGACTCTTGTCCCGCTTTACAGAAGAGAGAAATGAGGTGAAGAGAGATTCAGTAACTGGCTCAGGGACACACAGCGCATGAACCAACGGACAGGACAGAGATTTTACCCCAGAGAGTCCAAGTCCACAGTTGGCCCTATTAGCTCCTCGTTATACTGCCTTTCAAGGCACACACACAAGAACAAATCCCACCTACAGGTGAGAAAAGGAGTCTGAGAAGGCTAAAAGGGTGCTGTGGGGCCTGAAGCCAGGGCTGCTCTGCTGCCCATATCTCCTTCCACAGGACAGTCCACCAGCACCTGAATCTGCCCTGAAGCCCCAGCTTGGCACCTTCTAACCCACAGGCTAAACGTGGCCTTTTATTCTGTGTAGCCAAGGGAGCCAGGGTCCCAGCCTGTCTAGAAAAGGCTATTTGAGCCCATCGGTCAGGTAAGGGATGCGGCAAGGCCAGGGCCATCAGATGCGCCTCACGAGATCCCCCAAGACCACCTGCTCCTGCTCCTAGCGGACAGTCCAGCCTTCCGAGGGCCAGGGGCTGGGGACCGGAGGCAGAGAGTTGGGGCACCTGTCCACAGCGTCCTCTCCTGCAGGCGCTTTGATGGGCTCGGGTGGGGGCTGGGCTGGAGGGCGCCGAAGCAGACGCTTTCCGGGGTGCTGTCCTTCCCTTCAGGCTGCCTCCCTCACTGAACACGTTTGTGTGCGCCTACCAGGTGTCAGGCACTATTCCAAGCATCGAGGCGGCAGTGAAGAACAGACTGGATTCTAGGACTCACAGAATTTAGTTCCAGCGAAGGAGCCCGACTTTTGGCCAAAAATCACACAGGCAACTGAAAGGCATGGGGCACTATGACAGGGTACAACTTCAGGGTCTCAACCTAAGGAGTGAATGGAACTGGGGGTAGGGCAGCTGCTCCCTGAGGAAAGGCCATTTCAGGTGACAGAGGCCTGGAGGGATGGTGTGGAACCGCGGGTGGTACAGGTCCTGGCCCCATCCTGCTGCCATCCTCTCCTCCGCATTCCAGCCCATCAGGAAATCTGCTTCCAGGAAGCTGCCTTGCTGGTGTCCTTCAAAGCTGCCCCTAAGTGGCTTTTCTGCTGGCAGCTGCGTGTCATGTTTGTGCCTGTGTGTGTGTGTGTGTGTGTGTGTGTGTGTGTGTGTGTGTGTGTGTGTTGGGGGAACAAGCAGGGAGGGGGACAAGGGGTTTGTATCTTTGATCCTCAGCTAAACTCAAGCACCTCCTCAGCAAAGCCCTGCGTGTACACGTGGCAGAGTGCCAACAGGCCAAGGGGTGAAGGTGGCCGGAAGGGCAAGAGGCTGCTGGTATGAAATGTTTAATTCTGAGAAACAGTTTCAGAATTAAACATTTTCAGATTAACTGAGAGCCAAAGCCCTTCCTAAAAGTACCTCTGAAAATAATTTTTCAGCTTGAAGTGTGAAACTAGCATTTCCTAGAGAGGAAACCCTCCAGGGCTGACTGCAGGCCAGGCAGCCTCAGAGGCGGGGCAGGTAGGGGCTGGCCCACTGGTGCCTCCGGCCTGCGGCTGCCGCCCACACAGCTTTGCCCACTGCGGCTGCTTCCAGGACCCCTTGCTGCCTTCACTGGACGGGACTCTCTCCTCGCTAGCCAGGGGACTCTCTGTGGAAGAAACCCCTGCGTGTGATTTCCCTTTTCACTTTCCAGTATCCATTTACCAGCAGCTCCACTCCCCATGCCTCAGGGCGGCAGACAGGGGCTGAGGGGCAAGAGAAGTGTGCCAGCCCCACTCCCTGGGGCTCTCACGGGGGGGAGGTTGTTCAAGTTCAGACTGCTGGCTCCCCAGTCTCTGAGGCCTTCAGTGACTCTGATGCAGCCTGTGGCCCCCACTCTGGCGGTCACAGCCCCAGGGAAACAGAGCACCTCTGAGCACGGCCCGGTCCTTCTCTGTCTCTTCCCACAGCCAGCTGGGAAGCTTTGCTCAGCATCCCCTGTGCCTTCCCCACCCAGCGCTGGGCACCAGTTCTTGGGCCTGGAGGTCTGCAGGATGTCCAGGCTATGGCCTTCACACAGGCTCCTCTCTTCCTCACACTCCAAAGCTCCCTTTAAGATGTTCATGTGTAGTAGGCATTAATAAAAACAAAACAAGAAAGAAAAATTTCATTAAGAGCTCTTAGGTCCTCTTGTTCTGTCCCTTGCTCCACTTGTTTACAATTTATAGCCTAACTCCAAAAAGGTTTTAAGGACATTTATATTGTCTCCCCATCCCCTGCGTGTGTGTGTGTGTGTGTGTGTGCGACTCTGTGTGTGCATGTGTGCGACTCTGTGTGTGCGTGTGTGTGTGTGTGTGTGTGTGTGTGTATCTTCCAATGTACGCTTGCTCTAGTTTGATCTTGGAAGGAGCAGGTGGCCAGGTCCTCAAGCCTGGCAGATGCAGACCTTTCCTAATCGCTAGGGCAAATTTGTTCTTCAGTGTTTCTAGTAGCAAGTTTTGATCAATCATTAATCAAAGTTGCAATAAAAAGATAATCTTCTCAGGAATGGGCTGTAAAGATCCTGGCTGAAACCTTAAATAAACCCTGCTGGGGAGGCCTCAAAGCCAAGAGAGAAGGGTCTTGTGTCTGTGTCTGGATTTGGAGGTAAAAGAAGGCACCATCCATCTCTAATCTGTAGGCACAGACATGAACTTCAGTCACCTGAGTGGCTGGGGCCTCTTGCTGCCGAGGCAGCTGGCCATACTCAGGCTCCTGGACCAGTGGCAAAGCTGGGAGAGGAGGGTGTAGCTGGGCCCAAATGTGAGGGCTTGGGGACACCTCACAGCATGTGACAGCTGTGGCATGCCTCTGGGGCCAGGCCTGATGGCAGTGGAGGCGGGGTGGCCCCCAGGGCTCACAGAGCCTATACAGTAGAAGGAGCCCCTCTCTCTGATAGCTTGAGCCTATCCTGCTGACTTGCCGCTCTGCAGGGCAGTGGTGCCTGGGCTGAAGGAGGAGGCCCGCTTCTGATGGGAGGAGAAAAGGGGATGGTTGCTTCCCCCCATGGTCCAGCAGGGGTCAGAGGCTGTGGGGTCCTCACTCCTCTCCCTGCTGCCTCACAGTGGAGGGTGGATCTGCTCTTTGGGGCATGAGGTCACAGGCTCCGGGCAGGCTGCAGAAGCAGAATCTAGGAGCTAGAATCAACAGGGATAATACAAAGCCCAGCACCAGGTCCAAGGAGCAAGGACACCAGGGCAGGGCACGGGGCCCTGGGCCAAGTGTAGCCTGGACCAACAGACTCAGGTTTAGCTGTCACAATCTTTGCGGAAGCCACGACGGCGTCATCCGGGAGAGCCGACGTGCTCACACGGACGTGTCTAGGATGCGGAGCGTCTGAGAGCGGGAGAGGCATGCGCTGTTCTCTCCAACTCCTGCCAACACACTACTGGGCTTCCTCTGGTGCCACGTTTCAGGCACATGGAAGAAATGGCATTTCCAGATAAGTCCAACCCAAGAGGTACAAGGGAGTGAAGTCAGGTGTGATAAATTGTTCAAAGGATTGCTGCCCTGGATGGCTCAGAGGGAGGAAGACAGCACTGATGGGAACACTGGAGACACAGATGTGAGGAGGAGACTTCCTATAGGTCCAATATGGTCTCCAAAGGTAGATATATATATACACACCCACACACTTTTTTTTGTTGAGAGAGAACAGAAAAGGAATAGAAAGACACACTGAGATTTTAACACTGGCCCTCTCTAGCTGGTAAGATTATGAATAATTTAAATCTTTCCCCTTGAACTTACTAATAGTTTCTAAAATGTCCATAATATACCCAAATTATTTTTAATTGCGGTGAAGTATATATAACATAAAAGGTACCATTTTCAGCACTATGCTGCAGTTCAACGGCGTTAAGTACACGCACCCTGCCATGCAGTCATCACTCCATCGAGCGCCAGAATTTTTTCATCATCTTCAACAGAAACAGAAGCCATTAAGCTGGCCCTCACTGCCCTCTACCACCAGCTGTGGGCAGCCTCCTGTCTACTTTGTCCCTATCAGTCTGACTACTCTGTACCTCACACAAGCAGAGTCATACGAGATTTGTCCTTTTGTGTCTGGTTTATTTCACTTCTTAGCATGTTTCCAAACTCCATGCATGTTGTAGCATGTGGCAGAATTTCATCCCCTTTCATTGCCGAATAATGTCCCATTGTGTATATGTACATATCACATTTTGTTTCTCCATTCATCTGTCAGCGGACATGCGAATTGTTTCCACCTTTTGGTTATTATGAATAATGCTGACAGGAGATGGGTGTAAAACTGTATCTTGTGTCCCTGTTTTTAATTCTTTTGGGTACATATCCAGAATTGGAATTGCTGTATCATATGGCAATTCTGTTTAATTTTTTGAGGCAACAACATACCATTTTCCATAGCAACTAAACCATTTTACATTCCCACCAGCAATGAATGAAGATTCTAAATTTTCTACATCCTTACCAACACTCGTTTTTTATTTTTCTGTTAACAGCCATCCTAAAGGGTGTGCAGTAGCATCTCATTGTGGTTTTGATTTGCATTTCTTTACTTACTTTCTGATCTAATTCTGAACCAAATCCTTTGTCCTTTATTTCTTGACAGTATAGACCTTTCTCCATTTTTCTCCATTTTTGTATTCTTTGCATCGTTTTTTTTTTAATTGTGGTAAAATACATATAACATAAAACTTACCATCTTAACCATTTGCAGGTGTGCAGTTCAGTACTAGTAAGCTCACATTGTTGTGATGTAACCCAAATTACTTTCATAATGATAAAAAGAAACAAAAGGCCATTGAAGGAAAAAAGGAAGTAGTGGGTTCTCAGCCCCTGGAGATGTTCATACCCTTTGGCTCATGTCTTGTCAGGGGCTTGCATTCATCTCCTGAACACCTCGGTGCTCTGGGCTCCATGCCAGGCAGGGGGGCTCCGAGGTGAGGGCAGTCTGATCTCTGCCTTCGGATTTCAGCCTCTGTGGGAGGAGTTACACCCAGAGGGCCACCCTGTCATGCAGGTGCAGTGTTGGGAAGGTGGCCCAGATGAGGTGGCAGGTGAGCTGAGCCTCAAAGATCAAGAAAGGAACTGGCCTGTGCTGTCGGGTTGTGGCAGCGCTGATCACAAGTGCTGTTACATAAGCATTTGTTCATTCCTGTCTGTCTTCCCCTCTTGATCTAAGCATCGTGAGCGCAGAGCCAGGTGGACTTGTTCTCTGTTGAACAGGCAGGTGTAAAATGAATACTTGCTGAGTAAGTAGGGAGGAGGAAGGGGAGAGAGATGTCTCCTCCAGCATCTTGGCCTCGAGCAGCAGGGGGAACGGCTGTGCTTCCCGGGGAAGGGTGTAGAGGGAAGCCTTACTTGGACGACGGAGATGGGCACATGGCAAACCCACATCACAGGAGCCAGAGGGGAACGGGAGCTGGAGGCCCAGGCTGGAGAGAACTGAAGGGCGTGACTGCTGGGCAAGGAGCCCTGGAGAGAAGTGAGGCTGGGATGCAGGCTCGGCAGAAGGAGAGGGGTCTCTGTTTTTATGTGACTCAGATGGCCAATATGAACAAGACGGAATGCCCATTGTTGGTAAGGCTGTGAAGCAACTGGAGTTCTCCTACACTGCTGGAGAGAACGCTCCTCCTGTTGTGATTCCGGGACTCAGAGAGCGTGCTGGCTGCTGGCTGCTGGTGGGCTTAGGCTACTATTTGGGCCAATCAAGGGAACCCCAACCTCTATGCTTGGACCACCAGATATGAAATACTCTATATCCAGAGCAATTTCCAAGATGGGTTTGAATGCACAGGACGTGGCCTAACTGAAAGCCCAGAGTAGGCAACTTTGCTCACCAGCCTCCAAAATGTCAACTTCGCCTCGTGCCTCCTTACCCCTCATCTCAGGTCACGCAGCTGGCAGGACTTCAGCCAACAGAAGGTGGCCCACGCTCTGTCCAGAGAGCATGGGGGGACTGGTGTTGACAGGGCCCCCATCCCCTCCCATGAGCACTGGGCACTGTGGTGAGCTCCATCAGGGGTTCAGAGCCCCTCTGCCTGAGGGACCTTTATGCACACCTCCTTGCCCCTGCTGGTGGTCCAGCCCCAGGCCCACAGCACAGAGCTCCTGGCCTACCAGACAGGTGGCACATGTGTGAACAGGGAGCCCACACAGGGCAGCTCTTTCTCCACCTGCACAGCGTGTCTGAGGGAAGGAGGATGCTGACTCCGCATGTGGTCCATATGTCATTGCATCTTCCTTCTCGAGCTGCAGGATGCTGTCACTGAGTCACCGAATGCCACCTTACTTATTGTGGGGCAGCCCAGGGAAGTGGCCAGGAGTCCCTGGGATGCGGCTGCAGCCCAGAGGCAGGGAAGAGATGGGCACAGATGACGTGAGGGGCACTCAGTACGAGGCAGTGCGTAATCAGGAGCCGCACTGCAGGATCTCACTCGTAAGCGTTGCGGAGCTCAGGACAGAGAGGGGTCAAGTAGGGATGGGGTTGTCAGGGAAGGTCCTGGAACAGGGCCCCCAAGGTGGGGAGCAGAGAACAGAGGAGACCATTACAGGTGAGGGACCTATATGCAAAGCTGTGGAACTCAAGAGCTGGCCAGGCCTGGACCCATGAGGGACAGCCCCACAGGCTGCTCCTTCACCCTGGAGAAAGCCACAGACAGAACACCTCCCTCAGCCCCACCCAGGCCCCTGGCATATGCTCCACTGTCCCCAGCCTGACCACAACCCCAACTTGAGCTGTGTCCCATTCATGCTGGCCTAGAAACTGGGAAGTACCTGGCATGGGGCCCCTCCACTTCCTCTACATGATTGCCTGGGGCTCCGGGGAGACCAGCAAGGGGTCACTTTTGTGGTCAGGAAATATCTGTGGCAGCTGTGGACACCAAGCTCTCTATGGATCCTTCTGTAGTGGAGGCTACATTCCCAAAGATTCTCAACTGCCTAAACTCCAGCTCCAACCTCCTGCTTTTTCAGTAGGCTCACCTTGGTCTGGGGGATGAAGGTTATCTTTCCCCAGGTCCAGGAGGTTCCCTCAGATCAAAAATACCCTCAGTTCAAGGGCAGGACACTGAGAAACAAAGCAGCAGATGCTAACCTGTGGTTTAGTACAATGGTTTTCAACCTTGGCTGCACATTAGAACCACCTAAGGAGCTTCTTAAAAATACTGTCCAAATACTGTAACAGGCACTTTGCAAAGAGGGGATGACATGGCTAAGAAACATATGAAAAGACGCTCAACTGTATTAGTCATCAGGGAAATGCAAATTAAAACCGCACTGCGATACCATTACACACCCACCAGAATGGCTAACATGAAAAAGATAGAAAGTTCCAATTTTTGGCAAAGATGTGAAGCAACCCAAACACTCCTTCATTGATGGAGGGGTGTAAACTGGTCCTTCGGAAAATAATTCAGCATAAGGTACTAAAGCCGAACATCCTCATATCTGTACTTGCCCAGCAATTCCACTTCTAAGTATTTACGCAACAGAAATACACATTGGGCTCCATAAGACACTCCTCAGAGCAGTGGTAGCATGGTAACCCCAAAACGCAAACGACAACCCAAATACCCAAATATCCATCAACAGCAGAATGCACAGATAAACTGAGGAATATGCATACAATGGAATATACTCCAGAGCAATGAGAAGGAACAACCTCCAACCACGAGCAGGATGACTCACAGACACAATGTCGAGCGGAAGAAGCCAGACACAAAGAGTATATATACTGCACCATTCCGTTTGTATTATACAGAGCTTGAAAACAGTCCAAACTAATTCCTGCTGTTGGAAGTGAGAACGGCGATGACCCCTGGGGGCCGGGGCTGCTGGACATGTTCTCTTTCTGATGTGGGTGCTGGTTAACATGGGTAAGTTCACTTTATGAAAAAAAGTTCACTGAGCTTGTACACCTACCATCTGTGCTTTTTTTCCCCATGTACATCCTCCTTCAATGAAGACTTTAAATTTTCTTTAAAAAAACCTAGATCAATTCAAGTCAGTATCTTTGGGGTGAGAATGAGGCCCAGGCATCCATATTTTTAAATGCCCTAGATGATTGTAATGTGCAGCCAGGATGGAAAGGCGCTGGTTTAATTTCTTGAGAAAAGCAGATCCACTCAAAGGTCTCAAATGGTCATGACAAGGGATGCTTCCAGCTCAGCGGGGTGAGGTACTGGGTGGGGAGAGGTCTGTCTTTGCTGATGTGAGCAGGCCTCCTGCAGGGCAGTATTGCAGAAGGCTGTTGTCATGTGTCTCTTCCCAGGCAGTGTCTGTTGAAAGATGGTTGCATCAGCTTGTGATGGTGAGTAATGGGAACAAGGTGGGCCCCGCCCGGCCCAGGGAAGTGCCTCACTCAGTACAGCTGCAATGGGGCCACTTACCCAGAAGCGGCAGCTGGGCCTTCTGGCGACTGCTACCCAGGCCAGAGGCATTGCTGAGGTTCCACTCAGGGTGTCTATGTTTGTGAGTAACAGCCAATTCTGGGTTCCAGAAGAAGCCCAAACTCCCTGTCCTCGGGGTCCAGATTAGGAACTTGCAACATCCTGCTGTCAGCTCAAGTGCCCGGGCTGAGAATTGTCCTTCCTCTCTGTGTGGTTAGTGACAGCCACCCCAGCAATGGCCATCTCCAGCATAGTCTGGTCAAACTACAGACAGCTTGGACAGGACAAGACAGGACACGGGCTTACATACTACAGAGCTGGTCTGCCCACCTGGGCCCCCTCCACCCTCCCAGGCATGCATGGACCATGAGCCTTCTGCTGTGGGAGGGGCAGTGCAAAAAGGCTTCAGAAGCTTCCCTCAGCCTCTACAGCCCTCCCATCCAGCCACAGGCTGGCTCTTCTGGCCATGTCTCTGCATGTCTGCCTCCCAGCGTCGCGTCTTCAGAGCAAGAGTGAACAGGAAGGGGCCTCAGGCCTCCTGCCACTCCGCTGGGGGGAACGCTGGGGGACTTTGGCTGGGCTCACCGGGCTGAGGAACCAGATGGCGTGGGCTGGGAGAGAACAAGCTAAACTGACAGAGGCTCCATCACTCAAGGGCAGCCATATTAAGAACAAACAAATCCATCTCCAATAGCCCAGTCTCTCCTTCTCCCCTGCCAAAAAAATCCTAGAGGTAAAACCAGCATGAATAAGGGAGCTGGGGTGTAAAGGCTTAAGTGTTGCCCTCCACTTTAGTTTCCTCAGGTGGAGGTGGGGCGAGGGTCCATGGCTCTGCTGGAGGGGGCCAGAGGACAGCCTGGGCCCTGAGGGTGGGGCCTGTGGCGGGGACCTCAACTACCATGTGCCACCTCATGCCCTGGCCTATGAATGTCCCATGGCCACAGCTGCCAGTCAGAATGGCACTACCCTTCCTGTTGTCTTTTTAAAGGACCATTATGAAATGTTTCTTTTTTGTACCTCACGAAATGGGTGGCCAGGAAGAGATCTTGATTCTACTTTTCCTCTAGAGGTGCGTGTACTTCAAAGGGGTGCACAAATGAAACGAAACAGAGGGCCGCCTGGCCAGCAGGGTGAGGAGGCAAAGGGATCCGGGCAGCGTCACTGCAGGAGAGCCCTGCGAGCGGGCCTCAGGGGGTTGCAGGACAGCCGGGCAGGGCTCCTCCGGGTGTGAGTGTGACGTGGGTGGGCAGGCAGGGGCTAGGCCATGGGCCTCTCTGGTCTCCAGTTTATCCTCGTCTCTGGGGCTGACAGGCACACAGGACACCTCAGATCAAAAGCATGAAAGAAGGCGAGGATGTGGAGAAAAGGGGACCCTCCTACACTGCTGGTGGGAATGCAAAGTAGTTCAACCATTGTGGAAAGCAGTGTGGAGGTTCCTCAAAAAACTCAAAATAGAAATACCATTTGACCCAGGAATCCCACTCCTAGGAATTTACCCTAAGAATGCAGCAGCCCAGTTTCAAAAAGACATATGCACCCCTATGTTTACTGCAGCACTATTTACAATAGCCAAGAAATGGAAGTAACCTAAGTGTCCATCAGTTGATGAATGGATAAAGATGTGGTACATATACACAATGGAATATTATTCACCCATAAGAAGAAAACAAATCCTACCATTTGCAACAACATGGATGGAGTTAGAGGGTATTATGCTCAGTGAAATAAGCCAAGCCGAAAAAGACAAGTATCAAATGATTTCACTCATATGTGGAGTAGAAGAACAAAGAAAAAAACTGAAGGAACAAAACAGCAGCAGACTCACAGAACCCAGGAACGGACTAATAGTTACCAAAGGGAAAGGGGCTGGGGAAGAAGGGTGGGAAGGGAGGGATAAGAGGGTAAAAGGGGCATTACGATTAGCAGACGTAAGGTAGCGGGGGCACGGGGAGGGCTGTACAACTCAGAGAAGACAAGTAGTGATTCTCATCACACTACGCTGATGGACAGTGACTGTAATAGGGTTGGTGGGGGGGGACCTGATGACGGGGGTAGTTTAATCCCATAATATTGCACATGTAATTGTAGGTTAAAGATACCAAAATAAATTGTAAAAAAAAAAAGGATCACAGAAGCCACTGACCAGGAAGCACAGAGGCCTGGTGGGTCTGACCTGAGGGACTCCTAATGTCAGATCTGGGGGAATCCCACCCAGACACAGCCTGGATGTCCCCTGAACATCCAGTCTACCTTAAAGACCCAGCATGGATCTGTTATCCAGGAAGGTAGTTAATCCTTTTCTGAAATTACTGATATATTCCAGTCTGTCACATAATTTCTGAAAGTCATCATAAATTTACTCCTGGTTTCTTTATTTTATTTACATACCTATTTTCTTCTCAAAATGTTCCATTAAGTAATATTTTCCCATATGGAGAAGTCACCAGTCCAGTACCCTCTATCATGTATAGAAGTTAAAAATTAGGAAGTAAATTAAAAAAACCCCGAGTAGCCCAGAGATGTAACAAAGCTCAAGCCCAGGACCCCTAGGAGGATCTCTCAGGGCTCAGTATTTTAGATACAAATCAGAGAACAGTTTCTGTATGCTAGAGTCCCTGGAAACAGATGAGCCCTCTCTCAGGTAGCAGAGGGGCGCTTAAGGGAGGACCGCTTACACAGCGTCAGCAGGATGAGGGGAACAACAACCCTGGAGCCAGGACAGCGGGCGCTCCTCCCAGGGCCTGGAGGGAGGAGGCAGGCTGGTCACTGGAACCCAGGGAGGCTGTGGGAGAGGCTGCTAGTGGCGGGTGTGGCTTTGGGGGAGGAATTCACCCTGCTGGCCTGAGGTCTGGCAAGGGAGGGGGCTGGGGGATAAGCACCCTGAAGCACCCCAACATTACTACCCAGTCTCCTGCAGGGGTCTTCAGCTGGCACACCCAACTGGAAGCCTGAGGACGTGGAGCCTGGTTGGTGAAATACACAAAGGGTAGAAAATGGGTAGGGGCAGGGGGGGGCAGGGGGGTGGCGGTACCCCTGCCCAGTCATCTTGTTTAGCCATTAAAAAGAATAAATTAGGAGTTAATATGCTGTAGTGTGGCACCCTCACCACAAATAAATGGGCAAAGAGGCAGTGAGAGACAGACAGGACCATGAAAAGGGTGTAAGGGATTCTAGCGCAGTGGTCTGGGGCCCCATCACGGAGGGACAGGTGGCTCTATTTGGCTTATTACTTCCAAGGAGAACATGCATATGTTCATAATGATGACTCTGAATTATCAACAGTAAGTTAAATGTGGTTAACAGAGCTTTAACAAGACAGGGAAGATTTTAACACAATTCGGAGATGTATCCATCCAAAAGTACAACAGGGCTTCTGGTGAAACATCAGGTTTTCACACGAAGTGCCACTAAAATGCCAATCAAGAAACAAAATGGTATCAACCCTCAGGAGTAAAGAGAACGGTAGACGAGACATCAGTGGACGAGAGATTTCTGCGAACTCTGGGAAGCTGGAAAGCAGACGGTACACTGACGGCTGACATAGAGGGGGCTAGTCTTTCACAGGCCTGCAGGGAGATGCTGACTGGAGGCAAGCTGCTTCACCCCCAGAACCCTGGAGGAACTCAGACCTTGGAGGGACCAGGTGTTATGATAGTGGGGGTCAGGTATGGGGGGTGGGGTACAGAATGAGGGAGACTGGTTGGAATCCTCCCATCCCACCTCATACTCTGCCCCACACAGCAGGAGACTGAAGACACTGAACAGGAGAGACTCAGGCAGAAGAGGACAGACGAACACAGGGATGAAAATGGGAATGAAAGCAAAATATGAATACTGAACAGTGGGACTCAGAGCTCCCCTCTTCATACTCTACCCTGCCCCAGGCAAATATCACCCCATACTGGAGTGTGGTGAGTTTAAAACATAGCCGCAATTTTTTTGGCACTTCTTCCATTAAAGGGGGGTCTCTGACTCCCCTGAATCTGGGCGGGCTTGTGACTACAAGCCATGAACACCCTTGCAGGTTCCATATTGCTGGCTAGAACATTCACATTGGAGCGCTAAGCTCCAGCTACCAGGCATGGCATGAGGGAGGCCACAGGTACCTCCGGGCACCAGTCCCAGTGGAACCCTGGCTCCCTGCTCTCCCTGCCAGTGAGGAACCGTCTTAGGAGTGGATCCCTCTGACCCGACTCCCAGCCACTAGAGCCAACCTCCATCATTCCAGTGATCCCAGCCTTAGCCCCAGACAGTGTGGAGCAGAAGAGCTGCACCTTTTCTGAGTTCCTGACCTGCAGCATAATTAAATGGTGGTTTATGCCACTGTGGTCTTGGTTTGTGATGCAGCAGTGGGGAACTGGACCAGGATTAGAACGCCCATCTTAAAAAGCTGAATGGCTCTAGAGTAGCGGTTATCAGTGGGGTGATTTTGACCCCCAGGAGACATTTGGGTATATAGACATTTTTGGTCATCTCACCCATGGGAGGGGTGTTACAACTGGCATCTGGTGGGTAGAGTTCGGTGCACAAGGACCTCTGACAACAAGGAATTATTTACCTAAAGGGTCAGTAGTGCCAAGGTTGAGGAACCTACGTTCTAGAGATAAGAGCCTGACATTTAGAGGCTTGTTAGTGAAAAGACTAGCTTGCTTCCTATAGTGAGGTCCCAGTTGATAAGCTCTCCCCAAACAGTTTAATTCAGCTTTTTGTTGCTTCATTCATAAACACCAGACAGCCAGGACATCTGACATTTTGAAGAAAGCCTCCAACATGAAAGAAAACAAACGAAAAGGCAGACAGAAACAAAGACAAGGTAGAGAATGGAAGAATATTAAAACGAAAACAAATAGACAAATGAAAAATAAATAATACCTTCAGAGAGATAAGAGGCAGATTGTGTATCTATAAAACAAGAATGTGATAATATGAAAAAGGAACAATTGGAAAACAAGAATGAGTAACTTGTATCTTAAAAATATGAAAGCAGATATTAAAAAAAAACAGGTCAACAGAACGGTTGGAGGATGAACTCAAGGAAGGCTTCCCAAGAAAGTAAACCCAAAAGCAAAGGGAAGGGAAATAAGAAAATCAGAAGATTAATCAATTAATCCAGTAGGTCTAACAGTTAAAATAGAGGGGGGAAAATTATCAAAGAAATATAAGACTTTTTTAGAACTCACTACTTAACTAATACATAACACACTACTTAGCTCAGCAGTGGATAACTGTCTACATTCACTACTGAGTTAACCAAAAATCCGTATTATATTCTTACTGGGAGGCTGCAGGGAAGAGGACCAGAGGTGCTTTTGTAGAAACCTCAATTCTCATCCACAAGAAGTCAACAGATGTCTAAAATTGGTAAATCAAGAAATAACAATATAAAAAGAAATAGAAACTAATAAAAGGATTGAAAGGGCCAACCACTAGAGAGAGCGGAACAGGGAAAGGTGGGGAGGGGATATTTATTCTGAACCTCTCTGCACTATTGATAAATAAGCCATATGAATGCATTATTTTGGTAAATTTGATAAAATAGAAATTAATTAGAAATGAGTACAATAAAAAAATTGCAAAGTGATGGGATTACATTTAATCATTTGGAAAATTCACTTATGTGAATGAGCCATGGCCCAAGAATGCTCAGTAAATCGGCACGGCCAGCACAAACCTCGTTAGCGTGGCGCTTCTCCGGCATCGCGGCCAATGGCCGAGTGCGCGGGGGTGGGAGCCGGCACAGCAGCCCTCGGGGGGGTGCCAGCCCCCTTTCCCAGCAGGTTGGACTTGCTCGGGAGACCCTGCTCTGGAGTGTGCTTCCTACCATGCTGCCAGAGAAGACAGGAGCTAGTCATCCCTTAAGGAATCTTTTAGAGTGACTTCTAGGAATTCACTAGGCTTCCCTTTCTTTCCTACTCGACGTGGACAAGATGCGGGGCTTCTGACGGTGGGTGAGGAGCTGGGCACAGGGCTGGAGGCTCAGGGCCTCTCCCGGATGCGCTGGAGTCAGGCTCTCTCAGCAGCTGAGGGTGGATGCACGCGCTCACCGCTTCGGATGGGACTGAGGGGCCGGATCACCGTCTCCTCCCAGCGGCTCCTCTGGGCGGGGCCGAGCGGGGAAACATGCCTGCAGGGGCTGAGCCTGACCTCTGAGGCCTGGCTCTTCGCACCAGCCTCAGGCCTTAGCGGCTTGTTTTCTTTCCCTTCCCGCCCTGGCACTCCTCGGTTTATTCCTAAGCCGCTAGGCCTGCCTCTACCTCAGTCCTCCAGGCTCTGCCCCGGGGGCTGCTCAGCTGGTCTGCCTGACGAATGCACCGCAGTTGGGTTTTTTTTAACCTTTTCAATTGTTACTTCTTAAAAAAAACAATTATTACATCATCATTTTCTAAGTAATATGTATTCCATGTAGAAAAATAATACTGAAAATCACAATACTGAAAATTCTACCAGCCAAATAAAATCACTATTTGCCTACAAATACTCAGAATGTTTCCAGGGTATACGCAGGTAAAAACAGGATCAGCCCATGTCTCATCTGGATACCATCTGCGGAGCACTCACCATGTGCTGGGCCTTTAGGTGTGTTAACCCCACCAGATCGTCACAACTCTGTGAGGTAGGTGTTAGAATCCCCACTTTACATGCAGGAAGCAGAGGCTTAGGGAGATCACATCACTGCCTGAGTTCCCATGTTGGTTAAGAGACTGATCTGATTTCAACCCTACAGGCTGAGTCCAAAGCTACTTTCCTACTTTCCACTACTTTTCTTTTTTTTTGATTAACTTAGCAATATATGCAAACATCTTTCTTGTCAATAAACATACACCTAGGTCATTCTGCCACATGACATGCCCTTGTGTGGATGTAACAGGTTTTAAATGACTAATTTCTTTCTGTTGGGCTCTTTCCAATGTTTTAATCTTTGTCTATGATAAACAATGCAGTTATAAATATAATTGTACTTATACCTTTGCACAAATGTGCTTGTTTTCCTAGGATAATTCCAGAGAGTGGAATTGCTTGGTCAAAGGCTAGAGACATTCTTAAAAGCTGCCCCTTTTCCAGTCACACCAGCAGAACAGACACACATTCTCCCATAGCTATTATTTACTGAGTATTTTCACTTTTTAAAATCTGGACTGAGTTTAACACAGAATCAGAGAACCTCTATGCTGGAAGCATCCTAGTATCCTTTAGATCTAGAACTAAATCAGTCTTATTTAAAAAAACGTTCTAGATACTCTGCCAAGGCCAGTCTGACTTCAACAGGCTGGGCAAAACCATAAGAGACAGCGGGGAAGGAGAGAGGCCCAGAGGGAGGCAAAGAAGTGGAGCTGGGGACTCACCACCAGTGGACTTGAGGCTAACAGCCAGTGTGGCCATGTTTCCCCAAGGGAAGCACTGTCTTCCTGGGTCCAGGGACCCCACAGCCACTCTATGATCAAGAAGCCAATACTGAGCTGTCCTCATTGTCCGAGGCACCCATACTCTACCCAGGAAGTCAACACTAGTCCCCTGACCTCCACTTTAGCCAGTTGCCAACACTTTCAGCACTCTGGCTTTCTCTGAAATACTTTCCAGGGCCTTTTAAGTTGGGAAGTCTCAAACTAGATAATATTATTGTTCTTTTACGTTGCTGGTGTTTTCCACCAATAGGCTGCAAACTCTGGCACCTGGAGGAAAAAAAAATAAAATAAATGGTTGAAGTAGAGCACTGATGACGTGCCTTTGGGCAAAGAACGCCTGGATGGAGGCTGAGGGATGCAAGCGCATCTGGGGTGAGTTCTTCAGGAGCCACTGAGCTGTGGGCTGGTGGCCTACTGGCCCAGGTACCAAGGGGCAGTCTCAGGGCGTTTCCTTCCCACTTGGCCTCTTACTGCGCCTACCCTGGCAGAAACCTCAGTGCTCTTTCCACCTTGTCTCAAGGCCTTGTATAAACAGGAAGTGGTCCTTTCATACATTTTTATTCATCTATCTATCTATTCATCAGATTATCCACTGAGCACCCACTACATGCCAGGAACTGTCTGCGGGCTCTGGGGGTACAATAGACAAAACAAAATGGAGCTTGCAGTCCACTAGGGGAGACCAACAACCAAATAAATAGATAAATAAAATATATAGTAGTCAGAAGAGGTAAGTGCTGTGTAAGAAAAATAAAGCAGGAGAGCAGGCAAGGGAGTGTTGGAACAGGAGGTGGGAAGTAGTGCTGAAATTCCAAATAGCGTGGCCACGGAAACCCAGGCATCTGAGAAGGTGAATTATGAACAAGGACCTGAAACAAATGACATGAACCCTGAAAATTAATGGGAAGAAGCCTTCCAGGTGGAGGCACCAGCACATGCAAAGGCCCAGAGGTGAGTGCATGCTTGACATAGTAAATAAAGATCAGTGAGGAAGGTGGTGGGGCCAGAGTAGACTGAATGAAGGGGAGTTCTAAGAGAGGGGATCAGAGAGGTAGTGAGAGGCTCCAGAGAGTGCAGGGCATTAGAGGAAGGCCCGTATAGGAACCTGAGCTTTGACTCAGACAGGAGCCACTGGAAGAGTTTTACTCGGAGAAGTGGCATGATGGAACACATTTTAAGACTGCTCTGGATGCTGTGTTGAGAATAAATTGGGGAACATAGGAAGAACCATGTAGGAGGCTGTGCAGAAATTCTGGCAAGAGACAATGGTGGCTGGGACTAGAGGCGTAGCTTGGAGGTAACAGGATACAGTTTGATTCCAGAAAGAAGAGCCAGCAGGACCTGCTGATGGACTGGAAGTGGGCTGTGCAATAAAGGAGTCAAGGAAGACTCTTATTTTTGGCCCAAGCAAATGGAAGGATGGAATTTCCATTCTCTGAATTGCAGAAGTCTGCTGATGGGGCGTATTTTGAGGGGACGATAAGGAACTTGGTTTTGGACATCTTTAAAAATTTTTTAATACAGTTCAAATCATTCCAGCTCCTTCACTGCCAAACCTGGGGGCAGGGACTGCTTCAGTTTCTCTGCCTTCTCTTTGTCTGTGTTTTTGAAATGCCTTTAGACACTCAACTGGAGAGGCCTGTAGGCAGGCAGGTATGTAAGTCTGGAGTTCAGGGGAGAGGCCCAAGCTGGAAATGAAGATTTGCAAGTGTTCAGCATGTAGCTCTTTAAAGCCATGACATATGATGAAATCACCCAGGGGGGTACTGTCAATAGAGAAGTTGTCCAAGGACTGAGGCCCACTCACGCAGCAAAGGAGACTGAGAAGGAGTAGCAAGTACAATAGGAGGGGAACCAGGAGGTAGGGTTTTAAGGAGGGAACAATCCACTGTGATAGGTCAGGTCATATGAGGACAGAGAATTAATAACTGGACTTAGCATCTTGGAGTCCTGGGTGATCTGGTCAAGGGCTGATTCAGTGGGATGGTTGGGATGAGAACCTGATTGGAGCAGGTTCAGAAGAGAGGTGCTGATATGATGAGCTTGAGGACAGAGTGGGCTGGCAGCAGAAGGCGCACAGGGAGCAAAGGAGTACAGGGCAGTGAGACAAATGGCTCCTACCTCACTTCACCCGTTTGTCAGATGTGAAGCACAAGGCGGGCACTCCCACACCCCAAGGTAAGGGGTTGCCCTAGGTGCTTCGGGTTGCTGAGCACCACCCAGTTCTGGCCTGATACACCTGCCTGTTTCTAGACCCCCACGAAGTTATTCCCATTTTTCTTGCTGTCATGTGTAGCTTGGGATCAACGCCCATAGCTTGGGTCTATTGAGCAGGTCGTCTGTCCCTTACAACCAAGACCTCCTGTGGGCCTTTCCTCCTGATGGAAGTTGGAGGGGCAGGGCAGCAGGGTCCTGCTCTCCCGGAGCTGGCCTTCTGCACCAGGAGGCTAACAATCACCAAGGAGACAGGTGAGCAGGCAGGTCCCTTCAGAGGCGGACAAGCGAAGATGATGAAATGGTGTGAGAGAGGGAGAGAGAGCGTGGGGGTCTCTCACACTTCAGCTAGACCGACAAGTGGTCAGGTGGCCTCCCTGGGAGATGACATTTAGGATGAGACTTGGACAGCGATGCCCGGCTAATTCACAAGGTGGCTCCTAGCCGACTACTCTGAGGCTTTCGGATCTCACAAGGCTGGGTGGTGCCTGGGGGCATCTACGTATAGGGCCAAAAGGAGACGTTCTCTTTTTCTTCTCTCAAATATATACTGTGGGGATTTTTTCTGCATGACTATGAAAGACAAGCATTTTCACTGAGGGAATTGGAAATACTGAAAACAGAAGAAAACAAAAGAAAACAAAAGCACTTCCAATTCACTCCCCAGGGGCGACTACTGCTCACATGTGTGTGCACCCTCTAGGCATTTTCCATGCATATATAGACATAGTTTTAAAAAATGAGACCATGTTGTACCTTCTGTTTTTGTGTATGTTGTTTTGGTCATGAATTTTTACTAAATCTATTATAAGTGGTGGTCTTATGTCATTTGATTTTTTTCTACATGATTTTTAATCACAACATAGTAGTCCATTGAAGGTATATTTTTACCGTATGTTATTTAATCCCCAAATATTAACCATTTTGATTGTTTCCAAGTGACTGATACTATGAGTAAATGCTGTAATGAACAATCCTGTATCTTTTTTTCTTAGTGAGGGAGGCTTGCAAATCTGTTTTCTTGGGTGTAAGTCTGGGAGAGGAAACCCCGGTGCAAAATACCTCTAAAAACCAAAATCAGTCAAAGGCAGAAATAAAGTTTAAAATCCGTTTATTGCTCACAAACTGCAGTCTGGGACCGTCTCTTTCCTGCTCCAGCCGCAGCAAAACCAGCCCTCCCCTCACCTCTCAGGTACAGATAAGCCCTCTGTTGCCCAGGTAATTATTGATATGGACATGAACTTCTCTCCACCCCTGAGAATTGAAGCAAATAACTAAAGCCCTTTTTCCCACCTCTGAACACCTATTGATATGCAGATGTACTAAAGCCAGGCAAGATATTCAGGAAACGTTAGAATTTTACCCACATCGGGTTAAAAGAAAATGTCACTGCCCATTGAGCCAATGAGCTCAGAGTTCACTCAGATGCCAGATTCTGATTTTGTCCTCTGACACCCTGGTCTTGAGTTTTCCTCCCTTGAGGTCTGAGAAGTAGCAAGACAATAGGCTCCTCCTATAAACCCAGTGAAATACAGAGGGATTCCCCGCCTGAGCCAGGAAGAGGCTGTCACTTTCTGTTCCAAGCACAGAGAGCACCCATGTACCCTTGAAATCCCCTTTGGGGAAGCTCCGTCTTCCCTAGGAAAGATATCCAAGTGATCTGGCCTTCAGCCCTTCCCCGAGGCAAGGCTGCCCAGGAAGGCTCGGACACAGAGGGCGCCACACAAAACAGCAGCCCCTCTCCTGCCTGACCCAGCCTTGTTCTTGGGTCCTTGCATTCTCCACAGGGGCTGGCAGGGACGGTCTGTGACCCCCATGATAGGAACAGGGGCAGTGAACTCTGGGGTGAGGTGGGACGAACAAGCCGCAGAGGCCACCAGCCCTGGGGTTGAATTCTGGTTCTGGCACATTCCAGCGTCATCTTGGACAAGTGACTTTGCCTATGGAGTGCAGGCTTCGTGGGTGAGGGACAGAGGTCTGTCTGCTTTGTCTGCTGTTATATCTGCAACGCTCAGCAAACAGCAGGTGCTTGAAAAATCTTATGCTAGGTCAATGCCTGGTCCTTTCTGAGCCTCAACTGGCTCATCTGTAAAGTGTGGAACACCTCTCTCACAGGCTTGTTGTGAGGACTAAATAAAACCTGGGTGAAATACTTAACATAGTGTCTGCTGTTCAACAAACTGGCATCCAAAGCTCTGGACAGTTACTTCCACCAGGCCCCGCGCCTTGTGACAGCTGTGCCATTTTCCCTTGTTACAATTAGTTTGCCTCCTCTCTGCTCACTGTTGCACCCCAAACACACCGCTGCATGGCACACATCACACTGTGTGCGTGCGTGCGTGTGTGCATGTGTGTGTGTGTGCCCAGCTCCCCATTAGGCTTCAGGGCATTGTAAGGGCAAGAACTTTGCCTCTGTGTCCTCTGAACAAAACTAATAAGTAAGCAGGGTCATTATCTCCATTCTGCAAATGGGGAAACTGTGGCTTGGAAAGGCTAGGTGCCTTTCCCTGGTTCACACAGCCAGGGAGCAGCAGAGCAAGACCTCAGCCTGGTCCTGGTCTCTGGGCCCTTGCGCTCTTCCAGGTGATTCTCTTGCAAATGGGGGTGAGGAGCAAGCAAGGCGGTTCCCATGTCCCTCAGGGAAAAGGCAGGCAGAACTCCAAGAGGAAGGAGGTCCTCAGGGAGTCAGCGGGGCACTGGCAGTCACCTGGAGACAGGGGCCGCCGGGGTGGTCAGACTAGGGGGAGGGCCTCCGGAAAAAGCAAGGCAGGATATTTACAGTCAGAGCAATGTAACTACATGCAAGGAAACCCCCTACTAAAACTCTGTGTTAAACATTCAGCTCTCGAGTCATTCTTCAGTGAGATCAGTTACTATACCCCAGATAAAGAAGACTAGCACATGTTTATTTTATGCTAATCATTTATAATCAAGTGTAAGATTCACTTTAACAGGCTAAAAGGCCCAGGACTATGTACTGTCTTTCCTCCTTCAGTTCTGATGAAGTGATTTTGCAAACTGGGCGAACTAATTTAGCAGGCAGGCCCAAACATAACACAGTAAAAGGCAAGGATTCCACTTTAAAGATAAAATTGCACTTAACTTACACTTTAGCAAACGATACCTCGACCCACCTTGGGGCCTGAGCAGGTGGCCTTGTTTCATATGCCCCCAGACCAAGATGCTGGGATCTCAGGGAGAAATCATCAGAGCAGGAAGTTGCTTGTGTTAATTCTAAATATTCTGGGACCACTTAACAAGTCCACACCCCTAAGCTTTTTTTCATGTTCTCAAAAATCCTCAACTGCCTATAAAACCCCCTAGACAACGCACCACTACGGACTCTCTTGTCCCCTCCTGGCGTGAGCCGGGAGCTCTGTCCTTTCACTTTATCTCTAAATAAAAGCCTGTACCTTGCTCTCCTACCTTGAGTGTTTGTGAAGCTCATTCTTCGGCTTCGTGAACAAGAACCTGAGCCCTGTTTCATCTTCCTGTGTGTTGTCATGCACAATACCTGTGCCCCCACCCCCACCCCGAGGCCTGTGATTTGGCTGGTCTAGGATAGGCTGATGCATAGGCTGATGCAAAGGCTCCCTCAATCACTGTGGAGCCAGGCCAGCAGGGGCTTCCCTGGCCCAGAGCTAATGGTCATGGCCCCAGCAGCAGGGCGAGTGGCTGCAGGGCACCTACCCAGGACTGGCCTATCTATAGTTATGGTGCAGGAAGACCCCACCAGATCACAGGGTGGGCTGATTTACTCCTGTCTGCGACTCCTGTATCCTGCTGAATGAGCGAGAACCCCCAGCCTCCAGTGCTGGGAGTGACGGGGTGGGAGGCGGCTGGACCTAAGCTAGGGATGCAGAATGAGGAAACAAGGGACTAGGTAGGAGGGTTTTCTGTGACCAAGAATGGCCTCTGTCTCCCCTTCCCCCTATTACCCTGTATGCTTTCAGAGGGTAGGTCCATGGCTGATTCATCTGTCTCTACCACACCCTGGAGATTACTTTGCAAAGAGCTGGTCCTCAGTAGTGTGTTTTATTGGAGGTGTCCCTGGAAGACAGTACACACTGACTGACGGCAACTGCTTTGCGTGCCTTGGTTATCTGGGAGATGGCCAGTCCTGCTGGTCTAGGGCCCTGACAAGGAAGGCCTTGGGGAGGGGCAGGGCCTCCACCTGGGGCATTCACAGAGTGCGCCTCCCTCCCCAAACCCCACCCAGGTGACTAACTCTCCCCTTCCTTAGCCAAAGAAACACCATTTGGAGGGAACTTTCTGGACATAGGTGTCTCCCTGGTGAGAAATGGACAGGGTGTGTGGTGTAACGTCCTTGTCCTTGGGAATCTGGGAGGGCTATGGGCCACGAGAAAGAAAAATTTAGAGCATCCATCCATGGATGCTTAAGACAAAAGAATTAGGTCTGAACTCCTCAGAGAGCAGCCAACGGCCTCCAGGCCAGGGCCCACTCATGTCCACACTCCCTTCCCCTTGTGCACTTCGCTTACTTCAGTCAGTGGCCCACGTGGGATGCAGTTGCCTGGACTAGCTGGCTTTGGCTTAAGCCAGTGGTTCTCATTGTGTGCCCCAGACCAGCAGCAGTGGCAGCTGGGACTGATTGGAAATGCAGGTTCTCAGGACCGACCCCAGACCTCCTCAATCAGAGTCTGTGGGGTGGGACCCAGCTACCTGTTTTCCCCGGTGACTCTGACATGCACCAGTGCTAGAGAATCACCTGGTTATGCCATCCCTGAGCCTGGGGTGGCTGCTCAGGCCCTTGCTGTGTGCTGTCATCTCGACCATCTCTCAAAGTTCAGCTCAGTACTATCCCTTCAGGAAGCCCTCCTAGCGCCCTGAGTACCTGTGAATGCCTCTTCCTGGAGCCCACAGCCCCTGTGCCAGCCCCTTCTTCATTTTGGTGAAAGGGCTTCATTATAGCATGTATTTTCTTCACTTTACAGCAAACCGTCAGCATTTCTTAACTGCCTCCCTGACAGATTCCACTCTGACACACACAGAAACATTACTTTGCAAACACCTTCAGGAGTAGAGGCTAAGTCTTACTTCACTCGCTCTGCCAAAAATATTTCCTGAGAGCAGCTGTATATGCAGTACCCGTGCTGGGCACTGGAGTTTCAGAGACAAGAGGTGCGGCCCTGCCCTTTAGGAGCAGAGTATCATATAATGTGTACTTTTTTGGTGTCTGGCTCCTTTTGCTCAACACGTCTGTGATATCCATCTATGTTGTTATGTGTCATCATGCATTATTTTTAAAAACTGCTGTCGTGTATTCCGTTGCACAGAGATGACACAGTTGATTGACCCATTCTGCTCATGGACATTTGGGCTGCTTCCAGTTTGGAGCTTCCAAGAATAAAAATGCTACAAACACTGGTGGACACGTGTACTCACTCACTGCTCCTGAGTTTATACCTACAAGTGGAATTGCTGGTTTATGGAGAGGGTATGATCCTGCCCATAGCACATACGGCTCAACAGCTTCCAAGTGCTTGTACCAATTTACACTCCTGCCAGCCATGTGGGAGGACCAATCTTAAGTATTACCTATCTTTTAACTTTCAGTCTTTGGGGGGTGGATAGTGGTATCCTGTAAAGTCTATTTTGCTTATGGGCTATTGAGAGATCCACTTTTAAGATGTTCCTGTTCAAGAATTTCGTCTGCTTTGTCATCTTCTCACTGACCTGCAGCAGTTCTTTGTACGCTGTGGGCGTAAGTCTCTGTCAGGCATGTTCCTGAAAATACCAGTCTGTGGTTTGTGTTTTCACTCATTTTAAATGAATTTTTACCTTTTGATGAACAAAAGCTCATGTAAGTTCCATCTATCCATCTTTGACTGATATTTTTTGTATCCTGTTCAAGAAGTCTTTATTTTCAGATTAAGAAATCCAGTGAGCATATAAGCAATAACACCAATCACTAATATTAAAAAACAAAGGTGTGAAGGAGAGTTTTGGTGGTGGGTGTGGGAGAAGGGCTGCCTCCGGTCAGAGGGTGTGCCTGTGTGAGTATGGCGTGCAAAACCTGGGCTTTGCTCCATGACGGGATGTAGGTGAGAGGGGAGCGTCTGGCCAGTTCCGCAAGCATGTGCTGGTGCCCAGTTTGGATGCGGTGCTGAGCCAGAGCTTGGGACAGCTCTGTGGGGCAGGGTATCCCTGGCCAGCAGTTCAGGAGAAGGACAAACTGCGTCCGGAACCCCAAACCCTACAGACTTCCCCCAGTGCAAGCCCTGCTCCACCTCCATGCCAGAGCCTGCGAAGAAAGCAGTGCTGACGCTTGTCCAGCTGGCTCCAGACAGGGAAATTCTCCTCTCCTTGAGTCACCACAGACAGGAGGAGCTTCGCATAACAAGCACGAGACTGCAAATGATCACTCTACTGGTTTCACTCTGCTGCATCACTTCCAAAATCCCCAGTGACGCTTTCGGATGAGATCTAAATCCAAAAACTTTCCCTACATTTTCCCAAGTTTGAACAGAACAATACTCAGGGAATCACAAGCTATCTCGTAAAACTCACTTCCCCAAAGAAAATAAAAGGGATCTCAGACCCAGGGCTGTGAATGTGTACTCTGGAGGCACCAAGCACCCACCTTTTGCAGTGGTTGGTGGTAGCAGGCCCATGTCCCCTGCCACCTGGCCAAGAGGACCCCAGCCCATGAGATGGGCAAAAGCTGCCTTTTGCTTCCTACAGCAGAAAGCCAGCTCCAGAGTCCTAGGGGTGGTTCCTCCCCAGCCAGCTACATGGAGATAACACTGCACATGGTCTTGGGAGCTCAGAGGTATGGTGCACAAGCCCCCAACATCACTGAAGCTTACCTTCTCTCTAGGGCAGGGCAGTGACCATAGCCAGGTGACAGACATCCATTTCTGACATTCTCACATTACTGGTCTTGGGGAAAACCACAAAGTCATTTCTAGCAGCACCCAGGCTCCTTGTTTGTGTCTGCTCCCAGCCCCTCCTCCCCACCTTTACCATTTACTCTCCGCTCAGAAGCCCTCAGAACTCCAGAGGAGGGTCGATGGAGTCCTTGAAATCCACAAATGGTGTGCAAAATTCTGGATGCCTGTGCATTTCCTGGGGAAAGGGTCTATCTGTTTCCTTCCATTCTGGAAGGGGCATGTGACCTCAAAAAGGGTGAGACCCCCTGGACCAGGCTCTCTTTTAATAGAGTGTGTCAGTTTGATAAAGTTAATTCACACTAATGAGCTATGATCTTTAGCTAATGGTACTTCCAAAATAGCATCTGGGGAAGCAGAGTGCTTAACTGAAAATATATTTCTAATGGCAAAATGGAGGTACAGTTGACCTGAGTAGGGGAGGACAACCCTAGAACAAGAGGTCTTCCTGCTCTCCTTTAGGCCACCCCCACTGGTGCATAAGATCTGCTTTTCTGTCTAGAGTGCTTTTTGGAGGCTCCTGGAGTGGGGACAGGAGTTGGTGACTAGTATGTGTCAAAAAAGACAAGCATCTCTCAGATGAAGCCCAGCCCCTCTGTTCTGAGAAGCCCTCAAGGCCACTAAGGGTGCTATGACCTTAGAAAGGGGAGGATTCTCACCATGACTTAGGGGCCCAGGGACCCTGTTTCTACCGTCCTGTAAGATCTCAAATGGGAAAAGTGTGTCTGGGGCACATTCTCCCTCCTTAAAGGGCCAAGTTTCCAAAGACCTACATCTGCTGCATCCTGAGGCCTCCTCTCCTCCCTCCCATGGCACCACCCGCTCTTCCTCCTGTCCCCTCCAGAGCTTCCTGACCAAGCCAGGGCTCTGCCCTGCTGCAGCAGGAGGAAGTGATTCTGCAAGGCCTCCCAGGGACTCCCAGGCCTGGCTCAAGCAGACTGTTAAATAAATGGGATTTTTTTAGTTTTTTTTTTTTTTTTTTTTAAATCACCACCCAAATTGTTTATGTAACCCTCGGGTAGTCTCAACAGATATGGTTCCCTATTTATAACTGTGGCCAGGACCTAAAGAATAAAAGTGAAGGGGTTGTTGAAATTGGAGGCTGTCACGTTAAAGTTCTGTGCTTTCATGACCAAGTTTAAGATTTTTACTTGGAGAATTTTCTTTTTTATGCACTTTTCCCCCTTTCTGGTTTCATTTTCCTCATTGCCCAGGGCTATGCACCATACCCTCCTGATAGTTTCTGGGAATATCAAAGCTGTTTTCCTGGAACAGAGACCAGAATCAGCCCAGAACTCAGGTTTTTAGGGGGTTATAGAATGACTATGCTGGAATTCATTAAGGAGCCTAGGACTATACTATTCTCATAGACATTCCATGCCTACAGGGTCACCATGGCCCCTTTCTCCTTTTCCACACACCTGTGGGGTCTGCTCCATCTCTGACTTCCTTGTAGGTGGGAGTCAGACCACTTGGCCCAACTCTCTGGAACTGAACCAACCAAATCCATATGGTCCCTAAACCACAAACTCTGATTCCAGAGGGAATGCATAGTTCCCGGGGGACAATCATAGTGTGAAGGTGATGATCTGGGCTTCTTTCTAGAATCACCCTGGGGTCTACTACTCAGTACCAGCAATCCACCTAGAATCTGGCTCTTGTAGGAAAACAGCCTCTTTTTTATTAGAAAGGCTAGTGTTTGGATTAAAGTACTGGTTCGGATCACACGCTTTTCTGGTAACAAAGAATCTGATAAGAGCTATGCCTCCATTAGATGCACAATTTGATGCCACCTGAGGGGAGGGTATAGGTTCACAGCCCCCAAAGGTGAGCCAGAGATGAGAACCTCCTCCTCTGAAAGGCTTCTTGACGCCCGAAGCTTCCAAGGGTTCCTCACCAGCGCCGATGGCCAAGGGCTCAGCCTGGAACCTCCCTGCTTCCACATGAGGGCAGAGGCATACGGTCCTCACACCCTGCTGAGAAAACCCTAGGGTTTCCTCGGAGGGCCTAACGGCTTGGAGGGGTTGAGGGGGAAGCGGAGGGTAGGGCCTGCTTCGGCGGAGGGACAGCAGCCAAGGGACACCTTGCAGGGGGACAGTCTGGCCCAGCAGCTATTCCTCTCTGCCCTCTCCATCCACCAGCTTCCCCACCGAGCCCTGATGTCAGCCCTACCATGCTCACTCCAGAGACCCTCAGCCACTTCCCACAGGTCACCTCCCAGGGAAGATTTTTAACTGGAGGGTGTGGGAAAGAGGAAAAGTAAAAATATTTCCATCCCTCCCAAGTCCCTCCCCTCCACAAACACTCAATCAGAAAATGATGATGCATGTGGCCTGGGGACCTCATCCCAGGTGTCATGATGGCTCTTCTTACCCAGCAAGGGGAATGAGAGACGAAGAAAGACAAGATCCCAACTCATAAAAATGTGGCTGGAAAAGGGAAGCCCCCCTCCCCCACCACCACCCAAGTTCCTATCTGTTGACCACAGGCAATAAAATGATGAGTTAAAAAAGCCTTTGGGGTCTTTCCAAATCATGACAGAATATATAAACAGAGAAAGACATGCTCTAGTCTTAAAACTCTGTCTTGGTACCAAACTAGGTGATTCCCAGCAACATAAATACCTTCTTCCCTGCACCCTTCTGTCTGTCTCACCTTGCCCATGTTGGGTCCCAGAGAATTCATCTAACATTTACTGAGCACTGACTGTGCGCTTCCAACCACTCCAGGACTCAGAGTTCTGCAGCTTCAAAATGTTTTGAGAGGAGCAGGGAGCAGTTTGGTCAACATTTATTGTGTACCTACACTGTGCTAGGTTTTGAGAATCTGAGAAAGAAGCAGCTAGAATATTTCCACCTGGGAAGTGCTAACCTCAAATAGCACCACAGGCGCAAGAAACAATTAGGTTTTCATGGTGGGATTAGGGAAGGTAACCCAGAGAGCTGACATTTAAGTTGGGCTTTGCAAACAGGATTTTGATGGACATAGCTGGGAAGGAGTGGCATTCCAGGCAGAGAATTAAGTGAGCAAAGGTCAGGGTTCGGGTGGGGGGTGGTACTGGCAGTTGGTCATGTGGGATATGGCATGGAGTCAGGCCAGTGGTTCCAGGGCATGGAAAGAGGAAATGAAAGGCAGGCTGCAGTTCATGATAGCCACGGACAAGTGTCATCCAGAGAACCTGTTGCACGGAGTGTGACTGCTGCAGCCTCAGGATCTGGTTACCATTCTAGTAAAGGCCACACTGCCACCTGGGAAGCTCCCTGCCAACGGCAGAGTGGCAGAGTACGCCACGGGCGCTAGGCCTGTCCACTGCTGCCCAAAATGAGACTCAGGAAATGGGCAATCCGGACTCTGGCGCTCCCTACTGGGCTGGCTGAGACACCAGCAAAGCTGCATCCTAGACACAGGCTCCTCCTCCCCAGCCCTTTCCTTTCTCCCGTGGGTAGGCCTTGATTCCAGTCTGTGGTTGCCTTCTCCCTGCCGGCTCCTGCTCCCTTGCCCTTCTCATTCCCAGGTGCTGCCCTGTTAAGTCTCCGGCACTTCAGATTCTGTTTGGGAGCCTGCTTTCCGGAGGACCGACCTGGCTGATAAGGATCCTGGTGGAATGCTCAGTGTCTGGACTCAGTCTTGTTGGCAGAGAGGAGCCACTGAGGTCTTCTAAACAGGAGAAACCATGATCAAATCTGAATTTTATAAAACTGCTACAGCAGCAGAGTGAGGAATGAGCCAGTTGGGGAGGGAATGGGGTTGAGAAAGGACCATTTAAAAGGACACTGCACTTATGGGTGCAAGGTTTTGGCAAGAGGCAACTGGCAGCATGTACAATTTACTATGTCTGTTCTCTTAACGCACAATACCAGTTTTATGTACAATTTACTATGTATGTCCTCTTTAGCTCACAATCCCAGTTTTAGAAATCTTACAGAAACACTAGCACAAATGCATGAAAGTATAAGGACGAGGATGCTTAAGTAGCCTCATGAATTAGCATGTCACTGGAGAAGTCCATGCTTTTCTGGAGAAGGGAACAGGAAGTAACAGTACAGCCACACAGCACAGTAACACCATGCAGCCTTTAAAAAGAATGCAGTAAGTTTCTCTGTACCGTCTGAGAAAGAGGGACACAATATGCTGCTCTTTGTAAAAAGCTAGTAGCTAAACAAAGCATACAGTATAATCTAATTTTTATGAACCAAATTGTGCATCTGAATATCCTTGTTTATGTAAAGAACTCCGGAAGGAGGTATGTTAGCTATTGATACGGTGGTAGGGCTTTCACTTTTTACTTTATATATTTTTACAAAGTAGTAGTGAATGAGAAATTCTGGCTTTTATTTTTCTCCATTTCCTGAATTTTTACATGATAAACATAATTCGTTTCTCTTATCAGAAAACAAAATTTTAATTTAAAAAGTTCCATGCTTGGAAAACACTATAAAAATTCTTCATATTGCCTTCCCAGAGAAAATATAACACAAAATTCCTGGGATAGTTGGAACATCTTTCAATGGACTGATCTAGGTAAACAGGAATTAGAGATGGGCTGGACTTGCGCTGAGCACAGGAGAGCAGACAGGAGTTCCACAAGAAGCCCAGAGTACAATCCTGGGTGACAGGAAGATGAGCCCCAGAGGAGGAGCAGGTAGAGGGGGGAGCAGAAGGGGTGTGTGCGGAGTGTGCTGGTCTTCAGGAGGCTCAGGCCAGAACAGATGACGATGCATGGACAGGTGAAGCTGGCTACTATCCTACAGTTAAGGAGAATAGTTGGGGCTAGAAACTCATGACCTACAGAAGATTTAAAACTCGCCAAGAGCACTCACCAATAGACTGAGATGCTAACTATAAAGAGTGAAATCATTAAAAAGAACTAGAAAAAGTATCAGTGAATATTTATCTGAT
>JAQQAC010025234.1:4610049-4653389 GCA_029783875.1 Phataginus tricuspis
CACGAATGGACTAACAGTTACCAAAGGGAAAGGGACTGGGGAGATGGGTGGGAAGGGAGGGATAAGAGGGTAAAAGGGGCATTACGATTGGCAGACATAGGGTGGGGGGGCACGGGGGGGACTGTACAGCTCAGAGAAGACAAGTAGTGATTCTCATCTCACTACGCTGATGGACAGTGACTGTAATAGGGTTGGTGGGGGGGACCTGATGAAGGGGGTAGTTTAATCATCACAATATTGCTCATGTAATTGTAGGTTAATGATACTAAAATAAAATAAATTGTAAAAAAAAAAAAAAAAAGAACTAGCCTCACTTAAAGATTTCAGGAAGGAAAACACAGTTAAACTGAAAACTGTTAACTGGTGTTTAAAAAAAAAAAATACAACAAACAGCCCGGAAATGTTTTTAGGACTGTGTCTATCAAAGTCCCTTGGGGGCTGATTCGTCCTTTAATATACTCTTCTTAACACCTGCTTTTACTTAAAACCAACAGCCCGACACCAGAGCTTGGTGAGTAAGAAGCAGAGTGAAACTGGACAGGGAGGAGCTCAGCTGTGAAGCACCACCCGGTAACAAGCCACAGCCACACTGAGCATTGCCAGCCAGTCCCCATGGCCAGGAGGGCAGGCCATGAGCAGGCTGCCCAACAGCAGACGGGGCCCCTGTCCCCCCAGCTCCTCCTGCCGCCTTGCTCCTCTCTCTGGTCCGCTCCTCCACCTCCTCCACCCACCTGTGAAATACATCAGGAGAAGACTCCTCACACAAACCTGCCCCAGAGCTAATTTCACATTATTTCAAGAGAGGCCTCAGGGACAACACATACTTCTTTCTTCTGTTTTTTTTTTTTTTTAAACAATGTTAAAAGACAAAACTTGGAAAACTCAAATGATAGGGATAATTAGATCTATCGAATTAGGTAGTTAATCTTTTTGAATGCAACTCCATCTGTACACAAAGAAATTATTCCTTTACATTTCAAACAAAATCAACTCAGTTCTCTTTCTCTCTGATGTTTAAAAACAGGACTTGCTCATTACAACTGACAGTCACAAAACGCAGTCATAGTCCACACAAACACCTGTGCACGAAAAGATTCATAGCTTTGTTTATCATAGCTGATGCATGGCAACAGCCCAAGAGCCCAGCAGACGAGGAGAGGGTCAGTGGAACGTGGCATCCCCACACCACAGAACATTATTTGGCAATGAAAAGCAACGGAGTTCTGACCTGCTACAACACGGGTGAGCCTTGAAAACATCATGCTAAGTCAAAGAAGCCAGACACAAAAGACCACACATTTTATGGTGCTATTTATACGATCTGCAATATAGGCAAATATTTATACAGAGACAGAAAGTAGATAGTGGTCACCAGAGGCTGGAGAAATGGGAAGACTGGAGAGATGATAATTAGGGGGACAGAATTCGGGATAATGAAAATGGTCTAAAATTGACTCTGGTGAAGCTTGCACAACTTTGTGAATATACTAAAAACCACTGACTCGCACATTTTAAATGGGTGAATTGAATGAGAATTATATCTCAATAAAGCTGTTAAACAAATTAATTAAATTTAAGATTTAAAAAGGGCAAGGAGAAAATATCCCACGATCACAAGTTGGAGACTGGTGTGTGAGAGAGGGGCTGTTGTGTACATCTTTCTGTTTGAAACATCTCCAGTTAATGTGTACTTGAGGCTAAATGTCATAAGTAGCTGGAGAAGAGGTGTCCCGGAGCAACGTTCAGCAAGGCAACCCAGGACAACAGACAGCTTTTCTTTCACCGGCGATAGTTTTAACTAATATTTTAAAACGTTCAGGTATCAGCAGGCACTTACAAGTGACCTGGTTTATGAAATAACTGGTTTTGACAACAATTAAGACCTCAGTTGCCTCAGTTATCAAAACTAAGCTGAGACAGTTGTGCTCAGGGGCTCAGGGTTTGTGTGTGTGTGTGTGTGTGTGTGTGTGTGTGTGTGTGTGTGTGTGTCCTCAAGCAGGTCACCAAATCTGAGCGCAGATGAAGACTTTTCCAATTTGCAAGTCAAACTTCTTCAATTTATGGGTCTTAGGCCCTTCAGGTGAGCAGCCCAACTGCCTTGCATGAACTGGGACACACAACAATGCGCATAAAGCAAACACTGCCAGAGGCAAATTGTACCCGGGTGTGCCAGCGATTCAGGTTAAATAAAATAGGGAAGAAAACAGTATTATGTAGAGTTAGGACAATAGAGATGGGGGTTGTCTGGGGATTATAACATTTCTCATTAATTTCACTTTGCTCTTTTTTCAGGTCTACAAGGACAAATGTGATCTGTCTTCTACCCATGAGTGGCCTGTCTCACATTCTGACGGGGCAAAGCTGCAGAGACCTTGGGCCACCACCCTGGTGGGCTACGTCTCTGCTCTGTAGGTAATATACTGCAAGCCTTGGTTTGCATATTTATAACAAAGGAGTAATAATAACAGCAGGTTTCTGTGGAGGCTGAATGAGTTGCAGGTGTGGAGCATAGTGCTTGACACACAGGCTCGGGGCGAATCTGGCACAGGTTGGGGTGAAGGACAAGCACCAAGTTCCCTGCAAAGAGAGATCTGTGCCCTGGGGTAAGATGTCACTGGATCCTTGTCAGGCAGGACCCTAAGGGGGTTGCCGCTAAGGGACGGACATCACCAAACCTAGCAGGTACTGAAAGTCAGGGAGGGTCTTTGCTAGACCCTTTATCAGAACACCAAGAAGTGGTGTGGTTGCCCTCAGCATTAAAGACAGAAAGTAGCCTTATTCACAAATATAAAACTTGAAATTATTGTCTGTTGAGGGCAAAACTAACAAAGGGGGTTGAAACAGAATGTAAACAATCCCCACTCAACTGCTCAGATTGCTGACCGGAATCCACTTCCTTGTTTCTTTGCCGTCTAGCCTTGGGACTACTTACAGTGCGGAGAAGCCTGGGGCGTGCTGCCATCTGCAGGCAAAACAAGAAAAAGCACGAGTTAGGGCCCAAATCTTACCTGAAGCCCCCAGGCCTGCGTCTGACCAGCTGGGAGACCCGGGTCCTGTCCTGGTGAGAGTCAGAACTCACTCGGTTCTGTTTGGTATCCCACCACAGAGTTAGAACAGACATAGTCAGTAAAAATTCAAAACCATTAAGGGCTCAGGTATTTAACAACAATGGCAAACTCTTACACAGGGCTCACTGTGTGCCAGATACCCCTTTACATGACTTACTTTTATTAACTTATTTAGACCTCATGAAGAATATGAATGAATATTTTAGCAGGTCTCTGACAATTTGTCTCAATCAATAACTCTGATTATTGAATTAGGTTGAAAATTAAAATGAAGAACTTGTTAATACCTGATTTCAAAAAAGGGTCAGATATGAAAACTCTGGGAGAGAGTTTGAGCACCCTGGAGACCAATTCATTCGCAGATACTTGTCAAACACCTGTTATGGGCCAGACACTGCTCTAGGACCAGGGACAGAGGCGTGAACCCAAAAGACAAAGTTCCTGTTCTTGTGGCGCTTCCATTCGGGGGGAGGAGGCAGCAGGAGCAAAGGGACCAATGCTGTGCAGAAGCGAAAGGGGTAAAGGGGACGGAGACTGATGACAGTGCTGTTAATAGTCATTCATTTATTCATTAATCGCCAAACACCTACTAGCCACTGACCACAAGCCAGGCACTGTGCTGGACACAATGATGGCCAAAACTTAGACGTGGTCACCCCTGCCCATATGGAGTATTTACTCACATAGAAGAAACACATATTGATCCAATGACCACCTAAATAAATGCAAAGATGTTAACCTGTGGTAAGTGATGGAAGAATGGCACGGGTCCCTAGGAGAGTGTCCCAGGGAGGCCTGACCTTGTCTGAAACCCCAGGAAGGCCTGGGATGAAGAGAGGGGAGGAGAAGCATCCTGGTAGAAAGCGCATCACATGCACAGGCTGGCTCTAGACAGCACACCAGAAGCGGGTGGGCAGAGAGGAGGCAGGGGAGGCTGAGAAGAGGCGTGGCAGCCCTGGCACAGCCCTCCCAGACAGGAGTCCTCAACTTCTGAGAACTGGGGTGCCATACAAGGGCTTTAGGCAGAAGAGTAATGTGGTTGGATGTGTGTGTTTTTAAAAGATTACACTAAGTGGTAGGCTGATCGATGACCCTGTCGGGGATGTTGATGTCTGAATCCCCAGAAACTGTAAACATGGCCCTTACGTGGCAAAAGGAACACTGTAGGTGTGATTAAGTTAGGATCTTGACACAGGGAGATGATTCTGGATTAGCCAGGTGGGCTCAGTGGAATCACAAGTGTCCTTACAAGAGGGAGGGAGGGGGGAGATTTGACTACAGAAGAGTCTCAGTGATGCAGCGTGAGAAAGCCTTCATGAGTTTAAGGAGGGATGAAGTATCTGTGTGCCAAGGAATGCAGGAAGCTGGAAAAGACATGAAATTATTCTCTTCCAGAGCCTCCAGAAGGAACACAGCCTTGCTGAAACCTTGATTTTAGGACTTGTGATTTTCAGAACTGTAAAATAATAGATCTGTAATATTTCAAGTCACTAGTTTTGTGGTAATTGGTCACATAGAAGACTAATACATACTGGCAGCTGTGAGAAAATAGGCTAGAGGCAAGGGGAAAGGGAGGCGGGGGCCCATCAGATGTCAGCGTGTTACCCAGCAAGAGATGCGAGAGCTGGAACCACGGTGGTGGAGGGGAGCTGGCCAGTCAAAGGGCCTGCTGCACCCTGGCAGATGCTGCTGGAAGGCCGCGGCAGGCTTCTCTCAGGCACAGGACCTGGCTGGCTCGCTCTGGAAGCAGCCCGGCACCCTCTGTAGAAGGACACTCACTCTAGAGCCATACGACCACTAACAGACAGGGACACCATTTACTTGCTTAACAGGACCTGCCAGCCCTGTTCCCACAAAGGAGTCCAGGGTTTCCAGGAACAAGTTCTAAGAAGTAACATCCTGAGACAGATTCTACTGGGAAAAGTTAGCAACTGTTTCTGCCAAACATTAAGCCTTGCAGTGAACGTTTTTTTCTTCCTAATAGAGAGATTTTGTAACCCTGAAAAGGAGGTGTCCAGGTTTAAATAAATGCATCTCCAGCCCAGGTGATGCAGAACCATGACTATATCCAACATGTAGAAGTAATCATGGTCATTCACAATCAGTAGAATAATGCAGAAATTAAACAAACAGAGTAAGTGAGAAATAATCAGACCCTCTCAGCATTTACTCAATTCCAATTTAATGATCCAGACCTACTGAAAAAGGGGGATCTGAATTTGGTCCTGCCTACCAGGGCTGTTGAGAAGAAAAGGCAATAAAAGTGATTTCAAGGAATTTTAGATATATTCTATTTTTCTCCAAAAGAATAAATGTGCACCCACTCTGACCAAGTACCTGGGTGTGTACTGAGGGGCGACAAGGAGGCCCCAGGCATTATCCCCCAGTGGCTTTGCAGCAAGCCACAGGGACCTACTGGACTCTGGAAACATACTGGGGAAGTGCCTGCAGATGGCCAAGTACCAGGCACTCCTGTTAGTATTGGAACAGATTAATTACAAAATATCAGACATATGTATATATTGTTTTTCTGTGAAAAAAGATTTTGTGACATATGCTTATTATTGCAGAACAAAAATATTGTATAGTCCCAATGATCAGGGATACCTTATTTAAGAATATTTTCTTCTAATCTTTTTTCCAATAATTTTAGTATATCTATATCTGTATTTCTTTTTAACAATAGTGGGATACTGTGTGTATTTTTCTTCTGCAACCAGTTTTGTTTTATCTAGCAGTATATAATTTTTCCATGCCACTAAGAATACTTTGCTAATAGCTGCCAGTATTCCATCACAGGAATATATAAAAATCAATTAGCCATTCCTGTATGGCTGGACAGCTGAGTGGTAACAGAAGTCACACTGGGAGGAACAGTCCTACATATAAGAATACACCCATTTAAAATCTGTGTTCAAAGCTCTGATTATTGCTGAGGATCGGGTTTCTCACATTTCAGCCATCCATGTATTACCATTACTATTTCGCCATGATTAAACACTATCTGTACCATACTTACCATTTTTCTCTAAATCAACTCATTTCTGCCATGAAGTAAATGTGTTTTAAAAGCAAACCTTATTTAGTATATTAAAAATGGAAAATCAGCATCATATGTCATAAAGGAAGGCTATCGTAAAACTAAATACAATGGAAAACAAAACAGAGGGGTAGAAGTAGAGCTAAGATATTGCTCTCGCTTTGCTCATTCTTTTATATCAGAGCGAGGTTAGGAGGACTTACAGGGGTGGTAAAGACATACGAGCACCAAGCTGATCTTCTCCTCCCTGCCTTGCTCAGAAGATTGTAAAGGAACCAAGCAGGGAAGTGACTTTCTCACCACGCGAGTCTGCGTGAGATAGTGCTGCCAAGCACTCTGCCTCGAATTACCTCACACCACTTGGAATAACTTCACATAACAAACAAATCTTAGAATATATTCCTGGAATTAGAATTATTGGGAGAAAAGGTATGAGCACTTTAGAAAGTTTCTGACAGAACACCATCCAGGTTAGGTTCACCGCAGTCCTACTATGAGAGTGCCCGTTGTACTTCATCCTCAAATACTAAGTATTATAAACAAAAATGTTAAAATGTTACTCTTTTCAGTGTAGGATATTCAGCAGCTGAATTTTCAAAGCTATGTTCATACTCCTCTAGCCAGTCTCTGACCCTGGGGCAGGGCCATTATGTGAACCTTCAGTTACTGGTAAGTTTACACAAACTGTTATTACACTTGGTTTAACCAAGCCCAAGTAAACTCAATAAAACATGAGAAAGTGACTTTAGTATTTGCAAACATTTCAGAGTGTTTTTGCGCCAGCAAAGGTCAAATGAGGATCAGAGTAGCATGGATTCCTAAGTATATTTTGAGAAATAAGAACCAGAGAAGCATTACTCATGGACACAAATCACTACAAATTTTCAGTAAGCCAATGAAAACTCTGAAAGAAACATAGGTATAAGCCTTCCCATCCTGGTGTGATAGGCAACTGAACAAATAGGTTAAAGATTAATACAACTGTTAATGAAAGATTTCTAAAACAGAAAATGAAAAGGGTATTTTGAAGCATGAAGAGTTAATAAAACAGGAAGTGTCCAGATTATTTTAACAATTCCTGGGCAGATACCATGTGCATGCGCATGTGGGGGGAAAGTGGCACAGTAGAAAGGAATTAAAAACACACTAAAAAGTTTCCTATGTTTGGAAGGAGGTTAGAGATTCTGATTAATTTTTGGCATTTGTAGGAAATATGAATTATCTATGCTTATGAAATTAATGAGGGCTTCTAGTAAAAATACAGGATTCTAAGTCACTAAATACAAAGAAAGAAGGAAGGAATGGGGACAAAGACACCTTGAGGAATCCAGAAAAGGTATAAGCAAAAAAAAAGAAAAACTCATGATAAATATATGGCAAAAAAACATGGCAGAAATAAGGTTTCACTTATTAGTGATCAAAATAATGAATGAATTAAATCCACTGGTAAAAAAAAACAAAGACTTTCAACCTAAATACCCATTAATAGAAAATGGATAAATAAATTATAATAATCCATTTTAATAGATGTATGTCTCTGTGAGTGCATGTGTACACCACAGAAAGAGGCCATGACTTACCTAATTCACAAAGTTTTAGAAATTTTATAAGCAGAGAAAAGGGTCCAGAGAAACATCAATCTGGTAGCTGTGGTTGCCTATAAAGAATGAAATTACAGGAGACAGGAGTGGACTTTTCTATCTCACTTTATGAGTGTCTATTATGAATGTCTACATTGTTTGAATCTACTATAAATACATGCAACCAGAGAAACAATAAATTAAATAATAAATATAAGGGCAGAATTAATGAAATAGAGGATATAGAGGACAAAAAAATAAAGGTGGCTAAAAAAAACCCAAAGGCTTTTTTTGAAAATAGGTAAACCTCTATAGAGACTGATCAAAAAATAACTGACAGAAGATGGACCCAACAAAAGACAAAATGACAAATATAGCAGACATTTAAAAACTTATAAAAGAATAACATAAATAACTATATGACAATACATTTTGAAAACATAGATGAAATGAATAAATTTCTAGTAAAATTGCCAAAATTGGCACAAAAGTAATAGAAAATACAGCCATTTAAGAAATTGAAATAATTTAAAAAATCTCCTCCAAAGAAAGTCTCAGGCTCAGAAGGTTTTACAAGTGCATTCTATCAACTTCCAAGGAACTATCTCTATCTTAAATGTGTTGGTTCAGAAAATAGAAAAAAGAGGAAACACTGTTCAAATTAAGGTTACTATCATTTTGAAATGCCTTATATGGACAGTGCAAAAAAAGAAAAATACAGGCCAGTTTCATTTATAAACATGATGTTAACCACTAAAATAAAATATTATCTAATCAAATCTAAAAGTATATTAATATATCATGATAAAGTAATAAAAAAGTGGTTCAAACTCAGAAAATCTTTCAATATAATTCACTACATTAATGCATTACGAAGAGATTACTACTGCTCATCATCTCTCTTCCCCTTTCCTTCCCGGGAATACCACTACACTTCCCGGCCGCCTTACAGTTAGGTGGAACCATGTGACTAGTCATTGCCACTACAATGAAAGTAGAAGTGATATTTGTCTAGCATATAGGAAAGCAATTGGCTAGAAAGCGCCTGGGTTCCTGAACAACCAAGTGAAGAAGAGCCCACTACCTCGCCAACACCCCTATACTGTGCCAGGAGTGGTAAGATAGCTCTCTTGGCTTAAGCCGCTGAAATGTTGGAGTTGTTACAATAGCTGACATATATACCCTAATCACGCAACCATCTCACCAGATAAAGAGCACTTGACAAAGTTCAATACTAACTCATGATTAAAAAAACCCAAAAACCCACAACTATTTACCTGAAGAAACAAAACCACTAATTTGAAAAGATACGAGCACTCCTATGTTTAATGCAACATGATTTACAACAGACAGGGTATGGAAGCAACCTAAGTGTCTGTTACTAGATGAATGGACACAAAGATGTGGCACATACATTCAATGGAATATTCTCAGCTATAAAAAAGAATGAAATCTTCCCATTTGCAGCACCATGGATAGACCTAGAAGGTATTATGCTAAGAAAAAGACAAATACTATATGATTTCACCTATATGTGGAATCTAAAAACAAAACAAACACACAGAAACAGACTCATAAATACAAAGAACAAAATGGTGGTTGCCATAGTGGTGGGGGTAGGGAGATGGGCAAAACAGGTGAAGGCGATAAGAGGAACAAACTTTCAATCATAAAATGAACAGTCACAGGGGTGAAAAGCACAGCACAGAAAAAATAGCCGATAATATTGTTATATCTTTGTATAGTGACAGATGGTAACTACACTTTCCATGATGGTGAGCATTTCCTAATGAATCTAATTGTTGCATCACTATGTTTACCTGAAGCCAATATAATATTCTGTATCAACTGTACTTCAATAAAAATAAATCAATTACATTTAATCTAAAAATCTCAACTCCTAGAGAAGAATTAGGACACCAAGACCCTGTCTTCCTCAACACCTTCTTTACTTTGTAGCTTGATTCTTCACTGATTTAGCCACGACATGTGATACACTTTGTTATTAAATTTTTCATTAGAAAATGAGCATGGAATTTTATTTACTTTTCTTGGTATTTTAGATCCTGAGGAAAAGACCTCCTTTCCCTGGTGAAGCCTATTGCTAACGTCATACTGAAGAGAGAAGCTGTATATTCACTTTAAGGAGTGGATCAGGGCAGGATGGCTGCTGGGACAATCACCGCATAATAGAATTCCAGAGGCAGTAGCCACTATGAGGAGGTGACAAAAAGGAAAACGAAGTACAAAACTGGAAGGAAAGAGACAAAAGTTGTCAGTGTTTGCCTGGTATAATTACTGGCATAGAACTCTGAAGAGGGTCCACAGAAAAACTATTAAAATGAGTAGGAGTTCAGAAAGGAAGTCAGATGAGACCAATCTAAAACCAAAAACAATCCTCTGCTGTTAGTAACCAGCCAAAAAAAAAAGAAAAAAAAGGAAAGGGAGAGAGAGAGAATATGTAAGAATGTAACTGGCAGCAATGTAACAAAGTAAGATACCATTTATAATAGTAATCATATTGAACCTGGGAATTACCATAGTAAAGAATGTGTAAGAGCCTTGTGGAGAAAAAACTTCAACCTTTAAGTATATAAAACAAACCATAAATAGAGAGACTGAGCATATTCATGGGTGAAATGACTTGACATTTAAAGGTACCAATTCCTCCCGCAACAACCTATGATTTCAATGATATTCCAACCAAAATATCAGGACTTTTTGTGAACTTCCCAAACAAATCTTTAAATGTTTATGGAAGAACAATCTATGAAAACCTAAGGAGAGTTTGAAACAGAAGAACAAAAAGGTAGGTCCTAAGACATATTACAACGCCATAGTAATATAAGCAAAATCCAATTGGATTAAATATGTAAATGTAGAAGACGAAATAATAAAGTTAGGAAAATACCCTCCAAAATCTTTTAAGAACTTTAGGTAGGAAAGAATTTCTTAAAAAAGATGCAAATAGCATAAACTGAAAGGAGAAAAATGATGGATAAAAAACTACATAAAATTTAAAGACTTATGTTAAAAAAGTTAAGCTATAAAGCTCTTAGATATAAACATAAGAGTGACTCTTCATGACTTTGGGTTAATCAAGGATTTCTTAGATCTGACACCAAAACAAGCTATATAACGGAAAATTAATCAGTTGGACCTCACTGAAACTGAAAACTGTTTTACTTCAAAGAACACCATCAAGAAATTGAAATGACACGCACAGAATGGGGGAAACTATTTGCAACTCACATGTATGATAAAGGACATGTATCAAGAATACATAAGGAACCCTTACAACTCAATAATAAAGGACAAATAGTCCAACTTAAAAAAGATCTGAATACATTCCTCCAAAGAAGATATACAAAAGGCTAATTAAGTGCATGAAAAGATGCTCAACATCATTAACCATCAGGGAAGTGTAAATCAAAACCACAATGAGCTACAACTTCACACCAGCTAGGGTGGCTATAATCAAAAAGACAGACAACAAATGTTGATGAGGGTGTGTAGAAATTGGAGCCCTCATTAACTGCTGGCAGGACTGTAAAATGTTGCAGCTACTCTGGAAAATAATCTGGAAGTTTCTCAAAAGTTTAAACAGAGAGATACCATACCATCAAGCAATTCCACTTCTGGATATATATCCAAGAGAAATGAAAATCTATGTTCACACAAAATTTCACACATGAATGTTCATAGTAGCATTATTCATAAAAGCCAAAAAAATACAAACAATCTAGATGTCCATCAACTGGCGACATTGATAAACAAAATGCAGTGTATCTGTCTGATGGGCTACAATTGTGCAATAAAAAGGAACAAACTACTGATATATGCTATGATGTAGCTAAACCTCCAAAACCTTATGCTAAGTGAAAAAAGCCAGTCACATTAAAGCACATACGGTAGATCACATTTATATGAAATGACCAGAAATTGGCAAATCTAGAGAGACAGGAGGTAGATAGGTGCTTGCCCAGGGCTAGGGAGAGGCACACTGAGGGATATTGGAGTGACTGCTCATGGACTAATAAAAGTGTTCTAAAATTAGAGTTACACATTCTGTAAATATACCACAAACCACTGAATTGTATTCTTTAACAGGTGAATTTTATGATATGTAAATTATATCCCAATAAAACTGTTAATAATAATAAAAAGGAGACCGTAAATGAGGTTAATAGATGGATGACGAGACTGGGAGAAGACTTCCAACATATATGTCTGACAAAGAATTAACATCTTAATGTTACTGGTGAGAACACCAAGATATAAGGAATAAGGTGTAAACCAGATAGAAAAATATCAGAAACCTAAAAGAAAAGAAGGACAAATGAGATGGATAGGCAATTCACAAGTAGCAAAACAATATGATGAGATGCCCAATTAAAACAGAAATGGAATATTGCTTTAACCTGCCAGCCAGACAAAAATTAGTAAATTAGGTAATGGCAAGTGCTCTAGATGTTGGGAAAGGGCTTTTCATGCACTCCTGGTGGGAGGAAACTGATGAAGCCCTTCCACATCACAACGTAGCAGTTTTTAGTCAGAGGTCATGAGGGTATCCGAGACCCAGCAATCCCATGTCTGTATCTGTCTGTCCATCTATCTACCTACCTCAGAGAAACTCTTGCATAAGACCACAGGAGACACCCAAACACATGTTTGGTGCAACACTTTGTGGAAGCTAGGAGTTAGAGGCCAGCCAAGGTCTGTTCCCAGGAGACTGGCTAAGTAATTGCGGTGTACACTTTTGATAGGGAATCATGTAATATCCAGGAGCAATGAACTAGACTTCCATATAGCAATACGTTTTGACTCAAAAACACAATGCTGAGGGAGAAAGAGAAAGCATGAGATTTACGGCACAATGGTATTTATTTAGGTAAGTCCAACAAAAGCAAAAGATGACATATCTTTCAAAGACACACATTTTCTAAGAAGTTACAACAAAAGGTCGTTTAGGAAGAACAAACACGCTAGAATGGCTGCCTAAGTCTGTGTGTGCATGGGAAGAAGGTGTTGAGAGAGAAATGTAAGATAGAGGAAATGATAAAACAAAAACAAATGAAAGACTCTAAATGGACCAAGGATCACAGTGTGCCATGAACGCAAGTATTTGAACAATTAAACAGAGTAAAGCCTGAGAGCTTAGGAAAAGGAAACAAAATCCATGTACTACTTTCTAGTGAAAAATGTTAAGACCAAAGTGCATCACACACTGGGAGCTAAAACAATGAATAATAAAGCTATGGAGAACCGAAGGTAGTCGGGGAAGACAGGGGCTTGCTTGGTCTTCAGCTGAGTCATTCAGTTTTCAGGAACATGGAAGCAATAATACAGGGTGGTGGAAACGTGATGGATGGTGTCTATTGCACACCCCTTTCTCCCACCTGCAGACAGGTTAGAAAGGAAAGTGAAAGAACCATCTATGGCAGTTTAAATTTAGTTAACAGGAGGGAGAGAAAAGAGAAGACATTATGGAATTCAGAGCAAAAGGAATAGCTCGTTGAAACAGCCACAAAATTAGACAATCTGATTTTCTGATTCACTGTAACAGCACAATTTTCTAAAAGCAATGAATAGTCACCACCACCCATAGTTTTTAAATTAGGACCCTGTGTCACCCTTTGCCAAATTCAGATGGCTGTTTTCAAAGTGAAGATCATTCAAGTTTTGTTTCAGTAATGGGCTTTACGATTAGATCCACGTGATTAGGCTAAATTCACTTTTATTGAGAAAAGGTTGAGCAAGAGGGGGTTGTTGGTATTGGCTATGAAAACTGCCATCACTCAAGTGTGAGTCAAGTGTCCACAGAGAGTCATTTTCGACATTTAGTGCCTTCGTCCATCTATGCCCGTCCCATACCACCGGCCTTAGATATACAACAACTTGCATATGTATTTTCTCTTGCCAGGAACTGTCTCCACACCCTTGCTGTGGGGCCCCATTCTTGTATGCCACGGATGAGCCGCGTATCTTTGACCAAGAGCAAAGACCTGGGCACTCATCTTTTACCCTTTTGCTGGGGGACACAGTGGACAGAACGATTCCTGCTTCGGGGAGGGCTGGGTCCCTGACTGCACCCTTTCCGGCCCGAGGCTGGCCTCCCGGCAGAGGGGCGGCATCCTGGCCTAGCTGCTCTCCATACCTACGATCAAGAGAGGCGAGCTGCAAGTCTGCCAGTTCAGGGAACGCTAGGAAGGCACCCCAAGTGTGCCCAAGGACACCAGATCTGAAAAACGTAAAAGCCCAACTACAAGAAGGTGGGGCTAGGTGGGGAAAAGGAGTCGCTGATAGGTAAGAAGGGGTCCTCCCTGCTGAGCTTGGGAGAGGCACTCACTCTGCTGGGCATTTTACTACATCCTCTACTTTGATTTTTACCGAACCCCGTGGTGGGACGGGGGGTGGGGGCTGGTGTTCCACAAAAAGGAAACGTGTGCAGAAGACGGTGGCCCGACTGGCCACGGTCCCACCTCGACCCCGCGCTGTCAGGTCCCTCCCCGTTGGTCTGAGTTCCCCGAGGTCTTCCCAGCGGCCTGGAGGCTCGGAACCAAGAAGCCCCCGCGCCGCCGCGTCTCAGGCCCTCCCCACCCCAAGGAGCAACCCCGGCCGGCCTTCCCGCGTCCAAGCCGCCTGGCGCTCCGCCCGCCGGGTCCGCAAGGAGGAGCCCGCGAGGCGGCCGCGAAGGGGCTGCGCTTACCTCGACCGGCGCGGGCTGCGGCCCCGGCTCCCGGCTCCCGGCTCCCCGCCGGCCGCCCCGCGCTCTGCGCCCCTCGCCCCGACGGCAGCCGCCCCGGACCTGGACACGACCACTTTCACTTTCCTTAACCACAGCGCCCGGAAAGCGAAAGCGAAACCTGCCGAGAGGCGGGACCGGGCCCGAGCGCGCGGTGAGCGAGGGGCGCGGGGCGGGGGCCTCGGGCCTCGGGTCTGCGCGCGGCCGGCCGGGCGGCCTTCGGGCCGGAGCCCCGACCCCCCGAGAGGCCGCTGGCGCGCCTCCCGGCCGCACGGCCGCACCTGCCTCAGCGGGACCCGGGGCCGGGCAGCGAGTGGAGAGGCCCGCGGCGCCTCGGTCGGTCGCGGCGGCTTCCCGCATCTGCCCCGCAGCCAGCGCCTGCTGGGGCCTCGGCGGCTGGCAGCCCGCCCGGGACTTGACTGCTGCCGGCGCCTCGTGGGTTTCTGACCTGAGGGGCGGGTGCTGGCCGGCGCTCGGAACAAGCCTCCGAGGGGCCCGCGACTGCGGCCCGTTTGCCTCGCAGACCCCAGGGGTCCTGCAGCTCCCAAGCCCAGGCATGCGCACTGGCCCCTCTGCCGAGCTGGCGGCACCGTCACTGGGAACAGCCTGGTCCCGACCGTGAGGTACCGGTCTCCTCATTCTGGGTCGGCGGAGAAATCAAGTCAGTGATGACGATATGGGGGGCCTGCCAACTGACAAGGAAAAACGGAACAAAAAGCTTAAGATTTGGACTCCCTGTCCTAAAGTGCCCATCAGTATACTCAAGGATTTAGAGATTCCCGGGTACACTTATTGGATGTGTGATTTGGGGACAAAATATTTACTCCCTTAGTCTTAGTTTCTAACCCTGTAGAATGGACTTAATGACCATGCCTACCTCAGGGTTGTAGGAATTAAATGAAACGTGATAAGGGAGAAAATACCAGAACGATTGGTATTTTCTGTTAGGCTCTAGGTGGATTCTTTGATTGCAGCCACTAGTCATTGTTTTTCTGGATGCTTCCATTCTCTAATGGTCAGCTGATAAAATTGCAAGTCTCTGTAGTAATAGGATAGTTGTCAAAGTCTGGATTGTGTAATCTTGACTTAGAAGGACTGAGGAGGCACTACAGCCTTTTTGGAAGGCACCTCACAGAAATCCTTATTTCTCTTTTTGGGGGCATTCTGTATGTCTTTGCTCTGATTGGCTTGATTTATAATTTAAATGTCAAAGATCAACTCTGTATCGCAACATTTTGGGGTCAACTCGTTTTCTTTACCTTCCTACCCTTCCTCACCTAATTCTAGAATAAAATCTTATCCAATAGCAAGTTCTGCAATGAGCACTTATCCAGGCCTGCAGTGCTCATCCACGAAGACCCAAAAATCCAAGCCCAAGGCTATCCCTCAAAGACTTTACCATGGGTGGAGGGTGGGTGAGGTGAAGTGGGGGGAGATCATGCAACACAGCTGGACAGCAATATAAACAGAAAGATAGAATTCATTGGTTAGAAAGAAAACACCTGGTGAGCAATTCAAATAAAAAGGAAAAAAAATCATATAACCCTTTTAGATACTTAATTCATCCAACAAATATTTTGTGGCAACTACAAAATGCAGCCATTCTGCTAATGCTGGGAATTCAGTAATGAACAAAAATAGATATGGTCTTTGCCCTCAGGAAACACATGTTGGTGAGGTAGTCAGGCAATCAAATAATCAGTCAAATATAGAATACTATCCTAAATGTTGCAAAGTGCATTTGATTCTGTGAGAGGGAATGACAAAAGATTTGAACTTGTCTGGGGTGCAGAGAAGGCTTTCCTGAAAAAGTGATGTTTAACTTGGGAGAATGAGATTTAGTTAACTGGGTGAAGGGGCATGGGGTGGAAGAAGAGTTCACTGGAGGAGGGAACAGCATGTACAAAGGTCCAGAGGCAGGAAACATGTGGGGAATGGGTAGCAAGCTGGATTGGAACCTTTATCTATCTGATGCCCAAAGTCAATGGAGGAGAGCAAGTGGGGGAAACCCAAGTCCACAGGAGACTGGAGAGTAAGATAAAAGCTGTAACAGGCAGAGCCTTAGAGTTCATGGTAAGGACTTAGGTCTTTATCCTCTGAGCACTGGTGTTGTTTAAACGAGATTATATCATCTGACATGTGTTTTGAAAAGATGGCTCTTTCTGCTGTGTGGCAAATGGATTGAAAGATGGTTGCCAGTTGGGAGCAAGATGATGGTAGTAATGGGAGAGGAGATGGAGAGAAATGGGCAGATGTGAGAGATATTGAGGAGGTGAAATGGCGAGAACTTGACGATAGATTGGGACTTAGAGATAAGGGAGAATGCATGAAACATGACTCCCAGGCTGCATAACTGAATGAATGATTGTGGCACCCACGGAGGGACACACACCTCTCTTTAAGAAGGCCTTCTACAAAGAACATACTTGGCTGACAGTCTCCAGCTGCCGCATGTTCAGACCCACTGCAGTGTTCCCAGAGGGCTACACACTCTGGCTGCTGCAAGTCAGTGAGCATGGTGTGGGTACCAGAGCCGGGCCGCTTCGGCCCATGGGAGTCCTCTCACAGGCCATCTGTGCTCTGGGCTTCCCATCAGCTTGGCCAACACTTTCGCAGAACAGCTCTGCAGTTGAGGGCTCTTCCTACCTAGTCCTCCTTCCTTCCTTCTCCCCATTCACAGGGCACAGACCTGCCTCATGGTCTGAAGCTCTCTCTTCCTACTCCTGCTCCCTGCCCTCTTTACCCTTCATAAGCATTTTTCCCAACAAACTCTTGCATGTTTAATACCATCTTGGCATCTGCCCTCGGAGGACCCAGACTGACACAGTGATGCCCTTCAGTGAGCTGCAGAATCTTGAAAAGGACCAAGTTTGGGAAGGCCTCGATTCTGTACATTGGGTGGGGTTATCAGCTGGGGAGGGAAACTCCATGTCCAATTTTCTTGCTCATAAGGTTTATGCTTTGCTGCCAAACGATTAACTAAGTCATCTGGGTGAGCTTGTGTCTGGTCTTTTTTGTCAAATGCAATTTTTGGTAATTCCCAAAACTCAGTGTAGAGCTCAATACTAGAACTGTTTGCCTCTAGAAAAATATGACCTACTGATAGCAAAAATATCCTTTAAGTTTTTGAAGAAGAGGAAAAAGTAAGAAAAAAATAGAAAGGGAGTGAGCAATTGTTCTTGAATAATCAAGGGTAAATAATTTTGCTTTTCGGGGCCTTGGTTTTCTGGGAAAGAGGAGTAGTCTTCTCTAAGTGTTCCTGAAAGAAAACACTCACATATTTGGCAGCCCAGATGGAAATCTCTGTCATTCTTTGGGAAAAAGCAGCCAGCACTCCAAAAGTCACTGCTGCTCTGACTCTGTCTCTCTGAGCAAGGTGCCCTAGGTGAGCTGGGTGGCGTAGGATGACCCTGTCATGGAGACTGTAATCGCCAGCATCCTGTCTGAGTGGATCACCTGTGAGAGGGCAGAGCTGTTCAGGTCCAACACTGGTTCATGCCACTAAACAAAAATCACGACTACTATATGAGTATTAGGTCAATTTTCCTTCACTAATCACAGGTCCCAGACAGTCCATTCCCATCTCATGGTAACGTGTGGAGGCTAATGGTAAGTTTACTTTTTGTTATTAGGCTTTCTGGAAGCCCAGATACCATCAGCCTGCTTGGGCTAAAAAAGAGAAGTAGGTGTGGACACTATCAAGTATGTTTTCCTGAGGGCTCTCTCACGAAGGGATCAGTAAGTTAAAGTAATTCTCCCAAAAGTAGGTGTAATTTTCCTCATGGAACCAAACAGAATATGATAAAGATTTATTATTTGTAGCATCAACAATGACATTAGGGAGGTCAGGAGAAATAGTGATACTTCTATTGTCAAAACAAATTTGGTATTGCTAAGCACTTCACAGGCATGATCAAATTTAATCCTTAAAAAAACCCAGTGAGATAGGTATTAATATACAATTACACGAGCAACATTGTGGTTACTAGACTCCCCCATTATCAAGTCCCCACCACATACCCCATTACAGTCACTGTCCATCAGCGTAGTAAGGTGCTATAGAGTCACTACTTCTCTTCTCTGTGTTATACTGCCTTCCCTGTGCCCCAGCCCTACATTATGTGTGCTAATCGTAATGTCCCTTCTTACCCTTTCTCCCTCCCTTCCCACCCATCCTCCCCAGTCCCTTTCCCTTTCCCATTGGTAACTGTTAGTCCATTCTTGGGTTCTGTGAGTCTGCTGCTGTTTTGTTCCTTCAGTTTTTTTCTTTGTTCTTATACTCCACAGATGAGTGAAATCATTTGATACTTGTCTTTCTCCACCTGGCTTATTTCACTGAGCATAATACCCTCTAGCTCCATCCATGTTGGTGCAAATGGTAGGATTTGTTTTCTTCTTATGGCTGAATAATACTCCACTGTGTATATGTACCACATCTTTATCCATTCATCTACTGATGGACACTTAGGTTGCTTCCATTTCTTGGCTATTGTAAATAGTGCTGTGATAAACATAGGGGTGCCTCTGTCTTTTTGAGACTGGGAAACTGCATTTTTAGGGAAAATTCCTAGGAGTGGAATTCCTGGGTCAAGTGGTATTTCTATTTTGAGTTTTTTGAGGAACCTGCATACTGCTTTCCACAGTGGTTGAACTAGTTTACATTCCCACCAGCAGTGTAGGAGGGTCCCCCTTTCTCTGTATCCTCACCAGCATTTGTTGTTCCTAGTCTTTTCTATGTTGGCCATCCTAACTGGCATGAGGTAATATCTCATTATGGTCTCAATTTGCATTTCCATGATACTTAGCGATATGGAGCATCTTTTCATGTGCCTGTTGGCCATCTGGATTTCTTCTTTGGAGAACTGTCTGTTCATATCCTCCGCCCATTTTTTAATAGGGTTATTTGCTTTTTGGGTGTTGAGGTGTATGAGTTCTTTATGTATTTTGGATGTTAACCCCTTGTCAGATATGTCATTTACAAATATATTCTCCCATACTGTAGGATGCCTTTTTGTTCTGATAGTATCCTTTGCTGTACAGCAGCTTTTTAGCGTAATGTAGTCCCATTTGTTCATTTTTTATTTTGTTTCCCTTGCCCAAGGAGATGTGTTCAGGAAAAAGTTGCTCATGTTTATATTCAAGAGATTTTTGCCTGTGTTTTCTTCTAAGAGTTTTATCATTTCATGACTTACATTCAGGTCTTCGATCCATTTTGAGTTTACTTTTGTGTATGGGGTTAGACAATAATCCAGTTTCATTCTCTTGCATATAGCTGTCCAGTTTTACCAACACACACCAGCTAGGTCCTCTGTTTTACAGATGAGGAAACTGACTCTTAGAAAGGTTAAGTGAATTGCCCAAAGTTACAGAGCTAGGAATTGGAGAAGCCTACTTTTGGATTGCATGGACCATGTTTCTGCTCCGGGGGACACTTAGACAATAAACTATACTGCCTCCCAGAAAGAGGATGTACTTGAGGTGAACCTTGAATATGGGTAGAATTGGGATAACTGGAGATGAAGGAGGATAATGTATGGACAGAGGCAAGAATGTCAGGGAGAAATTTAAAACTGGAAGTGTATCATAACAGGTTGAAACACATTAAAAATATGTGAAGTTTTGAGAGGAGGTTGGAAGAGTTTTAAAAAAATACCAAAAAATGCACAGTAGAAAATAATTCATCCTTGTTCTCATTTTGTGTATTTACTCCCAGTTTTATTGTTTAGCTAAAAACCACTTCAAAGCTTATACATGCTCAGAATGAGGAATACAAACACTATAGAAAGTAGAATGATAGTGCTTTAAAGGCTCCCCCAAGTCTTACCATCAAAAAATTAATACTATTAATACTAGAAAAATATTATTAGATATATTTTTCTTTGCATTTATACAGAGAGGAGGATGGATGGGTAGATGAGAAATGGTATCTCAATATTGTTTTCATCTGTATTTCTCTTATTAGGAGTGAAGTGCAGAATCTTATGTTTAAAGTCATATGTACTTCAGTTTCTGCAATTTGCTTATATCTCTTGCCCAGTTTTCTGTTGGGGTTGTTTTTTTTTCTTATTTATTTGTGGGAGATATTTTCATATTAGGTAAACTAAACTAGTGTTTTGCTATATGAGTTGCCAATGGATTCATTTATTAATGGCCTGGATTTCATTTTTAAATAGTTTCTTTCAAAAAGGATTCATGGGTATCTTATTGTTTAAATTTAATATTTAAGAATGTCTATTGCTATTATACTTGAACAATTAATTATGGTAGTAAAACATACACGAAACTAGCCACTTTAACCCTTTTTAGGTGTACAATTCAGTGGCATTAAGTACATTCAAAATGTGCTGTCAACACCACCGTCCATCTTCAGAACTTTTTCATCAGTTCAGACTGAAATTCTGTACCCATGAAATAATAATTCCCATTACCTCTTCCTCAGCCCTTGGTAACCATTATTCCACTATCTGTCTGTATTTGACAATTCTAGATGGATTCACACAATATTTGTCCTTCTCTGTCTGGTTTATTTCACTTAGCATAATGTTTCCAAGGTTCATCCATATTGTAGCATGAATCAGGATTTCATTCCTTTTTAAGGCAGAATACTATATTGCATTTTGTTTATCCACTCATCTGTTGATGGACACTTGTGTTGTTTCCACCTTTTGTCTACTGTAAATAATGTTGTTATGAACATAGGTGTACAAATATATCTGAGTCCCTGCTTTCAATTCATTTGTGTATATACCTAAAGAAGTGAAATTGCTAAACCATATGGTAATTTTATGATTGATTATTTGAGGAAACACCATACTGTTTTCTACTGCAGCTGCACCATTTTATATTTCTGCTAGCAGTGCACTAGGGTTCCGATTTCTCCCCATCCTTACCAATGCTTGCTATTTTCTCTGTTTTTTTTCATAACAACCATCCTAATGCGTATGAAGTGGTATCTTGTGGTTTTGATTTGTATTTCCCAGATGATTAGCTTTTCATGTGCTTATTGGCCATTTGTTTATCTTCTTTGGATAAATATCTATTCAAGTCTTTTGACCATTAAATTTTTTTCTTTTTGTTGGGTTGTAACAGTTTTTTACTAGATCTATTATTTGCAAATATTTTCTCCCATTTTGTGGAGATTCCTTTTCACTTTCTTGATAGCAATGCACAAAGGTTTTTATTTTTCTCCCCAGCTTTACTGAGATATAATTGACATATAACAGAAGATTTTAATACAGCTTTTTTTGTTACCTGTTTTTGGTGTCATATCTAAGAAATCATTGCTAAATCCAATGTTGTGAAAATTTCCATTTTCTTCTAAATGGTCTTAGAGTTTTAGCTCTTGTGTTTAGGTTTTTATTCATTTTGAGTTAATTTTTACATGTTGTATAAGGTAAGGGTCCAACTTCATTCTTTTCATGTGGTCATCCAATTTTCCAACCACCATTGTTGAAAAGACTGTCTTTTTCCTCTTGAATGGTCTTGGCACCTGTTTTGAAAATCATTTGACCATATATGTAAAGGTTTATTTCTGGGCTCTGTATTCTGTGTCATTGATTTATATGTCTATCTTTCTGCCGATAACACAGTTTTGATTACTGTAGGTTTACTCTTCCTTCCCAATTCGGGTACTTTTTATTTCTTTTTCTTGTATAATTGCTATGGCCAGAATCACAGTGTTGAACAGAAGTGGCAAGATGAACATCCTTGTCTTGTTACTGATCTTAAGGGGCAAATTTTCAGTTCCACCACTGAGTATAATGGTAGCTGTGTGATTTTCATAGATGCCATTTATCATGTTGAGGATCCTTTTATTTCTAGTTGTTGGGGTGTTTTGTTCTGCTTTTTTTTATCATGAGAGGGTGTTGAATATTGTCAAATGATTCTTTGTATCAATTGATATAATCATATTTTAAAACCTTCATTCTATTAACGTGTTGCGTTACATTATTTGTACATTGACCTACCCTTATATTCCTGGAATAAATCCCACTTGGGATATACAATCCTCTTAGTATGCTGCTAAATTTGGTTTGCTGGTATTTTGTTGACTATTTTACATCTATGTTCATAAAGGATACTGATCTAGTTTCCTTTTCTTTTGGTTCTGTCTGGATTTTGTCTTGGTAATGCTGGCCTCAGAATTCTTCTATTTGGGGCAAGAATTTGAGAAGGACTAGTATTAATTCTTCTTTAACTGTTTGGAAGAATTCATCAGTGAAGCTGTCTGGTTCTGGGTTTTTCTTTGTTGGGAGGTTTTTTTTATTATTAATTCAGTCTCTTAAATCTGTTTAGACTTTCTGTTTCTTTTTGAGTTGGTTTTTGTAATTTGTGTGTTTCTAAGAAGTGTTCGGTTCATCTAGGTTATCTAATTTATTGGTATACAATTACTTATTCTCTTATAATTCATCTTATTTCTATAAGGTTGGTAATTTCCTCACTTTCATTAACACTGTCTTTTGTATTTACATGGGTAGTTCTCTTTATCCATGTTCTTTATTCCTTCCTGTGATTTTGAGTTGCTGCCCACTAGCCTTTCATTTCAGCCTGAAGGACTCACATTATCATTTTTTATAGGGCAGGTCTAATTTTTTCAGGGTAATCAGCCCCATTACCTATTTTCTCCATTTCACCATTTGTTTTAAATCTTGAAGAGGGAAATAAAGGGCTTCATCTAGTCTGCTGTTGGCCATATCTGGGGATATTAGGGAGACTGTTTCAGATGTTGATGGCTTCTTAGTAGGCTAGAGAGTTTAAGAGTAATGTTAGAACTTTCTCCTTCTTTCCTTTTATTACTTTTAAGAGTGTATTGTATTGTCATGCTTTTTTCTTGTTTGGTTAATTTTGGTGAAAAAATTTTATATGTCTTTACTTTTTTGTGCTCACTTGTCTGGTATAGGGGAAGGCAATTCTATAAAAACATAGGGCATTTTTTGGAACTATTTTGTTCACAGTGAAAGATTATGTGATAATTAAATGTTTCAAATCTCTTCAGTAGACTAGCCTTGTGAAATACCAATACCAATGCATGCACTTAGCAGTCCATCCTTGGAGTACAGTATATATCCACATTTCCATGAGGAGAGTTTCTCATGTGAGACTTCTTCTGGGGTAAAATGAGAGCCTGACTGTTGCTGTCTGGCTGGCGAACAGACAGATGATGTTCGGTATCACTGACAGCTTCTTGCACACCTGTCCTTGAGATTAGGCCCCTTCCTCCCAAGGTGAGACCTTCTGGGGTGGGTCTGCCTGAGACTCCAGGAAGACATGTGATTTCTGCTGAGAAACCTCTGATTCTGTCATCTTGGGCATCCTCTACCACAATGGGTTTTTATGGGAACCAAATGAGAAAATAGATGTACAGGCATCCTTTGGAGATAATGATGGGTTTGGTTCCAGACCACCCCAATAAAGTGAGTATTACAATAAAGTAATCAAATCAACTTTTTGGTTTCTCTGTGCATATAAGCTGTGTTTACACTATAGCATTGTGTCTAAAAAAACCAAAGTACATGCCTTAATTTAAAAATATTTTATTACTCAAAGACGCTATCATCTGAACTTACAGTGACCATCTTTTTGCCTTGACGTTATGGCTGCTGACTGATCAGGGTGGTGGTTGCTCAAGGCTGGGTGGCTGTGGCAGTTTCTTAGAACAAGTCAACAGTGAAATCTGCCACATTGATGGACTCTTCCTTTCATGAATGATTTCTCTGTAGCATGTGGTGGCGTTGGGTAGCATTTTACCCACAGAATGTTCAGACTTGGAGTCAATCTTCTCAAACCCTGCTGCCGCTTTATCAACTAAGTGTATGTAATTCTAAGTTCTTTGGTGCCACTTCAAGAATCTTCACAGCGTCTTCACCAGTAGATTCCATCTCAAGAAACCACTTTCTTTGCTCGTCCATCAGAAGCAACTCCTCCTCCATTAAAGTTTTATCATGAGATGCAGCCATCCAGTCCCATCTTCAGGCTGCCCTTCCAATTCTGGTTCTCTTGCTACTTGCACCACATCTGCAGTGACTTCCTCCACTGAAGTCTTGAAGCTTCCATTTGTTAAAAGTGCAGTTATCTGCAAACTGCCATATGTGAGGCACAATAAAATTAGGTGTGCCTATATTTTTCCAAACTGCTTTTATCGCAGTGGCTCACAGCATTAGGTATCACTGGTGTACTACATCAAGCCTCTTTCCATCAGCCTAAAGCCCTTTAGGAAGAGCAATTAAATGACACACACTGAAGGGACAGATTTGTTGTGCTACTTACTATCTGACAGAGAACAGGGCCTCTGGCCAGCTCATTCATCATCATTTAGACTAGGTGGTAAGCAGGATAATTCTCTTTGGCAAACACCAGTCCTGGAATTCATGAGGGTTCAGGAAACTGATGGAGACAGGAGCTAGGTGCCAAGCATAGGAAAAGATTATAGGGTAAACTCTTTGTTTTCCCTATTTCTGTGGTAGAAAGCATTTTATTATTTTTAAATCTGGATTGTTCCTCCATCTCCTTGGATGTGTCCCTCATACTTGTATGGGTATTGACTGAGCACTTCATCACTCATCCACTGTCCCTGTGACTACAGGTTATGCACACCTTGCTCCCTGAAAGGAGATCCTTGGTCAGGAAAGCTTAGTCTCCCAAAGTCGTGACTCTGATGGAAACCAGCTGCACAAAAGTCCAGCAGGCCTAGACAAAGGACTTGGACTTAGAGACCTGGCTCAGCCCTGGGAGCAGTGACATGGGCTGTTGCCCCATCACAGGAAGAGCTCTAAGCATGCAGGTAATTACGAGTTTTGCTCCCAGTGGGCCACAAATGACAGGAATCAGTGGCACTGAGACTAAGAGAGAAAACTTAGAAACTGTTCATTTATGCAACAGGATAAAGGGCAGGCAGGACCTTAATTTATATTCTGGAGCCACTCTGATGTCATTGAATTAGGAACTCTGCAGAGAACCAGGTCTGAGGAGTGGAGAAGCCAACAGTGTCACAGAAACAAGTTTCCTTCCTCCCTGCCCAGCCCCATCCCACCAAGTTTGACCACATGTCATCTATCCAACACTGGAGCTTTTTACCCAGGTAAATACATATTCTAGCTCAAATACATACATATTCTAGCTCAAATTGCCATGTAACACATTTTGTATATGTGAGTACTGTGCACCATGTCCAACCACCAATCCTCTCAGCTCCACCACTTACTCCAAACACTGTTGCTTGCAGTGGCCAGTTCACACAGGCTTTGACCAGCTTCACTGAAGGGCAGCCTGGAAATGCCTCACTGTGGGCCTGCAATGTATTACTTCTTGCTTTCTACCCAGGGGCAGAACCTCTTTGGGACTCATGCATGTGCAACCTGGAAATGGGAGCTGACACCTATGGGGCTGCCTTTGATGAGTTGGGGATGAAGGCAAGTATGTGAATGCTTCCTCTTTTATCCATGGTGCAGATGGTTTTGAGATATATTTCATGAGGCTCCTCAGCAGTTCCGCCTGGAGAGCACGGGGTCCTCGGCCCTGGCCATTCTGATGCATTCTTGTCTTGTTTCCTCCCGTTATGCTACTCCTGCTCCCTGGACTCTTGCTCCCAAATAAACTTCCTAACTGCACAGAAGCACTGCTTGCAGGCTCTGTTCTCAGGGGAACCCAGACTGAGAGGCAAAGGGCTGGCTCAGTCCATTGTCAGTTAATAGAGTGATGGTTTCTGGCACACAGGGATTAAATCTTAGCATTACAGACTGATTGCAAACTACTGCTAGAATTGGCCCAAGCTGACAGAGCAAAGTCAGGTGATGGTGCGGTGCGGAAATAAGGGTTGCGGGCATTTGCTATCATTTAAAAAATCATTTAATTTATTAAAACATCTTCACTTCCCAAGTTACTTCAGTAGCTTTCACACAAATATGGTTTGTTAACCGGGTGAAGCATATGCTTTCGCAGTACCAGGTACCATAATCAGAAAAGAGAAGACAGTTACACTGAACACAGAATACCTCCCAACATTACACAACTGGAGTGAGCAACTCTGAAAGACTGTGAACATGATTTGACTTTCTTTGTCATTTCCCCCCATGATTAGATGTCACAAAACAAACACACACAATGACGTTATTTCTGGCACTCAGGGACGTGCTAGTGGCTAAGGCTGGCGAGGCCTTGCACGAGTGGTTACCTCAGCATTGCCAGTGATTCTTGATTGGGGGAAAAAAAAAAAGACAGAAACCAGGAGGCTAAGGGACCAGCCTTTTCTAAGTCTATTCTGAAGGGCAAATTAACTTAAGGAAAAAAAGACATAACAAACAAACACACAGTAAAATCCACGTTATAGTTTTGAAAGAAGACACAAATGTGCCTGTCTCTCTTACTGATACACTTCCTTCCAACCGTGTATCAGAAGCCACAGTAGCAAGGAGGCTGGACTTACACAGCAGTGGAAAACCAGCCTAGTGGATTCAATGATGCATCTCTTATGGGCCCGGACAAGCCCAGTGCTTTGATCGGATGTAAACAAGTCTACCCAGTAGCCGTACTGAGGGGTCCAGGAGTCATAAATTAATGCCGTTGCCCATTTTCTGTATCTGCTCAGTCCCCTTCACGTTCATTACCTTTAGGCTTCCCCAGACTTGTGCTCTCCTGCCCTGGGAAGGCAATAATCCCAGTTATAGGCCTCTGTAGCTGAGGAAGTGTGAGAAGTCACGCTCTCAGGGAAATTATTTCTTTTCCTGTAAAGTGCACCATTAGAGGGAACTGGGACAAGATTTGAGGTGGGGGTGGGGAGCAGACCTTCAATTTGCTCAGGGGCCTTTTCAGGGTCTGAAATTAAAATATAAGTTCAGCAGATGCTTCTCATATTCTTCCAAATCCCAGTGGTTCTAGTGCACAGTTAACTCATCAGGAAGTGCCAAGTCCATCCTTGTACTAGTTAGGAGTTATCTCAAGGTGTCCACCAGTAGCCACAGAGTTCCCGGAGGGCAGGTGGCGTGCCGGGACCACATGCAGCCTGAGTCTGGTGTCAATCCATTAACAAGCCAGACACTGGGCCAAGAGAAAGCACAGCAAAGCCCTTTGCCACTGAAGGACGCTGTCTGGAAAAGCTGCTCTGACAAGACACAGAACTTCCTTTCCACTTCCTCCCTCACTGGAGGTTGTGTTATAAGGCTGTGCTTTTCAGGGCTGTGGGGCTCTCTTCACCATCTTTTAATATCCTTGTGTGGCTTGGAGTTTGCCTGTATTTTATTCTATAAAAACAAGCAAAACAAACGTTAGAACTAATCTTAAAAGATGTCTACCGGGCTCAGAACAAACAAAATCCAGACCTGAGGATCTCTCACTAAGGAAAAAAAAAAAAGGTTTCTCCCACCTTCTGTACTGTCCCAGAGCTGCTGTGGCTGTGCAGATGTACCTGGTGACACCGTGGCCTGGGTCAGGTTGAAAGCACCAGAGAGCATAGGTTGCCATTTCTAACCTCTGATGGCTAACAGTCTGGGGCAGTCGTGTGAGTCTGAGGGGATTCTGCCAGGCCCAGACCCAGTGCATCCACACCGTGAAGGAGGCCTCCTTACCCTTTGACCTTTAGCATCTGGTCAATGGTATCTGGGAGTGGGGTTCCAAAACTCTCTGGGAGGAACAAGGTGAGGATGGCTGTCAGGATGGTCAGACTTCCCATAAGAATGTAGGGCAGAAATCGGTCGTAGGCACCTAAGGTGAGGCAGAGAGACCCCAAGCCAGGGGTGCAGTTAGACTTGGTCTCCCTTCCTCTTTGTGCTCCCAGGACTCTGAAGAGGATCACCTACCTTCCTGGCCTCTGCATCTCCCAGTCTGAGCTGCCAGATTGGAATCTGGCCCCCCACAGGTCTCCCAGCCTGAAGGTGCGGCAATGCAGGGGCCGTGCAGACTGGGAGGAAGGGGCCAAGCCATGATCACTATTTCTATTTCCAGTGCTGGGTTTCTAAGGGACTCAAGATATGCAACCAGGGCCAGGAATAACTCCTCCTCCTCCCAGGATGTGTCCCAGCCACTCAATGTGCCTTCAGGCCAGAGAAGAGGGGCTTTCTGCTTGTCAGATGTATGCAGCACATTCACAGAGCACTCTGGGTGCTCTCAAGGTGGAGAGCCACTCCGCCCTGAAGGTGTGCTGGCTAGAGATGTGCAGGGCAACAGTAGTTGCCATGAAGACATAATTTTGAGGAAGAGAAAACTGGTGCCTTGTTACATAAAATAGCCTGAGACAGTATACCACCCGTAGGTAAAGTCCTCCCAGTTACAGCAACTCTCAGCTTATCAGCCCTCTGAATGCATCTCTTTCTCTCCATGTTCCATTTAAACTCTGGTTCCAGGAAGAAATTTCTCCAATAAGTACACTGGCTTTCTAAACCACTCCGCAGCATCTCAGGATAAGGGAATTGTACTCTCTGATGGAAGGCCTGGGATGGCTAAACCCGAAACAAAACCCTCTATTTTTCCCATCAATTTCTATAGGGGGCTTTCTGTTCACAAGTGAGAGTGCCTCCCCACAGTGTGCCTGGAGGCAGACCCAGTACTGGATGGATCCCATATGCTGTGTGTGACTGTCTTCCTGTTGACAGGCCACCCCCAACATTAAAGCAACTCAGAGCTTGCACAGGACTTACCAAGGTAAACGAAGTAGGGAGACAGGATGCTACCCAGGCGGGACGCTGTGGAGCTGACCCCCACGCCCATGTTTCTGACCACCGTGGGATACAGCTCAGCCGTGTACACATAGACCATGGAGAAGGCAGCAGTGACTCCAAATTTGCCCATCATCACCAGGGCTGTGGCCAAATAATACAAGTCTGGAGAGGCAAAGGGAAGAGACAAGAAGGCGCCAACCCAAGGCAGTTACCGAGAGCTCCATTTCCTTCCTGCCTGAAACATACTTTCTCCCTTTTCTCTGGGGAGAGGGGAGTAGGGGCAGGTTCTGTGACTTCCCACTGTGGGATAATGGAAGTCAGAGGACTGTGGCCAAGATGTCCCTTCAAGTTGGTTACTGAGAGGAGGCCAGGACCTCTATCTGTGAGTACATGCACCTCTCCTCGGCCCAAAGACCACCAGAGTGAACTGCTCAAAGTCCAAATAAACCTGCTTTCCAGTCCCAAAGCCTATAAAGACATCTGTCGGGGGTGGGCAGGCATGCTGCAGCACTGTGGAATCAACTAATGGCCTGTGATGAGTGTGGAGTTCAATTCTAAGTCACTGCATACTTTCACTGTACTCAGACCCCCCCCAGTTCAGACCTGCAGACCCGCAGGAACAAGCCTCCCATCCGTCCTGCTCACTGAGTCACCCCAAGCTCTGCTGAGACCCTCTACATGCATTCCTGGGCTCCCTGCCGCGCTGTTCCTGTGCAGACTGTTGCCAGCCTCAGGGGCCCCCAAATCCATGGACACACTGACAACTCTGGGTACCATGGCGGACGTAAGAGAGCCCATCAACCGTTCAATGACTCATGAAAGAGGCCTGCCTCCTACCATCTGCGGGATACCAAGATGGCTTTAAAAATAAAATCCTGCTCATGGCCTGGGACCACTCTGCCACCTGGCCCCTCCCTTCTCCCTCTTCACCTCTTACCAGCTCTGCTCCTCACATAAGCCAGGCTCACTCCCTCCCGAGGGCCTTTGTCTGCTGTTTCTTTGGCCTGAAAGGCTGTGCTCTTAGACTTCCATGGGTTTTTCCATGTTTCATCTACACTTCTGCTCAGTTGTTCCCTCCACAGAGACCATGGTCTGTGACCTCTGTATAAACTAGCTCTCTCTTGTCCTTTACTGTTACTATGAAGGGTAATGCAGTCAGTACATCAAGCATTTTATCTACTTTGCTGTCTGTCTGCTCAACTAGGGTGTGAGCTCCTGCAGGGCCTGGGGCTCTGCCTGACTTGTGTACTTCTGCATCCTTTGCCCCAGGCACAGTGCAAGCTGCAGCAGGCACTTGGTAGCTACTTGTTGAATAAATAAATGACTAAGACAAGGCCAAAAATATGGGGATGGTTCTCCTTCCTCCCTCCTACACTACAGAGAAAAACAAATATGCACCGGCTAACTTGGGTAGAGAGCACAGTTAGCCATTGGCCAGCCCCATGTGGGTGCCCCCAACTTCCCCAAAGCCCAGGGCATGATAAGGGACCCATGAGACCCCTGCTTTTGCTATTCTGGTTGAGAGTGTGGATCTGCAGGTGGGCTGGATGGCATGATTTTATTCACTTTATTAACTGGGGAGTCAGCCTGGTGAAACTAAGTGACTCAGCAGAGACTGGGGAGGGCAGCTGCCCGTGGGCCCTACCTGGGGGCACCAGCTGCAGGAAGAGCAGAACGCTGCCGCCCAGAAAGAGGGCGGTGGCCATGGAGTAGCGCCGGGGCAGGTGCTGCAGCAGCAGCCAGGCCAGCACGTACGCTGGCACTTCCACCACAGCCGAAAGGAAGCAGTTCACATACACATCCCCGTGCAAGTTAGGGGTGTCAAGGGAAAGCCCGAAGTAGCCCACTGATATGGTCATCCTGAAACAGAGGCAGAAGAAAACTTGAGAAGCAGGACCCACAGGCCTCCCAACCTGTCAACTTTTAAAACACAATCATTGCAGGACAGTCAAAACCATCCTTACCAGGAGGGCAGCAGATTTACCCCAGAGTCTCACTTCTTAGGACAAAAGAAAGCTTCCCCCAGTCCAGTGTAAACTCCAGGCCAGAGCACTTTCAGAGCATTCCAGAGACAAGGTCCCAGCAAACAGGCTTATATGTTTCAGACAGACTGTGCTGAGAACTAAAGCCGAGAACAGCCTCTCCTGCGTTCTGGCTCTAACAGCCCGGGCGAGGCCCTCACAGAGCCTCCTTCCACCCCCCGAGTCTCCCCCAGGGCGGCGCTTCTCATTTCACAGGGAGTGAGTAACAGGCAGCTACCCAGTGGGGCATGACAGTCCTGGGGGGAGAAGAAAATCAGGAGCATGACTAGGTCAAACATTTGGACAGAGACCTGGCAAACCCCGTGGCCGCTGGCCAGGAAGGGGCCGGTCAGGGGCAGCCGCTCCTGCCCCACTGGACTCACGGAGCGGAGAGGAGGCTCCTCGGGGCAGGGTCCTGTCGGCACGCCTGCCTGGCCTGGACCCTGTCCCCGCTGGCCATCTCACTGCTGATGTGCAGCACTCTCTGGCAGACACCATCTTTTATGAATTAGAGTGTTTCTGCCTCATCTGCAGGTCGAAGCCATAGCTGTACCACCTGGGAAAAGGGCATGTGCAGGAATCCCTGGAAGACCCGGAGTGGCAGCCCACGGGGGGCCACACGGGGCAGCTTGGCGCAGGCCAGCAAGTGTGTGTGCAGCCTGAACGCTGGCCCTGTCTGAGGCTGATCCCTGACCCCTCAGGGATCCTGGTCCTGGGTCTTTCCTTGGAAATGGGTGACTCACAGCATCCCCTGGTGAGCAAAATGGCTGGCTGCCCCAAATAATAAGGATTCTGAGATGAAGTCCACCTTCCTCACCAAGCAGGCTCAGGTAATGGCCTGAGGGTCTGGCCATGGAGCACATGCTATCCAGGCACTCAGATGCATTCCCTCTGTCTGGCCCCCCACAAACCCCTTCCTGGTACACGTGATGAAATGCCTCATTAGAGGGAACCAGACGGAGGCATTGAGGCAATGGCCCTGCATTCAGGACAGTCTCCAAACATCCCAGAGGGTGACAGTCCTGCTTCCACAGGACCAGAAACCACTTCAGAGCCTCTAATGGAAAGGCTCCGTAGCAGCCTCACTGACATCCTCCTTAGAGGCCTTACTTGTCCTCGGTCACCAAGGCATGGGACACAGGACCAACCAAACAAGAACCCAAAGGGTTTGCCCTAGGACCTGAAGGGACCCCAGAGATCCAGTATCTCCCCAGAAGGCCCGCACAACAGGTTCATCCTCTGCTGAGCTTCCATCACATTATAAATGGGACATGCCCATTTCGTTCACTGCCAGGCCCATCCCTTCTGCTTTCTGATGACACAGTCATTCAATTTTGGTCTCAGACACAGTCTGCAAACCGGAGGCCTGGCAGCCACTGCCAGCTTTGTCTAGAAGCCTCAGGTGGGTTTCACGCACCACAGGATTATGGACATGATGGTGACCATTCGGACGTTCCGGGTCCGGAGCAGATCCAGAATGCTGTGGGACTGCTGCTTCTGGGTGCTGAGGTCTTGTAGCTGCAGAAAGGACACGACAGGGTATGGCAGGGAGGGCAAGTCGGAGACTCAGAGATCTAACAACACACCCGAGACCCAGCACCTTAGTTCTCCACTTCTCCGGGTTGGGGAGTGTTTCATGTTTCTTTCTTGAAAAGAGTAAGTACAGTGCCTGTATCTTGGGCTACAGGAGGCTTCCCCAGGCCTTTTGGTAACAAATTAGTGAGCAAGAATAAGAAAAGTAGATGACCAGTCCCTCAGGGGACTCAGCCAAGAATCCAAGGCAGAGGCCCAAGCTCACAGCTCCCTCTCGGCAGCAGCCCAGCCACCAAAGTGGCCACATTCCTGGGAGGCCTCTGAGCACTCCTTCCCAAGGCTGGCCTCCTGCCCTCTGGGTCAGAGAGAGAACCTGGCTATGTGGTTTGTGGAGCTGACACTTTAAAGAATTAATGTTTTGAGTCCTTATACCATGGATTCTGGTCTACTTCCAAGGAAAAAAATTTCAGATAGAAAAACAGGAAAATTGACCTCAACTTCACCCAGAGGAACTTCCTGTGAAATCTGGCACAACCAGGGACATTAATAAACCACACGTCCAAACACACTGATGTTGGTTTCTTAAGCGAACCCAGCTTTGGAGTTTGTTTTTCCCAAGTTAGCAGTTCAACAAAAGGTCAACTTCTGACTTAATGGATCCCTTGAAATAGCCTCATTTCCTCAGAGATGCCAGTGGGTCTATGGACTCACCCAGAACAACCCCTCACTGGAAAGCCCTCCCTGCCATCTATTCCTGCCCTGCTCTTTGTGCTTCAGCCCCCTTCCAGCAGGTGCAGAGCGGGAGCTGTTGCTGCCTGTAATAACTGGTCTCTCTCCCAAGCCCCAAGTCTGCATCTTGAGTGAAGCGTCTCTAACATGCCTTTTGCGTGCACTTCAGCATGACAGCGGGTGGCTGTTTTTACAGCCAGGCCCTTGTCTTCCCGTCCGATCACAGACACATTCCAGAATGCGATCAGCCAGCAATGACAACTCTAACCTCTTCTGGCCCTCATAGGACTGGGGGAAACTGCCTGCAGCGGGGAGGGTGGAAGGAGAGACACAGGAAGCGCAAGACCCAGGAATCAGGCAGAGCCAGGACGTTACTGACGGTGCTGAGAACAGGGTTTGCAGGGAGGGCTGGGCAGGGGAGGGATGGATCTCAAAGGGCCAACTCCCAGATGACGTGCAGCAGCTAACTGCTGGTGGTCAGGAGACTGAACGTTTCTAACTCCAAATCTTTTTGCTTCATATTTTATGGACCTCATTATTTGTTGAAGATAAGGAACTACATGGGGACCTTACTCCCTAGAAACAATGATTTCTCCAAGTGCCAACTTTGTGGAAGGCCTATTACTTAGTATTTATTATTAAAAATAATGGTTAAATTGTATGATTGCTAGAAAATGATTACATAAAGTATGAAAATCTAAACTCCTCAGGAAAGAGGGAGAGATTTAGGAGGCAGCTGAGGCTCGGGCAGGGTGAAGGCTGGACTCCTGTGTGAAGGAAGGGCTTCAGCCTGTGTGGTGGGCTGCCTGGACGTCATGGTCACTGAAGCCCTCCCGACAGCTCCCACGGTCTGCTTACCTCACTTGGGTCAAAGACGGTAGAGGGCGAGACAATGGCATTGATTCTGGCAGCCCTGCGGATGATCACCTCTGCCTCTTTAAATCGTCCCTGAGAAACGAGCCACCGGGGGGACTCAGGGATGAACCTGCAAGTACAAGGGGCGATCTCACGGAGGCCTTCCTACCCAGCAGCCGCCCCTCAGACCAGGTGTCGCCAAGTGGAGGTGGGAAACGGGGTTTCAGAACCAGAGCTAGATTTTGAGAATATTTGGTGTTTTCAAGCCAGAAGAGAAAATGGTCTATACCACACCCAGGAATGACTCTGAAGTATGAGTTTTAGAATACACTGGAGAGCACCAAATTCACAGGGGCCTGTACACCACGGTGGGATTCCTCCACTCCCGGGCCACCTCCATTTCTGAAGAGCAATTGTGCCCCCTGCTGGACACTCAGAAGGTGCAAGACGACTTGCGAGTCTGGCTGCGGTAATGGGCTTGGCCCCCCGCAGACCCTCCCCTGCTGGGCTTCCCTGCTTGTCGCGGCATCATGCCAGAGGCTTCTGTACTGGCCTCTTCGCCTCTAGTTTTTCTCACTCTTACCCTTGATTTAGCCAATTGATTTGTCAGACACTCTACCTACGTTTATCAAGGCACTTGGGAGCTTTGAGGCCCTGTGGACCTTTGTTCCCTATGTCACCAGGTAAACCCATGCCGGGCTCTGCATCCTTTCCCACTATGCTCTGAAATGCTCTAGCTCCATGTAGGGCAGTGATCTCACCATCCCCCCTGCAAAGGGGGGATTCCTGCCTTAGCCCCGCTGCCGTGCTCCCTCTGCTGGCGCGGCCTGGCTCCTTTCTGCCTGTCCAACTCTATCGTGGAGGCTCAGATGGAACGCCGCGTCCGCGCAGCTGGCCTGAGGCCTCTCGCTTCCGGTGCTCTCCCTCTTCTCCCCGCCTGCGGCAGGAGGCCTTGGAACACACACACAGGCAGAACCAGCATCTCAGCGGTCCTGTCCTGCAGTCTGATAACTTCCCGGACGTCATGCTAGACCCTATCATCCTGCAGCCACGGCTTCTTCCTCTCCCTGCTCAGTGATCAAACAAGCACAGGGCTGAGAACAAGTCTTTGATGTCTGGAGATTTTGTTCATTTTTGGCTTGTCGGAGTGTGGAGAAAACATTCTGAAACAACTTATAAATACACTTCCTGTCTCCAGGAGCCCAAAGAGGGATCTGTGGGCCACTGCTGCCCCCTAGTGAAGACCAGAGAGAAGACATCCTGTGGGCGTGCACCTGCGGGGGCCCCACTCACCACCACAGCCCCGCACACAGCACCCCGGGCGCCGTCAGCGCCAAGAGCAGCATCCGCCAGTCTCGGATGAAGTAGGCAAACAATGGCAGCAGCATGTAGCCAAATGCATAAAATATGCACACGCCTAGCGTGGAGAAGAGAATACGAACTGACTTGCCCAGAATTTCTGTTCCTATTCAAAACAAGGGAGGAGCCATGTTAGCATTTTAATTTAGGCTATTTCCTTACTAATCTCTTATTGTATAATTTCAACATAAAGACAGGAAAACAGCCAAAACTGTTTCTCAGTTTTCAAGCCCTGGGGAGGGATGGAATTCTGAACCCAGCCCAGTGCGACCATCTGCTGCGGGTGCCTCACTGTAGCTTCTCAGGCCCCTCAGTGACAATTCTTATGAAAATTTCATCACTTCCAAAAGCCATATGCTCAAAATGCGATGTTAGGCCTCAAAACTTAATCCTTACATGAGGAAGAATTCGTTAAAGGGGAAGTCATTACTAAGGCTGTACATGCTGACTTGAAGTATTTTCAAGGAGAAAACATTCTATTAAATGTGAAAAGAAAAAAATTATCATTTCAACAATCGGACCCAAGGAAACCCAAGACCGTCAGGCTAGAGTCAGAGTCCTCCACACAGTGGGACTGGCGACTGAGTGAGAAGAGGCCAAAGCCCTGCAGCATCTGCTCTAAGCTAAACCCCGAAGGTCACATGACTAAAGTCCATCCCCACCAATTAATTCCTGCTGGTGTGCCTCACTGGCCATGGTGTTTTGCAGAAGAGGCAGTTCTCCTGCTTGGCAAGCCTACCATTCATGGCCTTTGCTCCTCATGCCACACCTTCCTCTTGCCTTAGCTCCGTCCACCCTGGGCAGGCCCTTCATTTTTATGCATGACCTTGGGTGAGTTCTAGCAGAATAGCCATCAAGTGCTAATGAGTCCCAGGTGCCACACCTCAGCGTCCAGGAAAGGACTGGAATTCAGGCCGTTGTGCTCCTGGGGACCCAAAGCTGGACACTTGGCTGACTCAGTTTCCCCACCTTTAAAGCTGGGTTTACCAAGAAGCCCTGGTCAGTGTTGCTAAAGACTGCTTCACATCCCAGCTGTCTCTAGAAAGGGGGTGGGGGATGATGGTGAGACACATGATCAGGTACTCAACTCCAACCCGATGGCCATACCCAGGACAAATGCTGCCACATAGTTGGAGATCTGGCCCATGCCTACAAGGACAATTAGCACGGCAAACATCTCGAAGTTCTTTGAGAAGATCTGCAGGAAGCTGAAGCCTGTCTGCATGCCCATCGTCACAAACAGCACGTTCTTCCGACCAAACCTGGGAAGGAAGGGACAGTGACAGAAACAGTTGGGAGAAGGTGGCAGGAACGGGCTCCACCAAGAGGCAGTGGCCATGGACAGTGCGGCCAGGCTACCTGGTCTCCTGTCTCCATGCTCTTACTCCCCCTCCCCACTCACCACAACCAGGGTAGCCTGGGCATCACGGCTGCCCAAATTATAATGTGCCAGAAATAGGGTAATGATTGCAAGGGACTGAAACACATTCATTACGCTTAAATCCATACATTCGTAACACGTTTTTTAAAAAGAACTAGTTTACTTTGGAGAGCAATGGAGAAACAACCTATTATAAATGAGAACTGGTGAATAAAGGGAAAGAAAGGTTTGTCCTGACTTTTCTACACAAACAGCGTGAAGAACAGCTGCTAATAGGTGGTGGGAAGTATCATTTTATAAAAGTATCCCAACTATTAAATGAAAAAGAAGTGTTAAAATTAGATATCACCATTTACACCCCCCCACCCCACCGTGAACGAAGAGACATGGGCATATGTCTCAGTGACCGCTAAGAGCCTCCTGATGAAGAGACTCTTATCAGAGACTGAGCCTGAATCCTATCAGGTCTCTAGATCCAGGTACCAATTTGCAAGAAATGCAGAGACAAGAGGAATGTGCTGAGCTGTACCATGAGGAGGCAATCAGTAAAACCCACAGTGGGAAATCCTACAGGTGGGACAGCCCAGAGTTCTGCAAAAGATAAAATGTAAAGCCAAAAACAAACAAACAAACAAAAAATGGGGAGGGGTGCTGGAGGGAAAATCCCTAGAGTAAAGTAGACTAAAAGACATCAGAATTTTTTAAATGGCAAGACTAAGCTTGTGTTTAAAGATGCAGGTTTGGATGATGAAACTACAAAAAAAAAAAACCCACAAGGAAGCGATTTTATGAAAGTCAGGCTACCAGTTCCTTATGGGGGAGAGAGGCTGTTGCACACGGGACACAAGGAGGGCTCTGGAGGCCAGCAAAGTTCTATTTCTTGCCTCGGTGGTAGTCATAAGGTTAGTCCCCTGGAGTAATTCATTAAGCCACACATCTGTTCTGTGTGGTTTTCTGTGTTCATTTGAAACTTTTTTTTAAATGCCAGGGCTTTTTGGTTTGTTTGGTTTTAAAGACAGTGCCACAAACAGGGGGAAACAAGTTGCCCTAATCCTCTAGCAGATTCAGCTTGAGTTGGCCAGGGCTGGCTGACACCCATTATCATTCAGGGAGTGTTTATCTGAACATCTATTACATACTAGGCACTAAGAATATATCTGAATAAAAAAAGACGCTGTTTCTGCCCTCAAGGAGCTGACAGACTATAGTTGGTGAGGCAGGTGGTGATCATGTTTCAATCAAACAACCATCTACTGAACATACAAGGGCACACAGTTGTCCTAAGGGGAGACCAGGGCACTTTAGGACCAGCCCACAACAAAGGAAGCAACCCTGGCCTAGGATGAGGGGTGGGACACTGGCATTCAGGGAAGGTCTCCCTGATGGTGGGGCCCTGAGACGCAGTCATCGGCAAGGGGAAGTAGGGGCGAGGGACCAAGCTTTCAATGACATTTCTAATATGGTGGGGGACACCAACTTCAATCACATGGTAACACCTTTTATTGACCAATTTCTGAATGGTGCTGTGAAGGAAAGGCACAAGGAACCAGGGTAATGTAAACCAGGGACCTGAGTCAGCCTCGTGGCCAAGGAAGGCCATGGGGTCGGGTGGGGAGCGCTTCAGACACAACTGTGGCTGGAGGGGGCGTGAGGACCAGGAGGGCCAGCGTGGCTGGTGTATGCTGGCCAGCAGAAGACACAGAGGCGGGCAGAGGCCAGACCACACAAGGCCTTGAGGCGGTGTGGATGAGTGTGGTGCTTCTCTCACTGCAACAGGGGGTTTTTTGGTTTGGGTTTTGTGTTCTTGGTGCTACGGGCATCTAGTAGGTGGAGCCAGAGATGTTCTAAACATCCTAAAATGCCCAGGATGGCCCCCTGCAACCAAGAATTCTCTGGCTCAGAATATCAACAGAGCCAAGACTGAGAAGCCCGGCTCTGGAAGGAAACTCGCCTCCCCCCACACAGTCCGGTGGCAACAGTGCCCCAGACAACCCAAGGGGCTGTCCCTGCAACAGGCAGACAGCTTTAACCTCTGCACCCGCTTGCCCTTCCCATGGGCTCCCGGGGGTGACAGGGCAGAGAAAGGCCCAGGGAACACTTACAGAGCACCAGTCCTTGGCAGTCTGGGGTTGGGGCCAGAAACACTCCCTTTCAAAGTCGGTCAACAAAACATTACAGTTGACTTCCGGGAAGATGGCGGCGTGAGCAGGGCAGCGGAAATCTCCCCAAACCAAATATATTCATGAAAATACAGCAAATACAACTATTCCTAAAAGAGAGACCAGAAGATACAGGACGACACCAGCCTGCAGCTACACCTGAGAGGACTCGGCACCCCCTGAGGCGGGTAAGATGCGGAGCCGCGACCCGGCAGAACCCGAGCACTCCCCCACCCCAGCGCACCAGCAGGAGGAGAGGATTCAGAGCAGGGAAGGAGTGGGGGCAGAGGCCCGCCAAATAACCAGTCCTGGTGATCTGCACCGGGAGCACTGACACACTTCACGCGGTGTATCGGAGATTAGAGAGACAGAGGTGCAGATTCCAAGAAGGCAGATCCACCCAGCTGGTTCCCTGGGACAAAATAAAAGCACGTGCTTTTTTAGGGGTCTTAAAGAGACACGGGCCCAACGGGGGAGCAGGATCGTCCCAGCGCACTCAGCCAAGCAGGCTGGGAGTCGTGGGGAATTTCGGTCCCCTTGGCCTGTGGCTGGGAAAAGCAGTCGCACAGAGACTTCCCACAGAAATCAGCAGCCTCCCATTCGTTCCCTCCCCAGCCAGAGTCACAAAGGGCACGGTGGAGCGGTGTGGCTGTGGAATAGTGGAGCAGCAGCACCACCTACAGGATCGTCACAGAAACTACACCCAGCAGACTTTTTTTTTTTCTTCTCTATTTTCCCTTTCTTCTTTTTTTCTTTTTCTGACCACTTCTATCACCATGAAAAGATAGAGAAATATGGTACAAACAAAGCTTACCCAGACAACCCCAGACCAGATTACCCCAGAGAGGGAGCCTGATGGGATGGACATGCACAATCTTCCTGAAAAAGAATTCAGAATAAAAGTCATAACCATACTGATGGATCTAGAGAAATATGCAAGAGCTAAGGGAGGAAGTCAGGGAAGTGAGGAAAGATAATGCAGAGATGAGACAAGCGATCAACAGACTTAGCAGCAGACTGGACAAGATGCAAGAGACTGTTAATGGAATAGAAATCGGAGAACAGAAATACAGAGAAGCTGAGGCAGAGAGAGATAAAAGGATCTCTATGAATGAAAGAATTTTAAGAGAACTGTGTGACCAATCCAAACAGAACAATATTCGCATTATAGGAGTACCAGAGGAAGAAGAGAGAGAAAAAGGGATAGAAAGTGTCTTTGAACAAATAATTGCTGAAAACTTCCCCAAGCTGGGGAAGGAAATAGTCTTTCAAACCATGGAAGCCTACAGATCTCCCAACACAAGGGACCCAAGGAAGAGAACACCAAGACACATAATAATTAAAATGGCAAAGATCAAAGATAAGGACAGAGTATTAAAGGCAGCTAGAGAGAGAAAAAAGATCACCTACAAAGGAAAATTCATCAGACTATCATCAGATGTCTCAACAGAAACCTTACAGGCCAGAAGAGAATGGCATGATATATTTAACGTAATGAAACAGAAGGGCCTCGAACCAAGAATATTGTATCCAGCACGATTATCATTTAAATTTGAGGGAGGGATTAAACAATTTCCTGACAAGCGAAAGCTGAGGGAATTTGCCTCCCATAAACCACCTCTTCAGGATATCTTAAAGGGACTGCTCTAGAGAGAAGCACTCCTGAGGCTAAAAAAAGGTCATCAGAGAAAATAAAATCATAGCAAAGAAAGCAGACCATCCAAATAATAACTAAACGCAAAGAATAAAACACCTAGTATATAAAGAATGGAGAAGGAAGAATAAGAAGGGAGAGAAATAAAGAATCATCAGACTGTGTTTACAATAACTTAACAAGAAAGTTAAGTTAGACTGTTAGATAGTAGAGAAGCTACCCTTGAACCTTTGGTAACCACGAATCTAAAGCCAGCAATGGCAATAAGTACATATCTATTGATAATCACCCTAAATGTAAATGGACTGAATGTACCAATCAAAAGACACAGAGTTATTGAATGGATAAAAAAGCAAGACCCATCTATATGCTGCTTACAAGAGACTCACCTCAAACCCAAAGATATACACAGACTAAAAGTGAAGGGATGGAAAAAGATGTTTCACGCAAACAACAAGGAGAAAAAAGCAGGTGCTGCAGTACTTGTATCAGACAAAATAGACTTCAAAACGAAGAAAGTAGCAAGAGATAAAGAAAGACATTACATAATGATAAAGGGGTCAGCCCAACAAGAGGATATAACCATTTAAAATATATATGCACCCAATACAGGAGCGCCGGCATATGTGAAACAAATACTAACAGCATTAAAGGAGGAAATAGAAAGCAATGCAGTCATTTTAGGAGACTTCAACACACCACTCACTCCAAACGACAGATCAACCAGAGAATAAGTAAAGACACAGAGGCACTGAACAACACACTAGAACAGATGGACCTAACAGACATCTACAGAACTCTATACCCAAAAGCAACAGGATACACATTCTTCTCAAGTGCACATGGAACATTTTCCAGAATAGACCACATACTAGGCCACAAAAAGAACCTCAGTAAATTCAAAAATATTGAAATTCTACCAACCAACTTCTCAGATCACAAAGGTATAAAACTAGAAATAAATTTTAGTAAGAAATCAAAAACGCTCACAAATACATGGAGACTTAACAACATTCTCCTAATTAATCAATGGGTTAACGACCAAATCAAAACAGAAATCAAAGAATATATGGAAAATAATGACAACAACAACACAAAGCCACAACTTCTGTGGGATGCAGCAAAGGCAGTTCTAAGAGGAAAGTATATTGCAATCCAGGCCTATTTAAAGAAGGAAGAACATTCCCAAATGAATAGTCTAAAGACACAATTACTGAAATTGGAAAAAGAAGAACAAATGAGGCCCAAAGTCACCAGAAGGAGGGACAGAATAAAGATCAGAGAAGAAATAAATAAAATTGAGTAGAATAAAACAATAGAAAAAAAATCAATGAAACCAAGAGCTGGTTCTTTGAAAAAATAAACAAAATAGATAAACTCCTAGCCAGACTCATTAAGAGAAAAAGAGAATCTACACACATAAACAGAATCAGAAATGAGAAAGGAAAAATAACGACGGACCCCACAGAAATACAAAGAATGATAAGAGAATATTATGAGAATCTATATGCTAACAAGCTGGAAAACATGGAAGAAATGGACAACTTCTTAGAAAAATACAACCTTCCAAGACTGACCAAGCAAGAAACAGAAAAACTAAACAGATCAATCACCAGCAACTAAATTGAATAGGTAATCAAAAAACTACCCAAGAACAAAACCCCTGGATGAGAGGGATTCACCTCTGAATTCTACCAGACATATAGAGAAGAAATAATACCCATTCTCCTTAAAGTTTTCCAAAAAATAAAAAGAGGAGGGAATACTTCCAAACTCATTCTATGAAGCCAGCATCACTCTAATCCAAAACCGGGCAAAGACCTCACCAAAAAAGAAAATTACAGACCAATATCCCTGATGAATGTAGATGCAAAAATACTCAACAAAATATTAGCAAACTGAATCCAAAAATACATCAAGAGGATCATACACCATGATCAAGTGGGATTCATCCCAGGCATGCAAGGATGGTACAACACTTGAAAATCCATCAACATCATCTACCACATCAACAAAAAGAAGAACAAAAACCACATGATCATCTCCATAGATGCTGAAAAAGCATTTGACAAAATTCAGCTTCCATTCATGATTAAAACTCTCAACAAAATGGGTATAGATGGCAAGTACCTCAACATCATAAAGGCCATATATGACAAACCCACAGCTAACATCATACTTAACAGCGAGAAGCTGAAAGCTTTTCATCTAAGATCGGGAACAAGACAGGGATGCCCACTCTCTCCACTGTTATTCAACATAGTACTGGAGGTCCTAGCCATGGCAATCAGATAAAACAAAGACATACAAGGCATCCAGATTGATAAAGAAGAAGTCAAATTGACACTATTTGTAGATGACATGATATTGTACATAAAAAACCCTAAAGACTCCACTCCAAAACTACTAGAATATCTGAATTCAGCAAAGTTGCAGGACAGAAAATTAACACACAGAAATCTGTTGCTTTCCTATACACTAACGATGAGCTAAGAGAAAGAGGAATCAGAAAAACAATTCCATTCACAATTGCATCAAAAAGAATTAAATACCTAGGAATAAACCTAA
>JAQQAC010025234.1:4654951-4709073 GCA_029783875.1 Phataginus tricuspis
TATGCTCAGTGAAATAAGCCAAGCAGAAAAAGACAAATATCAAATGATTTTACTCATATGAGGAGTATAAGAACAAAGAAAAAACTGAAGGAACAAAACAGCAGCAAACTTACAGAACCCAAGAACAGACTAATAGTTACCAAAGGGAAAGGAACTGAGGAGAATGGGTGGGAAGGGAGGGACAAGGGGGAAAAAGGGACATTACTGTTAGCAGAAGTAATGTTGGGGGGGCACGGAGAGGGCTGTACAACTCAGAGAAGACAAGTAGTGATTCTATAGCATCTCACTACGTTGATGGACAGTGACTGTAATGGGGTTGGTGAGGGGGACCTGATGAAGGGGGTAGTTTAATAATCAAAAGATTGCACATGTAATTGTAGATTAATGATACCAAAATAAATTATAAATAAAAAAATAAACAAGCAAACAAACAAAAAACATTACAGTCGTACAGGCCTACCAGAGAGGAAGTATCAGTTTACTTCCTCCCAGGGTTGTGACTCTTGTAATTCATGCACATAAAGAGAGCTCAGTGACGTTGGATAAAATGGTTTGACAACCAGGATTATTTTAATTGCTCTTGAATTTCAGGCTTATTCACATGCCAGAAAGAAGGTGAAATCTTTGTCCTACATGAAAAGTTACTGCTGATCCCAGGTAACAAGATGAGGACGTGAGACTACTGCTCTTAGGTAATATGTTGGCTCAGGGTTTTGAACTGGCTTATTTAAAAGGAATAAGAACAGAAACTGTCCATCCCGTAGAGCCCTGGGCCTCCCATGGGGGTGCAGACAGGCCTGCGGGGTGCGGAGGAGAGGTGGCAGCTGTAGTGAGGGGCCACACTTTCAACTGTTTCATTTACTGGATGCAAATGATCCTACTTAGAAGCAGAAGTCTGCTGACAACATTTTTAAAAAGGTTTGAAAGACATTGTACGAGCCCTGCTAAAGACTAAGGTGGTCCTCACCACACCCGCTAGTTTTGTTTCCACTATTCCCTTTGGAGCAGATCTACTGGGACTTGAACACTATCCTCAGGGCATTGTGGTGTCATGTGGCAGTCAGGTTCTTCGGCTACCCCGTAAAGATGTACCTGACCCATGACACAGGTGACCCCAAAATAGACTGAGCTTCAATTCCGAACTTGGGGTATCTCCTCCTTGATTTTCACATGAGGCAAATTCCTCTGAGTCTCAGCTGCCGCTCACCTCGTGAGAGGGCATTCCTCCCCATCCCATCGGGAGGGCCTCTCAGCTCAGTCCTGAGCGCCCCCTTCTCCCTCTGTCCTCCCCCGCACCCTGGCTATCTCATCCACACTCGGGGCTTTGAGGAGGGTTCTAGGTGCTGACAATTCCCAACGTCTCTCGGAGCACCATGCCCAGACATCAACTCCACACTCAATTCCTCCCCTCAGAGGAGTCTCATGGTCACCCCAAATTCAGTGTATTCAAGTAGAGCACAACATCTCCTTCAAACACGGTCCTCTCCCAGAGTCCTTTGTCTTAGAGGTTGTCATCATACGCCCGGTTGTGCAAGCCAGAAATCCTCTGCCCCTCACTTCCCACATCCAAGCCACAGCCAGGACCTGTTGGTTTTACCTCTTGCCACTCCTCTCCATGTCCACCACCCTTAGCTGAGTCCAAGCCACCATCAATGACCATCAATCACCAATAACATCTGCACAAATCACTGTGATCATCTCTTAACTGGTCTCTCTTCGACCCCTCTGGCTTCCTTTCCATCCTTTCTCCACAGTTAGCAAATTAGTCTTTAAAAAAATGCAAATCTGATTATGTCACACTGCTGCTTTAAAAAACTCTCACTAGCTCCCCCTGCTCTGTGACTGAAGGCCAAACTCCTGTCATCTGCTCTGCCTGCCTGCTCTTCTGCTCAGGCCTCTGCCTGTCTCCCCTTCATCTCTGTGCCCTCTCTGCACTTCCACTGCAAGCGCTTTTTCCAGTTCCTAAAGTGGGCCACACCCGCCTCTTCTTGAGTCCAGGCTTCAGCAGAGGCAGCTCTCTTTGTTCTGAGCGCTCTTCCCTCTCTCCACCCCCTTTATAGCTGCCTAATTGCTCTTAATCTTTAACCCCCAGGGCATGCTTCACCTCCTCAGGGCAGCCTCACTGGGCCTCCCGTCGGACCTTCTCTTAGCAGCCTGTACTTCTCTCCTCTGTGACACCACCACGAAGGGTAACAGCAACTTCCCTCAGTGAGCTCTGCTTTGCTAGATGGCAAATTCTGGAAGAGCAGGGCTCTAGAACACTGGTCCACACAAAACAGAGGCTCAAGATTCTCTGGGCCAAAATCCTAGCTCTGCCACTGTGACTGGGTGACTCTGTCCAAGTCATTAACCCCTCTGGTTTTCATTTCCCACATCTGTAAAATGAGAATAATACTTCTATTTCATAGGGTTATTTATTTTTTTTAATGTGTATAGTGTTTATAGTGTGTCTGGCACAAATTACATGGTGTTTGTTAAATAAATATGGGTGATCAGCTGATACTTGCCACTAGATTAAGGATCTGAGGAAGCAGAGTCCTTTCTCCCAAAGGGGCAAGTGTGTCAGGCTCACCTAGAATCGCCAGTCGGTGGTCATGGCCTACTGAACTCTTTAGTGCCCACTGGGGAATTGGTGCCTTTTTTTAATCGTTAGATGGCACTCTGGAAAAGACAAATCTAGTGAGAAGTGCACATATTTCTCAATGAGGAAAGACTCCTGGGTAAAGACAATAATCCAAAGATATAAACATGCCAAAACATCACCTGAGTTTGTGCTATGGGATAAAAATGGTTTTTTTCTTAATGTAAAATGACATGTCATCCTGGACTTCTCTATCAGAGACCCAACCAGCTGGGAGGATGTGGGAACTCCTCTCCACTGTGTGACCCAGTGTGGCTACGACCTTCCCCAGGCCACTCTTCTAGCCACAGGCTTCTCTGACAGAGCCTGAAGCTTCGGGATCGGGAGATACAATATGATGGACCTCTCTGAGAACTTCCTGGAAACTATGGACCTTTCTCCATGAAAGTGCTTATGTACAATCTCTAAAATTCTGCAGACATTTCAAGAGAAGATGTTAAGATCTCGAGTTAAAAGCCATGGAATTTTGCACAAATAACCCGCTTATGGGTCAAAACGTATGCTGCCAGTTTGTTGTAAGGGAGGTGCTGTAGCCACAGGCCTCCTAGCAAAGGGGCGTCAGCTCTGTGGACACAGAGTTCTGCCTGTCATGCCTTCTAGCTGTGAGATCGCCTCTCACCTGGCAGAGGCAGCGATGGTTCGGGACTGGAGAGGTGGCCGTCCAGCACACCGTAAGATCCACAACGCAGTCATGTGCATGCGTGTGTGTGGTGTCTACCTCTCCATGCTTCAGGACATGAAAGAGCCAGGCTCCCTTAGGGAAGGCCAGTCAGACTGGTGCAGTAGTGAATCATGGTATAGTCCCAGGTTGGCTGGATCATGGATACACTTGGTTCAAGTTATTTTGCTCAGCAAGAATTAAGAGAGGAAGTTGCTGGCTCTCTTGACTGGGTATGGAGTCTATACCACAGATGCAGCCTCCCCTTCTGTTAAACCACAGGGCCCTGGGCCGAGGTAACACTGCCACCTGAAGCTGAGGTCCAGGCCCCTGTGCTCCTTGCTCAGCGCCGTGGTCCCTGCAGCTGCATGGGACAGACACCCACCTTACCTGTCTGAGAGCTGTCCCGAAATGAAGGAGCCCATCAGTACACCCCCGAAAAACAAGGAGACTATGAGCGGAGGCTTCCAGTCGTCCTCACACACCAGGTTCCACTGTAGGAGGAACAAAGGAATGTATCACTCACTTCTTTTTTTTAATGTTTTAAATTTAGGGCTTCTTGGAAAATGAAATCAGAACGTCCTGAATCCCTGTGTGCTCCATTTGCATTACCCCTCGGGTGTCTGAGCTTATTCAGGCAGATGGTGGCTCCTGTGGCCAGTGAGGCAGACAGCAGGTTCCTCCTGAGACGGAGAGTGAGCTCGCTCCCAGCCTGTTTTCATACCTTTCAGCCCCAGTGTTTGCTACTAATGTGAGGAGGGGAGACAAGCAGAGAACATATGTGCCAACCCTGGAGAAGGCACGACCACTTCTCATGGTCAGTCTAAGAATGTGAGCAGAGCCGGGGGCTGAGGACGGGCTTTCAGTGGGCTGCAGGCCAGGGGTGGGCACAGCACAGGAGGGGTTCTGGGGCTTTAAGGTCAAGGAATCCAGCAAGGGACTAAGGCCAGAGGGCCTGGGATGCACCCTGGATCTGTTCCTTTAGCTCCGCTCTGGCCCCCACCCTGAGCCGGTGAGTCCTGGGCCTTTCTGGTGACATTTGGAGCTGGGATCCCTGAGGTGGTACCAACAGCACTAGGTCCATTTACAGCCCAGAGCTCTGAGCTGGGAGTCAGGCAACTGGGTTTTAGCTTCCACTCTACTCTTATCCAGTTCTCCAACCTCAAACAAGATTCCCCGCCTCACTGTGCCTTAATTTCCCCATTTGTAAAACAAGGATTGCAGTGGGGAACAGGCGGCACCTTCTGTGTTGTTCCATCGACAGTTACAGTGAAAAGAGGTCTGCAGGCAGGGGGAAGCAGCTGAACACTCAGACATCAGGGTGGCCCAGCCTAGTAAGGGGCCAAAAGAAGCGAGAAAAGCGGAACGGGAAGCGTAGTCCCCAGGCCAGAGACGGCACTCAGTAGTAACCAAGGCCCTCTTCCAGGGAATTCAGACTGTCGCCTGCCTAGCAGTGGGCTTATATCCTCCTGCCCGTCAGGGAGCTTGCTGGCTCCCCAGTAACACAGGCTGGGGAGCATGCAGCTTCCGAGAACAAAGCACCTCTTCCAGGCCAGTGGCAGAGGGAGAAACAGCCTGCGTCTCTGCTCTCCTGAACAGTATGTGCGCATAGCCTGTGGGCACCTTAGACGGTTGGAGGGCAGCCCTCAGGGTGGACACGAAGAACTCCCCCTGCCCACAGCTCACCAGGATCACTGACAGACAGCAGGTTTTCCACACTGGAATAAGCATGCACCTTGGATGAATTGAGAGTGGATGGTGACCCCCACCCTAGGGAAGAGCTGGGGGCCTCCAGCTCCTAAAATCTAGAGGATGTCCAGACTAGCAGGAGGCAGGAACATCAGAGCACCGAGGCCTGACTGTTCCGGCTGTGGGAGCCTTGTCGCCTCTGCAGCCTTAGTAGTGCTAACACCCAGATAATCGTCTCTTTCCTAGGAAGGCAGCCCCCCACCTGACATGGCCACTGAGGTCAGGATGGGAGCGGCAGGGGAGTCGGGGCTGAGGGATGCGGTGATGGGGTGCTGGCCTCTGGGTGCTAGGCAGAGCTTCAGGGGCCGATTATGGCCATTGCTGCTCTTGAACATGATCTGTTCCAAGTGGGCATGCATTACTTTTGTAGCAACAGAGATGAAAAACTGAAGAAAGGGTCAGTAACTATTTCTCGACAGATCTCTTATGAGCATTGGGGGCTGACATAGCTGAGTTAGACTAGAAATCCACAGGGGATTTGGGGTTGTAGCCTCCTTCTTACCCCATGTCAGGCCTCCCAACACAAGCTTCCAGGGAATTCTGGGCTGGCCAGGCCAAGGGCTACCTGAAACCAGATCAGACTGTGCCCTGCGGGAGACAAGGTGACTGCAGTGCCCATCGTGGGACAGCTCCCTGGAGCATGTCTCTGGTTACTAGGGCCTCATCTCTGCTGCCTGGTCCAGTCTGTCCTTACTCTGGGCAGGAGTACAACTCCCCGGAGTAACTGGGCACTCTACCACCAACCGTTCTCAACAGTTCTCTGGGCCTGGCTTTGCTTCCTGCAAAAGCAAACGTGGGTTCATACTTCCTTCCTACGAGCCATAGGAAATGAGCGAGTAGGGTCAGGGAAAGCAGTAGATCTCAAAAAATGAGCACAGGGGCAGGCACAGGCTGGGTCCCACCCAGCAGACCCACCCACTTATCAGTCAGTCACCAGACGGACTATAGTGGGTCCAGGGCCCAAATCCTCCTTAGGAGGGGTGGGAAGAGAAGCCCACAGAGCCCAGGCTCTGGGCCTGTGTTTACAGGAATCTAGGGCTCCTATACTAAGCTCCTGGCTCCCCAGCTGGGACTAAAGCAGCTACAGACCAAATCCCTGATGCCCCCAGTGGTCTGTGGGATGGGTTATACTGGTGGTGACAGGAATCCATGTCAGAACTAAATGTGTGGGCTTAGGATTCAGGTCACAAGTCTAACTTTGCTACCTCTCAGCTGGATGAGCTGTGGAAGCAGGTGCAACCGGAAAAAATCTGGGGCCTAGACTAGCCATCTTGTGGTCAGAAATGTGCCTGTCCGATGGTAAATGTTTTGTGTATATGCATACGTGTGTGTGTGTGTGTGTGTGTGTGTATCTCATAGCTTTTCAAATGCACACTTTAGTTATGGGCAGTTCATTTTATGTCATTTATGCCTCTATAAAGCTGTTAAGCTTTTTAAAGAGAGGGCATTGTGTCCTTGGCATGCAATACATAATTGAAGCTGCTTTTCAGTTATGGCAAGCGGTTCCCTGGGACTACATGTTCTTACCTACAAGTTGGCTGGAAGTGAGAGGTAGTCAGGTCTGTGCCCGCTGAGCAGAAGCTCTTCCCAGCAGAGCTGGGCCCTGCCTGCCTGCCTCAGTGGTCGCACGCGCGCGCGTGCACACACACACGCCTGTTACTGAATGCCATGTATTCCCACACACATCTCATCCTGCCTCCTGCTGCACCTCACGGCAGACCCTTGCCCCAAGGCTGTCAGGGCAAGGAGAAGAAGTATTTGCTGCCATATCCTCTCCTATGTCTGGCAGCACCCTGCAGAGGAGAGGCTCAGAACCTGTTTGGTGCACAGGGGAGTGAGTGAGTGAACAGATGAATATAAGGGCTGTTAGCCTTCAACACATTTGTATCCATTGGGCTTGGCTGCCCAAAGCAAGCCAGAAGTTTAATCTCTACAATAAATTCTCTTTTTTGGTCCCTTGCCACCTTCCCTGTGTCAACTGCTAGCCCTTGGACCCAGGCTGCGGGTTCTCAGCTAGCCAGAAAGGGGGCTCCATCTGACCAGTCCCAGCCAGGTGATCTGCTCTGACCGTGTGAGCACAGAGGGCTCTGGGGACCCAGAAAGTGGCTTCTCTGGCTTGCTATGAGCTGCAAAGGCAGGGAGGAGGGGCTGCGCTTCCCTGAGGGAGAGGTCAGCTAAGGCACAGCAGTGAGGCACGAGCTCCAGGTCTCTTGGGCTCCACCGGAGTGGAGGGCCTGATGCAGCTTTTTCTTCAGGCAGGGCTTCTGGATGGCAGTGGGGGGCTCTCCTATCTTCCAAGACTATCTAGGCATGAGATAAGGTTGAGAGAAAAGCTAGTCCAGAGAAAGAGACTTTTCAGGACAAGAAGAAGTAAGTCAGAGCACTCCCAAGGGCTGGGACAGGGGGCTTCTGGGAAACAGAGACAGGCAGGGAGCAAGGGGATGCAGAGGACTGCCAGGTCTCAGGTGAAGAGACCCCAACTCATGGGTGCCAGAAGAGCCAGAAATTGCTAAAGGAGACTTTCTGGCTGTAGGCTGGGCTATAGAGGCATCAAAAAGCAGGCAGCCAGGCAGCCTGAGAAACCACCCAGGTTGCCAGAAGAGGCAACAGTCCTGGTGGCCAGGGAGCACTTGGACTTTGGAGCAGCACTGCAAGGGGGTGGGGGAGGGCGATTCCTTAGCACTCCAAGGATGATGAGAGGCCAGAGAAGGACCAGCTCAGAGGCACGCGGACCACCAAGTATTCCTGCAACATGGGAGAACCACCTCTTTCTGCAATATGGGAGAGCCGCCTCTTTGACTTCATAAATAGTGTCATCTTCTTCCTGCCAATCCCACTGCCTGACTGCAGATCCCCACAGGAGCAAGCCCTAGCTTGTGGGATGAGGGATTACATTTCCTTTAAAATATTTCAGTCACTGCTTTCTGACCACCCCCAAGTTTCCCTTCTAGGAATTAAACTGTCCTCTTCATCTTCATTTCTGGAACATTAGAGAATATGTCTTATATTTTTCATTAATCCATTCAACAAAAATTTCCCTGAGTATACCTTCTGTATCCGGCATCATGTCAGGACTTGTGGGAGATGCCAAGATGGGAACCCACCACAAAGAAAAACTTTAACTTCAACAAAGAAAAATAAATCAAACAGGAAACAGGAGATTTTCATCCTTCATTGAATGACATGAATAGGAATTCAGTACCAGTTTACTTACAAACACCTCTACGTATGATCTGGGGCAGAGGGCAGGCTTGGGAGAGATTTAGCAGATGTGGGACCAGCTGTGGTAGTCAGTACACCAGGTCTGGGTGGAAAGAAAATGGGCCTTAGAAAAATGGAGCCATCAGAGTATTAATGCAATAGTTTCCAACAGCAAGTGTTCACCTGCAAGGAACAAGCAGCCTGGAATTTAAAGTCAGGCTTTCCTGCATCTCATAACAAAGGCCTAAGTAATATATTAATCTTGCCTCCCTGAGAAGATTGACGACCTGTAAGTAGATGAAAGGGCACAGAACTCTTACGAAACTAAGACAGCTAAATAAATAGGCTAAGTATAAAAAAGGGAAGGCTGACTCAGGCAGCAACAGAGCTTGAGGACCCTTCCAGCACAGCCGACCTTTGGGATCATCAGCGCCACCACCACTCTCAGCAGAAGGCAGGATGGGGGAAGGAAAGCAGGAGCAGATGACTAGAGGGAGCCGAGGGACTCTGGGCACCAGGTAAAATCAAAGAGATGCCATGTAGTGTGTCCCCCAACGCACTACACACTGGTGATGGGCATTGTCCAGCCAAATGTCTCGGGACTCACAGCACGATGTCAGGCCGGCCACCTATCCTAGTGGCCACCTGGGGAGGCAGCCAAGAAAGCTCTGGCTGCCCCTGGTAGATACTCTGCGACCCTGAGTGGTGAAAGACTTCCTCTAGATGGGGGCGGGAGAGTTGGGGTGCAGAGCCAGAGCTCGGGCCAAGGGGCTGCCACCCTTTTTCCTCCAGCCTCTTGGCACCTGCCCAGAGAGGGGAAATACTCCTTTCTTGAACTTCTAAAGTTAAAGGAAGCATGAATATAAAAATATCTCTTGCTCCTTTCTCAAGGTACTCCTTCCCCTCCCACACTCACCCCAAAATGACAGTCTGGTCATGCCCTGAAAGGAATTGTTGACCGTTTCCTCAGGGCTAGTTACCAGGATCCATGCACCTCAAGATCTATTCAGGGTGATGTTGACCTGTAATGTTTTAGGGTTTTCTAAGGCAACATCAGTGCCCAGATTGAGTAAAAGCATTCAACCTTCATTCATTGGCAGTAGGGGGAAATTTTTCTCATTCCCCAGCCCTTTGGATTTTCCTTTTGGGTGGCTTTGTCCCCCTTTGCTGACCCAGCAGTCACTATTAAAGCTGGATGTGTGACATGATGTCAATGAATGTGGCTGTGTTTTGCATCTTACTCAGACACTGGAACTCTAACTCCCTGGAGTCTCAGCAGAACTCAGCAAGCAGGGACACAAAAAGGGTCCTGCTTGATAGGCACTGGGGTGCCCAGGTTCACCAAGTGTCAAGATCAAGAATTTACAGATTAGGGAAGGATTCCTGGAGGAGGAGACCTCTCAGTGAGTCTAGGGTGTTCAGCTCAGCAGATGCAAAGTCTGGAACAGCAAGAAACAGCCTGGCAGGAGGGCAGAGTTCACAGGGAGGGCATTAAAAGGGAGGGTGCACAGGTTCACTATGGCATCAAACCCTGCTGGAGTCTCAAAGGGGTTTACATGGGTTCTGCGCCCCAACTCTCCCGCCCCCATCTAGAGAAAGTCTTTGACCACTCAGGGTCGCAGAGTATCTTCCAGGGTAAGCCAGCGCTTTCTTGGCTCCCTCCCCAGGGTGGCCATCAGGATAGGTGGCCGGTCTGACATCGTGCTGTGAGGGCCATGCTCTGGCTAGAAGTCACTTTGTAAAGTGTTCCCGAGACACTTGGCTGGTGGATGCCCATCACCAGTGTGCAGTGCGATGGGGGGCAGGGAGACAGCATCCAGCGTGCACCGTGTGGGTGGTGGAGTGCGGGGGCTCGGACTGCAAAAGTCCTCTCTCTATGCCCCGGTCCCCCGCCCCGGCGCGGGACTGGTGCCCACCTCGGTCACGATGGTGGTCAGGTAGACATCCTGGCTGAACTCCCAGCCATCCAGGCAGCTCTCCTGCTCCAGCTGCTCCAGGTCCACGTCGCGTCCCGGCTCCAGCCCGAGCGCTGAGAAGTTGGCGACCGCCGCGAGCCGGTAGCGGCGGCAGCTGTGAGCCACCTCCCGGCCGTCCTGCAGCTGCAGCGGGATAGTGTGGTTGCGCCACGCGCTGCTCAGGTTCGCGGCGTCCGGCACCCGGCAGCGGTGCTCCGGGGTCGCCGCCAGGAACACGACTGACATCCCGTTGAAGCCGTTGGGGATGATGCTGGCGCTGAGCAGGAAGAAGATGAGGCGCTGGAAGGGCCCCCACTCGCCCAGGAAGGCGGTCGCCTCGTCGTAGTCCCGCATGTCACCCTCAGCGGCCCGCAGCAGGCAGCCCGGGGTCGAAGGACGCGGCGGCGCGCCGGGGCGGGGCGCGGCGGGCTTGTGCGCGTGCGCGCCGGGTCCCCATCGCGCGGGGAGCGAGGGCCGCGCCGGGAGTCCGCCGGCCGAATTCGCTGGCCCGTGAGCTCCCGCCGCGGCTGCCCTCCTTTCATGGGGCGCGAGGCGGGGCAGGCTTGGGGCCTGAGCCGCCTGGCCTGTTCCGCCCGGCCGCAGTTCGGCGCGGATGAGGGCGGAGTTGGGGCTGCGCGCGACGGCGGGGGAGGCGGGCCCGGCCGCCGCACGCCCCTGGGGCTGCCGCTAGACGCGCCCGCGGGCGCTCCGGGTGCGGCCGGCCTCGGCTTGGCCCGCCGCGACGTGACTGCCGGAGGAACCCTGGCTCGGCCTGGAAAGGCAGCGAAACCCCCGGCTGCAGCCTGAGGCCTAGCTCGCGGCCGCCGCGCGGAGCCGGGGAGGCGCGGGTGGGGAGCGGGCGGCGGGACCCCGGGGCTAGAAGTGCCGCCCAGCAGAGACAGGTTATTCTGAAACCGGAACCGCTGACTATCCCGAAGGAGAGACTGGGAGCAATGGCTTTTAATTCAGTTGCCCTCTTTATGCTTGGTTTGTAACAAGCCCTTTTGTTGTCCTTCAACTTGGTGAGACAATTGTAAAAACTTACCTTCAGGATTAGTTATACCAATCGAGGATTAAATGTACCCTCAGATTAGTTATTTCTTCACGGAGTGAAGAGATGATTGATTAAAAATACCTATGTATATATGTATATATACCAACTAGGTGATAAGCTTCACTGTTCAACAGAATACATTTGTAATTTAAAATTTTCCAGTACATGATAATAAAGTTACCAGATTTAGCCAATAAAAACGTAGGATCACCAGTTAAAATTTGAATTTCAGTTAAACAATGAATAATTTTACAGTATTAAAATATATGCAGGGACATAGGAAATTCAAATGTAACTTGGCACCTTGTATTTTATCTGGCAGTCCTATACGTTAAAGAAGTTTAAAAATGGGTGAAATTAATTTTAATATATTTAATCCAATATATCCAGAACATTATCATTTCATCATGTAATCAATATAGAAATCATTGAGATTACATTTTATATAAAAAAATCATTGATCTTATATTCTTTTTATTTTTATAGTACACTTCAAGAATCCAGTGTGTATTTTATAGCACATTTCAGTTTGGATTAGCCATATTTTAAGTCCTCAGTAGCCACAGGTAGCTTAGTCGCTATCTTATTGGATAGCAGTGTTCTAAGGCCTTTAAGAATTAGGGCTGCTAAATTGAACATTGCAGCATATTTCTTTATATGACAGTGGCGGAGTGGTGTTAAAAAGGAAGACACGGGCCCAACATGGTTTCATTTCTGCTAGGCCAAGTCACCAAACCAGGGCTTAATACTTAAGCTAATTGTCGTTTCAACCTCTCCCAGAAATGTAATCAGTCAGGAATCTTATCATCATCATTGATAAAATAATCTCACATATGCCCTCTCCATCCCCAGAGGAAGATAAGGTCGTCCACATCACGAGACTCTTATCCTTGCCTCCCCTCACACACATAGATAGCATCAGATTGTCTACAGCATGATCTTTTAGAAAAATAACAAGTGTGCCATGCCACACCACTTGTATTGATACATGTAACCTTTCTACATGTATCCCCTGCTGTAGAGAAAGTATTTAATATGTCTCCAAATAGGGGTTTAAGAACAGTTATCAGAACACGTTAATGGCCTGCTCTCAGGCCATGGTCCTCAGTAAGACAATGAATAAACTATCTTCCTTAAATATAACAGTCATGTTGATTTCAGTTGACAGTGAGAGAAAAAACTATTTTTAAGTGACTTTTAATGTACATTTTTAAATGTAATCTGTAGGATAAACACCATTTCACAGTAATTATATTCTAAATTGAATATAAAAAATAGAGAAGGGGAAGATAGCCTTGCCAACATGTTTTACAAAAGGAAATATAAACATTTCCATACAGCATATTATATATTTTTTTAATTAGGATAAAAATGTTATCACGGGTATTAGTCATTTCGTTTACAGTTACTATTCAGTATCCCTGCCTTCTGAGCAGGGCTGGCTATGCCTTCAGAAATGTACTTCATCCTTTCTAACATCTTATCTCAAATAACAGTCCTTTTTTGGAATTTACTGAAAAGGAGAGCCAAGATCTGGAAAACAAACTTGTTTCTTGTATCAATTCTCAAAATTGTTTGAAGATGTCAAAATAAATGAAAGCTCCTAGGAGAAGAATGGTGACCGGTGACCATACAAGGTGAAAAAGTCTTATTTTAAGAAATATTAGTCACGGGCACCAGAAAACACTCCTGAAACGATTTGAAAACAATCCAGGAGGCAACCAAAGAAGTTGCAGATCTTAAGCAAACAAATCATTTGTTCTATGGGTTGAACAAGTGCACAAAGTGAAAAAGCAACCTGGGGCAGGGCCTTCTAGTTCTAGGTGAGGCAGTGATTGCTATCTGTATGTGATGATTGTTTAAATCGCCTCTTTTAAAAGAGAGATTGAACTCAGAATCTGAGAGGATCAGTTACCTAAGGCCCTTTATCACTCAAGATTCTGAATTAGGATGTTTCTATTTTATAAATACAAGAAAATAAAATGGGTTTATATGGCAGGTAGCAGAATCAGGGTTCAAACCCCAGATTAAATGGATTAAAACGCTAGGTGGTCTCCAAATTAGTACCCAATGATCCCTGCTTTCCAATATTCACATCCTGCATAGGTCCCTCCCACTTTGTAGCAGGATTGATCTATGTGACCAATGGCACATAGCAGATGTTTCATTACTTCAGTGATTACATTTTACAAGATTTTTTTAAATTGTATTTTAAAAGATTTCCATCTTGAATGTTCCTTCCTCCTTCCGTCCCCCTCCTCCCTGCTTCTTTTCTTTGGGAGAAGCAGCTGCCATGTTGTAAGCAGCCCTTTGAGGTACTCAAGTGGTGGCAAGGAATGAGACTGGTTATCACATTGCAGAACAAATGGAAAAGACTTTGGTGACAGCATATGGTAGAAATACAAGTTTCCCAACAGGCTTTTTTATATATATATATATAGAGAGAGAGAGAGAGACGTGACAGAAAAGGCAAGTTAGGTCATTAGTGTTACTTACATCTTCATTCATTCCGCAAACCTTTGGCTGGGCTGTTATGTGCCCAGCACTGTTCTAAGTTCCGGGAATTGGGGAAAGGAAAAAGGAACCGGGTATCTGTCTCATGGAGCTCCCACTTCAGTTGGGGGATGGTGAAGCTGACAATAAACTTGTGAAAATAAATATGACTTTCACCGGTGGTAAGTGCCAAGAAGAGATAAAGGAGGAGGACCGTATCTTGAGTAACTGTCGGTGGTGGCTAGCTTTAGACTGAATGGTGAGTATTTTTCTGAGAAGGCGCTATCTAAGCTGCGTTGCAAGGAATGAGAGGGAACCCACCAGGTGAAGATCTGGGAAGGAGGGTACCAAACAGAGGAGCAGCCAGTGACTGCGAGGTAGGGGTGCACCTGGTTGCCTCAGGCAGCAGGAAGGAGATCAGTGTGACTGCGACCCAGGGATCCCAGTGTGCAGTGACGGGACCCAAGGCCAGAGACACTGGCAGGAGGGCCATTTATATGGACACCAGATCGTCTCATGCCTTTTAGATGATGACAAGGAGTTGGAATTCTAGGTACAATGCGAAACCATCAGAGCATTTTTCAGCAGAGAAAGGACAAGGTGTGATTTCTGTTCTAAAAAGAGCACCTTGGCTGCTCTGTGGAGGATAAGAATGCAACCAGGTTGATTAGTTAGCAGCTACTGCAGCGTGCTAGGCAAGAGCTGGGATGGCCTGCAGCAGAGCACCATCTGCGGGAGAGAAAAATGGATGAATGCGGAACATAATTTAGAGCCAAAGGATAATGCAACCTGCTGTTGGATAAAGGCGTGAGGGCAGGAAATGAAGGATGACTCCTGGGTTTTTGGTCTAAGCAACTTGGTGCCAGCGTTTGGGATGAGGAGATTGGGTGGGGTGGCGGGGTGGGAAATTAATAAGAGTTTTATTTTGATTAACAAATGCTTATTGGGGTAAAAATAAAATTGACCATCTTAACCATTTTTAAGTGTACAATTCACTTTGTTATACAGCCATCACCATCACCTATCTCTAGAATTCTTTTCATCTTGTAAAACTCAAACTCCACATCCGTTAAACAGTAACTGCCCCATCCCCACTCCCCCAGCTCCTGGCAACCACCCTTCTCTCTTCCATCTCTCTGAACTGACCAGTCTAGGTACTGCATATAAATGGAATCATAGAGTATTTGTCCTTTGATGACTGACTTAATTCTCTAAGCATAACCCTCAGGATTCATCTCTGCTGCAGCATGTGTCAGAATTTCCTTCCATTTTAAGTGTGAATAATGTTCCACTGTGCGTACATATCAAGGTTTGTTTTTCCACTCATTCTCCGAATGAGCACTCGGGCTGCTTCCATCTTTTGGCTGTTGTGAATAATGCAGCTATAACCATGGGTGTATAAATATCTGTTCAATTCTTTTGAGTATATATATACCCAGACATGGAATTGCTGGATCACATGGAAATTCTATTTTTTATTTTTTGAGGACCCACCCCACTGTTTTCCACTGGGACATGCATCATTTCACATCCCCACCCACAGTGCACAAAGGTTCCAATTCCCCCTCACCCTCGTTAGCACTCGTCCTTTCCTATTTTCTTAAGAGCAGCCATCCTATGGGTGTGAGGTGATACCTTACTATGGTTTTGATTTGTATTTCCCTGTGGCTACTGATGTGGATGGATGATCACTTTGTGTGCCTTTTGGCCATTTGTATGTTGTTTTTGGAGAAAATGTCTATTTAAGCCCTTTGCCCATTTTTATATTGGGGTGTTTGTCTTTGCTGTTTTTGAGTTGTAGGAGTTCTTTGCATTCTGCACAGTAACCCTTTATATTTCTCCCATTTCATGGGTTGCCTTTTCCCTCTGTTGTGTCCTTTTATGCACATATTTATGCAATGTTTTAAATTTTTTATTGTGTCCTTTAATGGACATATTATGCAATGTTCAAAATTCCGATATAGTCCAATATATTTTTCTTTTGTTGCCTGTGCAAGAGTTTTATTTTAAACATAAGAACAAGCTTATATAAATATATTAATATTTTTAACTTACATTTAAGTGTAAGTTTGGGGACAGTTGGATTTGTGAGTCTGAAGGTAACAGAAGAGGTCAGAATGAGTTCTAAATAAGGGAATTATCCACATTACGGATGGTATTTAAAGCCACAGGCCTGGACAAGATCCCCAAGAGAGAAGATACATAGGAGCACATAGGTCTCCTTATGGGATACAATCATACTCAGGTTATATTGCATAGGAAGTTATCAGGAGGCTTTGACTAAGTTAAATTTGGATCATCTTCTGAGCTAGAGGCCAGGCTAGGTGGCAAATTAGAAAGTCCTGGCCAAATATTAATCCTCTCTGCTTTTAATTATTACAATAATAATGCTAACAATAGCCCAAGACATCATTTAGTTCTCACAACAGCTCTGTGAGATAGATGTTTTTATTGTCCTCACTTTACAGACAAAGAAACCAAAGAGAAGTTGAGATATTTACCTGGTTGCTATACTTAATAGGTGGCAGGTCCAAATTACAATTTTGGTCAGTCTGCCTCCACACCTAATTATTAGTGCTACATCTTGTTACCCGGAAAAATAAAATCTAACCCTCAGCCCTTACCAACTGACTGTGTTTGGTCCGCTTCCGCTTCACTTGACCATGGCCGCATCTCTGCAGTGGTGAGTGGACCGAGAGCGGGGTGCTGATCTGCGCCCTTAGGCTGACTCGCAGTCTCCCCTTTTAACATGCTGGGTCTCAACACTGTGCCAGGTTCTAATCCATCCCAAATAAAGAAAAAGAAGGTGGATGGACACAGCATACCAGGACAACAGTAGTTGTCATGTTCTGATTCCTTTTGTCTAAATACTATGGTCAGTGGCTGGGTTTGGGGCTTTATGGAATTTTTGAGCAGGTAGGGGTGTGAGAGGATTGAGGGGATCGTGATGCATAAACTAGAAGGGAAGGAAACTGTCACATTGGAGCCTGAAGGGTTGTGAGGTCCTGGAACGTGGCGGAGTTGTTGTGACTGATGACGGGGTCCAGGGTGAGTCCTTGGCAGGGAAGGATGAAGTGCAGGTCAAGGTCACGCACTGGGAGGCTGAGGTGTAGGGTTACTCATCCTCAGGTGGGTTCCAGAGATCTCACAGACTGGGTTAGTAGCTGGGCAGTGCTGGGAAGAGCTGCCAGAGGGCACAGCACAAACCTCTAAGGCCGCATTTTACAACTGTGAAGGTGAAAGAGTTACGGTTTGGAAACGGCAGTGGGAGACAAAGAAAATGCTGAGGCCTTACCTGGCTCTGAAGTTCGCAGGAGGTGGAAAGTGAACAACCTCCACTGGAGACAGGAACACGGGTGGAGCGGCGCGCTCAGGGGAAGCCGGATCTCTGTCCAGGTGAAGACAAGGAGAGAGCAAACGGGCATATTCCTGAGAGACTTGTTCCTCCACAATGGGATGAGGGTTTCAGAGGACACGGGAGCAGGGGAGGCGGTTGTGGGTGGGTGAAGCTAAGCAGAGACAGGGCGCACAGAGGGGAGTTAGAAGGCCGGTATTTGACAAGGATTACCTTTGCTGTGTAGGAGAAGGAGGGTCTCCAAATCAGGTTGAAGACGTCTGTGCCAACAGAGGTATTGGGTGATCATTCAAATACTCATAATTTTTTACAATCCCTCCAGCGGTCTGTTAAACATAACCTCAACAAAAAGGTAATTTGCTTCAGCAGAGCCAGTCTGACTTGGTAAAACTAAATTAGGACAGAGTGACACTAATCAGGTGGCGTGAGAGGAGAGAGAGAGAAATGCCCACACCCGGATGAGAGAAAATGACTTTGACCTGGGTTTCAGCCTGCAGACCTCAGCTCCAGGTGAGAGTGCTGTGCGAAACTGCTGAGGCCACAAACGTAGGAATTTATGACCTGGGACTGGGACCACTGAGAGCTCACATTTTGCATTATTTGTGTTCTTCATCTTTGCTTCCCAAGACCTCACACTTAGCTGACACTCAGTGAGCTTTTATTTTTTAACTTCCTATGATTATAAAAGTAATGTATTTATTTGTGAAACATTTATAAAATATGGAAAAGTACAGAAAAAAAACTTAAATAGAAGTCATCTTAACATACCTTCTATTAGTTCATTGAGATATTTCCTTCTAGTTTTTTCCCCCATGCCTTATAAACAGAGTTTATTCATGAATGCCCTCATTACTTAGCAAGCACTAGGTAAAACCTAAATATGATTGTGTGCTATTTTTTAATACTTGTATTATGTCATGAGCATTTTATTATGTTTTTAAGAATAATTCTTAAACACTGTTTTTCAAGGTTGAATAATATTTTTCCATAAGGTCACACCCTTATTTATTTAACTATTTCCATATTTAGTTGTTTTTTTTTTTTTTTTGTGGGAGCTGGATTTAACCAGCATTGCAGTTTGCCCGAAAGACTAAGGTGGATTAAGAAAGGGGTAAGGAAGTTGAATATAATGATTAACAACTGAATTTAGTGAGGTGCCAGAGAGTGGAAACATCTAAATCTGCTAGACACGGTGCTAAGTATAAGCATTTTCTCATGTACCCTGCCCCACAGTCACCTGGTGGAACTGTTATTATCTCCTTTAACAGATGAAGAAGCTAAAGCCTGTAACTTGCTTGAGGCCACACAGCTGAGCAGACCCAGCATCCCACCCGGGGACACTGGTCTCTTAAGGCTCTGCCTATAGCTTTCTTACCATTTGCTTTAACTAGATTTTTTTAAATTAAATTTTTTAATCTATGTATTCTTTAGATCTTTACACAAACAGAAAGGATGCTAACTTTGTCCAATCTAGTTTTATTAATATTTTTTCAACTGGGGTTAATTTAAAGATTTTTAATATACAGAGGTTTTCTAGAAGCTTATAGCAAGATCTATTTATTTTAATCTTATCTTTAATTCCCTAGACATCCTGATATTAAATAATCACCTATATTTTCTTGTAACTTTTCATTTATTTATTTAAAACATTTGACTCTTTAATCCACTAAGAATTAATTTGGTATGTGTTTTATGGTGAGATGCTTTTTTCCAGTTTTTCCATTTTTATCAGTTTTCCAGCTTGTCAATCATCCCAGCATTAGTTTTGAGTAATTTGTCCTTTTCTCGAGAATTTTTAATGTCCCTTTATCATATACTACAATTTTGTAAACATTTGGGTTTGTTTCTGGGCTACCTGTCCTATTTGACTGATTTGTCTTTCCTGATGTTTCCATATCCGTGAGAGAATATTTCACCTTACCACTCTTCTTTTTCCAGAATTTCTTGGACAGTCTTGTGTATCTGTTCTCTCAGAGACCCTTTAGAATTATTTCTTATGTTGCTAAAATAGCTCCTTGAAATACTAATTTTAATTATATTATGGTAGTAAATTAATTTGGTAAGGATGGGAGGTTCACAGCATTCACTCTGCCCACTCAGGAAAGTGGCAGTCTTAATAAAATGAAATAATTTTTTCACTTAGGTTTTACACATTTTTTTTCTAGGTGCTTCATGGTTTATGACTATTATAAATGGAACCCAGTTTCTTTCAGTATATTTCTAGCTGGTTACTTCTAGGACATAAAAAGTTCTTGATTTATGGATACTTCCTATATGCCTTCACTTAAACTGATCCTCTGAGATGTAAGAATTTCTAGTTCATTCTCTTGGATTTTCAAAATGGAATATCATGATATGCTTCTCATAATATTGGTAATTTTGTCTATTTTCTAATAGCTTTACTTCTTATCTATATTTTACACTTTTACTATTGTTACTAAAAATTGCCCCAAAATGTTTAAAAGGTGCTAAAACATGTTTCTATAAAAGTTCTGTGACTGGAATGGTTCTAGCGTTCCACTCCAACATGCAGCGTAATATTGGCTGCCAGCCTGAGACTGATATTCAAAATCAAGTTCAAGAAGTTAAAAGTAGTTTTTAAAAATCAGGGCTATGTAGGAGATTCAAGATGGTAGCATGAGAGGTGAGACGGAGAGCTCCTCCCAAAACCACAAACAGTACAAAAATATAGTTAATAAATACAACTAACCTTCAGACAGCAACAAGAAAGAAGGCTGAACCAGACTGCATACAGACCTCACAGACAGAGCAGACCTCAAGAAACAGGGTAACGTACAAAGCCTTAATCTGGTGGGACCCAAGCCCTTCCCCCACCCCAGCTCACCAGCGGGAGGAAGAGAAACGGAGCGGGTAGGGGGTGCAAGCCTGGGACTGCTGGACACCTAGCCCTGGACATCTGCTTTGTCAGCAGAATCCTATATTGTGTGGTGGCCTGGGCTTTGGGGAGCTTGGACAGGAGGAGTGCTTGGGGAATTGACATTCTGACCGTTTGTGGAGGAGGGAATCCACACCCGGCTGCTCTGTGTCAGACGAAAGGCAAGGAGTCTGAGAGGCTTCCTAGCAGTGAGAGGGCTGCTGAAGGGGCGGTGTTTGCATGGAGCTTGCTGTGCGGGAGAAGGTACAGCTGGATAAGGTTGCCTGGGTGTGCTCTGCCCAGCTGGTTGGGAACTTTGAGGAGCTTCAGGTGTCCCATCCGCTCCGAGGACTCCCACTGTGACACACAGCCTGTTGAGCCTTCCTACTGGCCTGCAGGCACCTGCTCGCAAACCCTCATTCACTGCTCAGGCATCAGCCCAGCCAGAGGGAGGCCCCGCCTACAACAGCTAGAGACACAAAGCACGGAAGATTACCAGTGTGTGCTTGGCCCAATGCCTCTGACACTGGAGACAGGCACCGCAGACGAGAAGCAGGAAACAGATCTTTCCTCCTCAAGGCACCAGCTCTGCTCCCCTACATCCCCCAACCTCATTCTAGGGGCTGAGCAGCTCAAGAGACTGGAGTTTCTGCACACTAGTGGGCACCACACAGAAATATGAAACATCAAAAGAACATGGTTCAGACCAAAATCTCACAAACCCCAGAAAGATGGTCAAATGAAACCGAACTCACAAATCTTCCAGAAAGAGAGTTCAAAATAAAAATTATAAACATGTTTATAGAGGCACAGAAACATATTCAAGACCTCAGGAATGAATTTAAGATGGAGATTAAATCATTAAGAAATACCATATCTGAAATGCAACATACAGTGGAGGGATTTAAAAGCATATTAGATGTAGTAGAAGAGATGATAAATGTAATAGACGTTAGAGAAGAGGAATACAAAGAAGCTGAGGCACAGAAAGAAAAAAGGATCTCTAAGAATGAAAGAATATTGAGAGAATTGTGTGACCTAACGAAACAGAACAATATTCGCATTACAGGTGTACCAGAAGAAGAAGAGAGAGAAAAAGGGATAGAAAGTGTCACTGAGGAATTGCTGAAAACTTCTCCAATCTGGGGAAAGAGATAGTCTCTCAGGCCATGGAGGTGCACAGATCTTCCAACACAAGGGGCCCAAGGAAGACAACATCAAGACATAATAATAATTAAAATGGCAAAGGTCAAGGATAAAAACAGACTTTTAAAAGCAGCTAGAGACAGAGAAAAGATCACATACAAAGGAAAACCCATCAGGCTATCATCAGATTTCTCAAGAGAAACCTTACAGGCCAGTAGAGAGTGGCATGATATATTTAATGCAATGAAGCAGAAGGGCCTTGAACCAAGAATCCTCTACCCAGCAAGGTTATCATTTAAATTTGAAGGAGGGATTAAACAATTTTCAGATAAGCAAAAGCTGAGAGAATTTACCTCCCACAAACCACCTCTACTGGGCATTTTGGAGGGACACCTATAGATTGAAGTATTCCTAAGGCTAAACAGATATCATTCAAGGGAAGACAAAGAGTATAGAATATGATTCATAACATACAAAGAATGGAGGAGGAAGAAAAAGGAGGGAAAAAAAAGAACCTTTATGTTGAGTTTCTAATAGTATACAAAATAAGTTAAATTAGACTGTTAGATAGTAAGGGAATTGCCTTGAACCTTTGGTAACCACAAATTTAAGCCTGCAATGACAATAAGTACATACCTATTGATAATCACCCTAAATGTAAATGGTCTGAATGCACCAATCAAAAGACATAGAGTCACTGAATGGATATAAAAACAAGACCCATCTATATGCTGCCTACAAGAGACTCACTCCAAACCCAAAGACATACACAGATTGAAAGTAAAGGGATGGAAAAAGATATTTCATTCAACTAATAGAGAGAAAAAAACCAGGAGTTGCAATACTTGTATCAGACAAAATACACTTCAAAACAAAGAAAGTCACAAGAGAAAAAGAAGGACATTACATAATGATAAAAGGGTCAGTCCAACAAGAAGATATAACCATTATAAAAATCTATCCACCCAACACAGGATCACCCACATATGTGAAACAAATACTAACAGAATTAAAAGGAGAAATAGAATGCAATGCATTCATTTTAGGAGACTTCAACACACCACTCACTCCAAAGGACAGAACAACCAGACAGAAAATAAATAAGGAGACAGAGGCACTGAACAACATATTAGAACAGATGGACCTAAAGGACATCTACAGAACTCTCCATCCAAAAGAAACAGGATACACATTCTTCTCAAGTGCACATGGAACATTTTCAAGAATAGATCATATACTAGGCCACAAAAAGAGCCTCCATAAATTAAAAAGATTGAAATTGTACCAACTATCTTTCTCAGATTCAAAGGTATGAAATTAGAAATAAATTACGCAAAGAAAATGAAAAATCCCACAAACACATGGAGGGTTAATAACATGCTCCTAAATAATCAATGGATCAATGACCAAATAAAAACAGAGATCAAGCAATATACGGAGACAAATGACAACAATAATTCAACACCATAAAATCTGTGGGATGCAGTGAAAGCTGTGCTAAGAGGGAAATATATTGCAATACCTCAGGAAAGAAGAACAATCCCAAATGAACAGTCTAAACTCACAATTAGTGAAACTAGGAAAGGAAAACCAGATGAGGCCCAAAGTCAATAGAAGGAGGGACATAATAAAGATTAAAGCAGAAATAAATAAAATTGAGAAGAATAAAACAATAGAAAGAATCAATGAAAGCAGGAGCTGGTTCTTTGAGAAAATAAACAAAATAGGTAAACCCCTAGCCAGACTTATCAAGAATAAAAGAGAGTCTAGACACATAAACAGAATCAGAAATGAGAAAGGAAGAATCACTACAGACACCACAGAAATACAAAGAATTATGAGAGAATACTATGAAAAATTATATGCTAACAAACTGGATAACCTAGAAGAAATGGACAACATTATAGAAAAATACAACCTTCCAAGGATGACACAGGAAGAAACAGAAAATCTGAATAGACCAATTACCAGCAAAGAAATTGAACTGGTAATCAAAAACCTACCTAAGAACAAAACACCTGGACCAGATGGTTTCACTGCTGAATTTTATCACTTAGTGAAGACCTAATACCCATCCTCATGAAAGTTTTCCAAAAAGTAGAAGAGGAGGGAATACTTCCAAACTCATTCTACGAGACCAACATCACTCTAATACCAAAAGCAGGCAAAGATACCACAAAAAAAGAAAATTACAGACCAATATCCCTGATGAACATAGATGCAAAAATACTCAACAAAATATTAGCAAACCGAATTCAAAAATACATCAAAAAGATCATCCATCATGATCAAGTGGGATTCATCCCAGGGATGCAAGGATGGTACAACATTCAAAAATCCATCAACATCATCCACCACATCAATAAAAAGAAGGACAAAAACCACATGATCATCTCCATAGATGCTGAAAAAGCATTCGACAAAATTCAACATCCATTCATGATAAAAACTCTCAACAAAATGGGTATAGACGGCAAGTACCTCAAAATAAAATGGCCACTTATGACAAACCCAGAGCCAACATTATACTTAACAGTGAGAATCTGAAAGCTTTTCCTTTAAGATCAGGAACAAGACAAGGATACCCACTCTCCCCACTTTTACTCAACATAGTACTGGATGCCCTAGCCACGGCAATCAGACAACACAAAGAAATAAAAGGCATCCAGATCGGCAAGGAAGAACTCTAACTGTCCTTGTTTGCAGATGACATGATATTGTACATAAAAAACCCTAAAGAATCTACTCCAAAACTATTAGATCTAATATTTGAATTCAGCAAAGTTGCAGGATACAAAATTAATACACAGAAATCTGTTGCATTCCTATACACTAACGATGAACTAGAGAGAAGAGAAATCAGGAAAACAATTTCATTCACAATCACATCCAAACGAATAAAATACCTAGGAATAAACCTAACTAAGGAAGTGAAAGAACTATACCCTGAAAACTACAAGACACTCTTAAGAGAAATTAAAGAGGACACTAATAAATGGAAAGTCATCCCATCCTCTTGGCTAGGAAGAATTAATATTGTCAAAATGGCCATCCTGCCTAAAGCAATCTACAGATTCAATGCAATCCCTATCAAATTACCAACAGCATTCTTCAATGAACTAGAGCAAATAGTTCTAAAACTCATATGGAACCAAAAAAGACCCCGAATAGCCAAAGCAATCCTGAGAAGAAAGTATAAAGCAGGGGGGATTATGCTCTCTGACTTCAAGCTCTACTACAAAGCCACAGTAATCAAGACAATTTGGTACTGGCACAAAAACAGACCCATAGACCAGTGGAACAGAATAGAGAGTCCAGATATTAACCCAAACCCCGTTCCCGACTCCATTTCTCTTCCTCCAGCTGGCGAGCTGGGGTGGGGGATGGGCTCAGGTCCTGCCAGATCAAGGCTTTCGTACGTTACCTTGTTTTGTGAGGTCTGCATGCAGTCTGGTGCAGCCTTCTTTCCTGTTGCTGTTTTAGGGTTAGTTGTATTAACTATATTTTCACGCTATCTGTGGTTTTGGGAGGAGTTCTCTGTCTCATCTCTCACGCCACCATCTTGAATCTCTTATCTATTATTCTTAATCAGTTCTCTCCCCTTAGGTCTCTCCCATAATAATTTTTGGTGAAACTGGGGCTGGTCTCTCCAAACTTTGTTATTCCCATACTGATGAGTCAAAATCCGATTGCTGAGCTGTGGGAGGAAAGAGAACATTTTTCTAACAACTCATTCAGCAAATGAGTTGCCCTTCAAGACGCAGCCAGCTAGACAGGCACCTCTTAGATGCTATTGTCACATGATAGGGAAACCGGAGGAAATTCCATTAGTTGAATTAATAAGAGAGAGATTTCCTAGAGAGGGAAAAGTGTGAAAAAGGCAGGGTCAAAACCAGCAAAACCCAAGAGTACCATCTCCACAAATGACTGACACCAGACAAGAGTGGGGAGAGCCTAGGTGGGGCCTGGATTGCCTGCGAACAGGGCTTTGTGGCACAGAATCAAATCACACGGGCGCACCCACGTGAGGCAAAGCTCTCCCGGCCTTCGCCAGCTGAGATCACGAGACCATGCCAGGCCACGCCAAGGCTGGCCCCAGGCCCCGGGCCCCAGGTGGGCTGGCCCACAGCAGGGGGCTCTCTGGGATGGAGCCCCACTCACCAGCACAGTGGGCCACACAGCAACCCTGGCACCCTCAGGGCCTGCAGCGCTGTCCGCCAGTCTCGGGTGAAATAGGCAAACAGTGGCTGCAGAAAAAAATACGCACACGCCTAATGTGGAGAACATAATATGAACTGACTTGCCAAGAATTTCTGTTCCTGTTCAAAACAAGGGAAGAGTATTAGCATTTAACTCGCTTTAATATTTGCTTTTACTTTACCTGGCAGTTAGAATCCAAACTAAACCCATTTAGAAGAGGAAAAAGGCGTTGCCTGTGGCCCAGAGCAGTTATGGTGAGGCTGGAGGAAGGTGGAAAGGGACCCAAGACTTACCACCTTATAGCAGGATGAGTTTTCATGAGATTTTAAAAGAGCCATAGATTTATTTCTTAAAGGCCTTCTCAGGTTAGAAATATCATGTCCACCCCCAACAGGTGATCTCTTCTGAGAATGCCACATTTCCAAATAAGAGCTGCAGACGAGGAGCAGGTCCCGAAGGTCCAGGAGAAGGCAGGGGCTCTCCTAAGGGGCTACATGGGGTCACGAAGCCTTTCGCCTTTCCTACAATTCTCCACCATTAATAAACAGTTTTCTCCCGGGAAACTTCAGTGTCTAAGTCATGTTGGGACACTCTTAGTCACCCTCAAGCCATGAGAGATGAAAAATAGAATCCAGCTGGCCCTGGAGGTGCACAGACCAGACCCCAGCACCCGGGGCTGCATTTCCCCCACGGCCACACAACGCCCAGGATCCACCCCCTGGCGGACCACGGAGAGAGGAGGGGCTGCTGTTCTGTCAGCTCTGTGGGTGGCAGCCCTGGAGCCAACCACACACCCAGGGAACTCCACTGAGCTTTCCCACAACACTACAAAGGCCCAGGACTGCTGGGTGTGGGCCCTGTTTGGGATAGGGACGGGCGGGAGGCTTCTGGCTCCTGCTCTGCTCAGAGCCACCGCGGACGGCTTGGCACCAGTTCTCCGGGGTCCCGGCAGAGGCTCCTTGTGTCATCAGAGCTCCAGCCCTTTCCACAGCGTCCACTCTCGGTCCTCTGCCCTAGGAGCAGAGATCTGGCTAATGGCAGTGGCTCCACCTTTCACCTGAGATCTGCCCACCAAGGAGAAGTAGTTCAGAAAATACAAAACAGACTATACAAAGGTCACTTAGGCTTGGCTTTCCAAAGAGGTTTCCTCAGCTGTGTTGGTAAGCCTTGAAGACAGGCTAAGGAATTATGGGCTAATTCCAGAGAAGCAGTAAAATCTCCTCTTCATTGGTTTCCCATTCTCACCGCCTACCTGTCCTATCCTCACCCTACTTCTTCCTTGCTCTGCATAACTGAGAGATGTGCTCACTGGTTCCCTCTAGAACAGCCATTTCTAACTTTCAGACTGATGGAAGCGGCCAGTACAGAGTGGCTCTCAGATCCCAGAGTGTGGACAGTAGCCCTGACCATGCAGGGCATTGCTATTGCTTAGCCCCTAAACTCATTTCCAAGTGTGGGGCCTGACTTTTTTTGAGGATCATGAGTGTCATTTCCAGATATTTTCTTACCTTATGAATGACCTTCTTACCACTCCCCAGGAGACCCACCATGCCGTGGTTTCTTCATCCTTTGGCTGTGATTATCATGCAAAGGGAACGAGTAGGGAGTGCTTCCTTCCCAAGCAGAGATTCAGAAGTGAAGCCACGGAGGATCTGATTGTGGGAAAGAGAAAGTGCACAGGACCAGGAGGAAATATGGTAGAATCATGAGCTGAGGGAGCCCCCCACTTCCATGTCCCTGATGAGTGGAGAGAGAGTAGTTATCCCGCTGGATTTCTGGATCACCTCCCTCTCTAAGCTTTGGTCTCAGGCCAGAACAGAGTTGTTCTAATTTTGCAGAGTTCCCGGGGGGACAGAAGCTTCGTAAACTGCCTCTCTGCAGAGCAACATGAATGGTACAAACCTGACCAGTTCCTTGTTAGCACAACTTCCTGCTCTCTGGCTTTGAGACAATCACCCCGCCACCTCCTCCTCCTCCTCGTGATCATCATTAACACCGTCACAGCCAGCCTTTTATTCAGTGGGCACCTTGAGCCAGGTTCCTGACTATTTGTTTACATATAGTATGTCTTTGAATCTTGACAACAATTACATATGAACTAATAGTACTTCTTTTTTTCATATAATCAGCTGAGACTGAAAGAGCTGAAGCAAACTGCCTACATCCACACATATGCAGTAAGTGGCCCAGACAGGATTTAAGCCTGATCTGCCTGACCTATGGATACCTTCTAGAAAAATGTCACCTGGGAGCAAACCCTTGGCTCTGTCAAGAATTCCTTCAACTGAGATTCTAATGGCGACATGCATGAAAGATGGGTGAGGCCATAGCCCCCTTTCAGAAGTGAGGATTTGCATTTTTCCTGCCTGGGCTGGTCTTTGAACCAGCTGGCCCCCATTGGGGAGCACTAGGAGAGTTCTGATTCCTGCAGACCTTTCATGGCCTGAAGGGTGCTGCCCCAAACTGTCCATGCGTCAGCTGGCAGTGGTGATTGCTGGCTCTGCTGACTGGGGTCCTCTGTCTTCGCTTCCTTCACCTTTTAGGTTTTTGCTCCTGGGGCAAAGCCCAGTTGGTCATGGTCTGGTTGGGCCTCTGAGTGTCTCTTGGGAGTGAGCCTTTGACATCTTAGCCACAGGGGCGTGTCCTGGCCAGGAGAGTTTGCCCCCTGCCTGTTGCTGTCATTGAATCTGAGCACTCTCTCCAAGGGGAGTAACTCACTGCCCTTCTGGGGTAGTCAGCCCAGGAACCACTGAATCCATTACACATGGAAGCAGAACTGCCCCTCCGTGAATGACCAGCAGAGGCCTGCAGGAGACCCTGGTTCAAGAAACAAGACCGTGGTGCAATTGCCCAGGGGCCACTGGATGGGGAGTGTGCTCCATCAGCCATGTGCAGAGGGCCTGGGCTCCCTGACGCTCAATCCTACTTCATGGAATTAGTATTATGAGGACTGAGCTAATCTACAGAGAGTGCCTAGAAGCATATCTGGCACGTGGTAGGTGCTCAGGAATAATGCATTCTTTTATCCTGGTCAAATAGCTGAAATGCGCTAGCTGTCAGGGCAGTAATGGAGAGCACAGTGCCTTTGACCAAAAGACCAGACCTCTGTTTGCTCCCTGGAAAATACTCAAAATTCTCTTCAAATTAACAGATATTCTCCTGCTCAGGACTTCCTCTATCCTCTCTATAAGCCTTCACAGATAATTCTAGTTCAAAGTGACCTTGCACATCTCTGCATATACCCAGAAAAGTTATCTGCTCCCTGCCTATGACCCATATCCTCAGTAATAACTGCACTGGTGCCTCTGCTGACAGATGTGCATTCCTTGAGCCCAGACAGGAGGGGGTCCTTGCCTCCTTGGCCCCCCCGCCCCCCAACCCAGGTCTGCCCTCACAAGGTGCAGTGCAGACAAGGGATGCCAGCAAATTTATGCATCTTTTCATGTGTGTATATTCCATCTCATCCCTTGAAGGTTTTGAGGTAGCTTATAATTTGAATACAATAAAATAATGGTAACATGAAAGTAAAATACAAAGACAGGTGAAACGTTATGACTTGGAGAAAAGAACAAAAATATGTAACTGACCTCTTTGGAAAACAGCCTGGCCGTTCCTTAAATGGTTAAATGTGAAATTACCATGTGATCTAGCAATTCCATTCCTGAGTACATACCCAAGAGAACTGAAAACGTATATCCACAAAAAACCTGCACTTGAATGTCAACAGCATTATTCACAGTAGCCTAAAAGTGGAAACAACCCATGTGTCTATCGCCTGATAAACAGATGAGCAAAATGTGGTCTATCCACCCAATGGAATACTGATTCATGCTACCACATGGACCAACCCTGAAAACATTAAGAGAAGGAAATCAGTCACAAAGGCCTCACACGGTATGATCTCTTTATCTGAGATGTACAGACAGAAAGTAGGTGAGTGGCTGCCAAGGATGGGGAAAGAGGAGGGTGGGGAATGCCTGTAATGGGTACAGGGTTTCTTTTGGGGGTGATGAAAATGTTCTGGAGTCTGCTAGAGTTGATGGTTGTACTATTTTGTGAACATACTAATAACCACTGAATAATACACTTTATCAGAGTGAATATAAGGCATGCAAACTATACCTCAATTTAAAACATTGTAAAACTATATGACTGATAAAGGCTGCATAATTGACATAGTTAAGTTTCAGGTTTGCCTGAGCTTCCTGGTAGCCAAAGGCATAAAGGAAAATGTCATCAGTTGCATACATATCAGAAGGAAGAAAACATCCAGCCAACAGAGGGAGCAAAGCTTTACGCAGGTCAGCTTGCTGGAATAAATGTTGCGTAGGAGGTTGATGGCAGGGGTACTGGTAAAGTGCTGAACTAGTAGGTCAATCAAAACAAGAGGCAGTTAACTATGCAAAATAAATTCAAGCAGCTAGTTATGAGGGGAAAAGGAGGATGCCGCTGATATTTTACCCAGGAAGCTGTGGAAAGGTTGAAGGTGTTATTTCTGGGAGGCAGTGGGAGACTGTGAGGGGAGCAGGTGTGTGGGAAGGGTCCGTGTCCCTGGTCCTCAGTGTTACTCCCTCCTAACCAGCGTCATTCCCGCAGCCCCTCACTTCCCAGCATATCCACTCATGTTCCTCTGGATAGCACTGCTCTCGCCTCCCCTTGTCTCGTCTCCTCTGACTCTGGCAGGTTTTATAATTTTTAAAAAGCAGAACAAGGAGGGGATCCATTTCTGCACTGCTTTGAGAATGGGAGAAACTCAGCTTCCTGAATTCACGTGAAGACGTAAAAGGAAATGAGCAGCAGTCTTGCCAGCCCTTCGCTATTTCAGCTCTGAAACACCAGAGGGCGATGCTGCTCTGCAGGGAGGCCAGCTGCCGCCTGAGACCCAACAGTCTCAGGCCAGGATACAGTCAGCAGTGTGCCCCCAGAGCACGAGGAGTGAAACTACAGCCTGGGTGGCCCCCGGCGCACCCCCAGCAGCCCCAGCCCCCCATCCTGCCCATTGCTGGCTTGTACATCTGGGCTCTCACTGATCTCACATGATCTTACTTTCCCACTGGCCTCCTGTCTCTCCTCAGCATGGGAAGTAGGGAGGGGAGAAGGTGATAGTGTCAGGGCCAGCTGGGCAGGACTTTTTTTGCAGGAGGCCAGGGTGGGCTCTCCCAGCCTCATGTATTGGCCAGGGGAGGCTCCGTGGCCCCAGAAGCACCCTGTGCTCCTGGAAAGGCCGGCCCTTCTGCAGAACCTGGGGGATTCCATGCCCGGCACAAAGCCCATCTGGCTCCCAATCCCAATGCTAATGCTTCTCTGATTTCACCATGATTCTCTGACATCCCATTTCAGATGGTTCTCTAGCTCTTCCTAAAGGGCTTGGATATCCTGGGGCAGAATCCTCTGTGTGGAGGAGGCCTATTTAGTCTAGTATGTGTCTGGCCCAAGCAGAGCCACACATCGAGCTTCTCGGGTATAGGGAGGGTCACAACAAGGAAGATGGATTCAGGGGCACCCAGACCAGGAGAACAACAGGCTTTGCTGTACCCAAGAGCGCTGGGGCTACCAGGCATTAGGAAGTTGCAATTTCTTTCCTAAATTCCTCCAATATCCGGTCTCCAGAACTACTGGCCTGGTTGCTCTCTGTGTCCTCTATATAAATGACTTCCTTTAAGAAAATCTTGCTCCCCTCCTTCCCCTTGCCTGGAGGAGAGACTCCCTTCCTGCTGAGGCCTGCTGAAGAGGGTGCTGTGTGCCAGGACCATGTGGCTTCAGCATGCTCTCCCTTCCTCCCCTCTTTTGACACCTTGGCCTGTGGCAAGGGAGCCTTCACAAATGATTAAAGGAGAGGAATTTGAACAATTCCATTTTGGCAACCTGATAGAGCATGCGCACATCCTCAACTAAGAGAGAGAACACAGGATTTCCAGAGCCGGCGGGTCATCCAGACTCTTCAAAGTGATAAGAATCATGTTACTAGATGCAGACTTTTGAGGCAAGAAGTCATTGGACTTATGAGAAAGGGGCGTTGTTAATCATTACACAATAAGGATAAACTGGGACAGCCCTGAGCTAACAAGGACATATTATCACACTAGAGGTGGTGGGAATGTTCCCAGAAGTTCTTATTGCCCCTTCTCCCACCTGCTCAGAGCAGGGAGCCTCAGAGGGTGTGTCCAGGAGCCTCACTCCTGCAGACGGCCCTGATCAGCCTGCTTGGAGCTCGCCGGCTTCCTCCCAGGAAAAGCTGGGGAGGGCTCTGGAGGCCTCCTCATGGCCTTCAGCTTGTGAGTCCCCTCGTGCAGCCTGAGATTCCAGAAGCAGGGCTGCCGCTAGGACACAGGCCTGCCACCAGCAGGGAGGTTCGTCCTGCACGCAGCTGACAGGCTCTGGGAGTGGACTCTGACTTGGGTGAGGCCGGATCTGCCCAACAATAGTGGCTGGAACAGAAGCCTGATCTGACCCGTGGCTCCTCTGCCTGCCCACCGGCCACGCCAACCACCCTAAGTCCCTCAGGAGCCAAGCAGCGCTGCCCCGGCCCCGCAGAAGTCTCCAGCTGCCACCACCCAGTCCAAAGACAACCTTGGGCTGTGCCTCCGCCAAAACCCCTGCCTTTGCGCCTCCCCAAGCCTTGTGCTCCTGAACTGTGCCTCCGTCATCATGTGGCTGGTCCTCGCCAGCCGCAGCACTTCCTCACCACATTCCCTGGCCCAGCACAGAGCTGGCTTCCCGGGAGTGCCTGCCTGGCACACGACTGGGTCACAGATCCTGTGGCTACAGCCCCCTCTGCAGGACACGTTTTATAGGCACAGCCCATGGGTTGAGGTACTTCCTTCTGTGCAGGAACACTCCCTGTGCCCAATTTGGTGGCCTCCTCTTCCCAGGTCTCTCAGAGGGCTGGAAGAGAAGCCCTGGGGCTCAGAAGCCATTCCTAGCTAGTCTGAAGGCCACCACATACTTGGCCCATGCCAATGATGACAGATGACACAGGGAGCATCTCCCAGCCAATGGAGAAGATCTGCAGGAAGCTGAAGCCAGTCTGCACAGCCATGGTCGTGACGAGGATGCTCTTCCTGCCAAAGTCGTGGAGCACAGCACAGCACAAAATATGGCATGTGCCATCTCCAGTGGCTGTAATTCAGGGCGCGTGGCAAGCCCTGAGCCAGTCAGTGGGGCAGATTTGGGTTTTTTCAGGGCTGTCACAGATTTTCTCTCTGTCACATCCTCCCAGTTTTCCCCTTGGTCAGGCCTCAGGGCGTCCAGCTGCCCAGGAGGCACCTACTTCTGAGAGTCTGGGCCTCCTGTAGACGCGCCACATGGGGAAAGCAGAGAGCAGCTTCTGCAAGGCCCACGTGGACATCTGCTCTTTAGAACAAGCCACGGGCAGACTCTGCCACCACAGTTCTGGAAGGAAGGTGGGTGCAGCACAGACTGCAGGCACATCTAATATCAGCAACACCGTAATTCTGTCAATGCAGAGCCAGGGCTCCGTGTTTGGCAGCGGGCTTCAGCCTTGGCTGCCCTTGGAATCCTGGAGAGTTTCGAAAAATTCTGGTGCCGGGGCCCCAGGTTCTTATTGTCTGGGACGCCATTCGGGTATTTGGATTTAAAATTTTTTCCCAGGTGACTGACTGTAAAGTGCAACCAGAATCGTGAACCACTGCCGTACAGGAAGTGTAGCTTCTAGCAATGCCAGTAGTGACTATAGTTGGCTGAAGTCTGAATGTCACCTTCTGATGGGGACCAATGGCTGGAAGGGAGCCCAGGTGGAGCAGAACAGTCTCCCACCCCATTTTCCAAACTCAGATCTCAGGCCGCTGGGCTCACGGTCCCTGTGGGCTTTGTGCCTCGGGGAGGGCAGTCATCCTCCGGGAAGCCTTCCCCAGCACTGCTCTTCAGCACTCCCACCTTCCTGCTGGGGTCCCCACATCATACTCAGGGGCCAGGGGGGCACTTCTCCCAGAGATACGAGACTGTCTCCTCCAGAATGTGAGCTCTGTGGCCCTAGAGTCAGGCCAGGGGCCCAGCCCATAGCAGAAGTGAGTGCTCACCGTCTGGCCCTGAGTCCGGCTAATGACTCTTTGTGGACAGATCACGTGTCCTCCAAGAGGCAGGGTGCAGTGGGGAGGCAGTGATCATGGCAGCTGTGTGTTTTTTGAGGGGTTTGGTGGTATAAAGACTCTACTTTCCAGTGGGGCCACTGCCCCCTCCCCACCCTTAGCCAAAGCCCTGGAAGGAAAAGACTGGAAAACTGAGCAAAAGTAGGCTTCAGCAAGGGACTGCGGGCAAGGAGAGCAGGGGGCATCACGGCTCCGCCTGTCACTGGCTTGTTGGCCTGAGGGACCTCCCTTTCTCTGGGTGGAAGTAGCTTGAATTCAGTCCAACCTAAGACAGGCAGTGAATTGACAAGGGGCCCTCTCTCACCTTTCCTGCCTCCCGCCCTCCTTACCTGTCTGACAGCTGCCCAGACACGAAGGAGCCGAGCAGCATGCCCACGATAAACGGAGGACATGAGGGGTGTCTTCCAAGTGCCCTCACATACCAGGCCTTGCTGCCAGGGAAGAGCCCGGCCAGGCAGCAGGCCAAGCCCCAGCACAGCTCCGCGGGAGGGTTAGCCGGCCGCCCGGCAGCTCTCCTCCCCTGTGCCAGGCTGTAGCCTTTGTGTAAAGGCGGAGGCCTCACAGCCCTGGGCTTGACTCCCGACTTTCCCATTTACTGGGGCAAGTCGCGTCCTCCTGAGACTCACCTTCCTCCTCTACAAGGGAAGGGAAGGCCTCTGGAACTGCTCACATCCCACGGGCAGAGGCGAGCTGATGCTGAGAGGCTTACAAGGCCCAGGTGGCACCCCGCACAGAGGGGCGGTGCTTGGAACTCCCAAGGGGCAGGGCAGGGGGCACGGTCACCCGTCCAGGTGTAAAAGTTTCCTCTGCCTTGTTGAAAAGCGTTAAGTGGCCCCAGGGGGTCTATGATTATATTTTCTGACCAGACCCCTCTGGAGAATCCTGTGCACCCAGGTCATTCCCACCACAGGGCAAGCTTGGGGCCTGGGGGTGGGTGGCCATGCACCTCTCTCTGGGGCTCTGCTCTTTATCTCCCCTCTAAACCCTTCCACCCTCCTTCCAGCCCAGTCTTCCGGGAAGCGTGGTTCCTCCCATCGCCTGGGGCCTGTGGGCTGGCCGTAGCCCTAACAAGTCCCTGCTGGTGGATCCATAAAATGGGGGTTTCGGCCAGAGTTTCAGTTCCCAGCTCTTGTCACAAGCCGACTCAGCAAAATCTTGAGAGAGGTTGCAAAACTTTCAAAGTATGTTCAATGAGCTTTTGTTTATTTAAAAAAATAAGCAGGCGCCAATACGCATTTCGGGGCTGTGGCTTGGAGGTTGCTGCGTGTGGCGAGATGATCCTGTCTCAAGGGAAGGCACCCCGCCTCCTACCCAGTCCCTGCTCACGGTGGCACTGCTTCCACTTACAGAGCAGTTCAGTTCCCAGTCCTCACAACTTCCCTGAAGTAGATTTAAAATGAATTCACATGTTTATGTCTTCAGGAGAGAGAGGTGTTGATGAGGAACATGCAAGAGACAAGTGTGAAAGCAAAATCTAAGGAACCGGGCAAACAGGAAGCTCAGAGGACGAGGGGTTCCCGACTGAGCAGGGGCGGGTCTGACCCCGCCCCCCTACCCTAGGGCCTCTGCCAGGGGCAGCCCTGAAATCCGGCTCTGAGTGTCCCAGCAGCTCGCTCAGGATCACAGCGCGAAAGTGATAAATTGGCTCTGCAGAGGCTCCGTTGTTCTGAATGCTGAGACCTGAGAGAAGGCTCTCCTATCTGCTTCCTTCCACAAAGGGGTCACTCCGTGGTGTTGAGGATAATGTCCTTGAGAATACCCTGTCGTGGAGACAATAGCAGGATTCACGAGGCTGCTTCTGCTGTGCCCACAATGCTGGCCACAGGCGGGATGCCCAAGCCCAGCTCTGCAGAAGAAAAACCCACATGGGCCAGGACTGCTGCTCCCCACTCCTCAGGCACAATCCCAGAGTAAGTCTGAGACGTATACCCAGCAGGGTTGCTGCAGCTGGGCTCCCTGAATGGTTTCAGGGGAAGAGGCATAAATGCTCCAAAACTGTATGGTTGGATTCAGGTGCCCTGCCAGGCAGGCCACAGATCAGACAGGGTAGACAGGACATGTGCCTGAATTAACGGCCACCCACTTCCAAAAATCACTGGCCAAAGTGTCAGAAAAGAGCCTGGGATCTGCCCCAATACACAGAGAGATTAGCGATCGAGGCCCCAGAGCCTCATGATATGAATGTAACCATGGAGTTTTACAGAAGAGTAAACTGAGGCTCTGGGACTGGTGTTCGTCTGAAGTCACAGCAAGTAAGCGGGCATGTTAGATACCAACTCGGGCTTTGGAACCCAAACTGTTCCCATGTTCTGCTTTGGACAAGAACCCCAGAAGCAGACAAAATGAGCTTATTAATACCATCTCCTACACTTCTTCAAGTAAAATGGACCAGCGCTAGGGTGCAGGGCCTCCACCACGGCCCTTAGCCTTGCACAGAGCTGAGAAAAATCTCAGGCTTGGTATGGGTATTAGTGGGTCTATTATTGCCCATCACCATTCCATCTGCAGTTAAGCAGAAAAGCTCTTCCACAGATAATGTGCTCCTATTTGTGGTTTTAAAATACTTTTCGGTTAAGACTTTGCTTGAGGATAGGATAGATAGGACTCAGATACAGAAAGGAAAGAGGAAGGCTTCCAGATGGGAAGCCAGGCCTCGCGAGGGCAACGGCAGGGAGCAGGGCTGGCTGCCTAATTTGCAGGGGCACTACGACCCGCAAAGGCAGGACCCCTTGTTCAAAAATTAAGAACTTCAAGATGTCAAAAACCAAGTGTGGGGCCCTGTGTGACTGTGCCGGTTGCATGCCCCTGAAGCTGGCCCTAGTAGGGGGTTAAGCATGGCCTCTGGGGAATGGAGCAGAAGTTCTGAATTAGGGTGCCAGGAAGGGGGCATAGGAAGAGCTCCCTATTGCTTTCCTCCTGGAGGCATAGATCCATGGCTCTAGGTCCCCCTTCCATCCCTGGAGAAGGGTTCACAAAGCCCGTCAGAATCCTACAGCACAGGAGGCAGCCACATGCACACTGCAGCCACCTGCCCCAGGCCCATGGCGGTGGTATCTGCCTTTGGACATCCTGCACACACACAGCAGGGGAAGGAAGTGAACCTCAGAGTGGGTTCCAGGGCTGGCCCTCTCTTGGGGGGCTACTGTGCCTAAGGAGTCTTTTTGGAAAGCTGCAAGGGGCCCGGTATTAACACACCAGGACTGGCAGACAAAGTTCCAGCTGCAGCTCATGCTGTTGCCAGGCAGCTGCGTCTGGGGAGGTCTCTCCCTGTGCACTAGGTAAAACCTCAACCTGGACAGGGGAGGGTTCTTGACTCTGAGCAAGAAAGAATTCTCAAGCAGGTCAGATGAGTATGGGTAAGGAAGGAATTCACCAAAGTGACAGTAGCAGGGAATGGTAGTTGCCTTGCAGGCAGCTAAAAACAGGAAAGTGCAGAGGCAAAGAGGAAAAGTTCACTGAACTCCTTCTCGGCCTAGGGAAGAGTCCCTTGCCAACTCCATAAGCCAGTGTCACCTGGCATCCAGTGTCTGCTTGGATCTTCACAGCATGGGGACTAGCCTCTACCACTCCAGGATTTGGGGGAGCTGTGGAGCATGGGATGGGGGTGAGATTATGCTCTGAGAACTTCCCAAGAAAGGAGATTTTCTTCCTAAAGAAAGCCTACTTATAAGCAGATGGCACAGCTGCAGTTCTGTCCGGGTCACCCAGGTGACAGGAACTTGCAGACCCAAAGCTGAGCTCTCAGCAGCCCCTCCCTACTTATCAGGGGTAAAGTGGAGACTAACTGAAGACTTGGAAATAGAATGAAATAGCAAAAAAACAAAGACACTTACCACTGGAAAGCACAGAGACAAAACAGAGTGAGTTGAGCAGTGAGAAAGCTTTATTTAAAAGTAGGCACTTAAAGAAAGGCAAGTGTGGGCGACCTCAGAGAGGAGGCATGCTTCAAAGGCTTGGATTTCTGTCTTTTAAGGATTTTCAGGAATATGACAAAGGGCCACGGGGTACAGGCTTGTAAAGTGGTTCCAAAATGCTTATTTCTGAAGGGGAACCTTCCTACACTGTTGGTGGGAAGGTAAATCAGTTCAACTGTTGTGGAAAACAATATGGAGTTTCCTCAAAAAACTAAATATAGAAATATTGACCCAGTAATTCCACTCCTAGGAATTTGCCCAAAGAAAACAAGATCCCTGATTCAAAAAGACATATGCACCCCTATGTTTATCGCAGCATTATTTACAATAGCCAAGAAATGGAAGCAACCTAAGTGTCCATCAGTAGATGAATGGATAAAGAAGATATGGTACATACACAATGGAATATTTTTCAGCCACAAGAAGAAAACAAATCCTACCATTTGCAACAACATGGATGGAGCTAGAGGGTATTATGCTCAGTGAAATAAGCCAGGCAGAGAAAGAAAAGTGCCAAATGATTTCCCTCATTTGTGGAGTATAAGAACAAAGAAAAAAAGTGAAGGAACAAAACAGCAGCAGACTCACAGACTCCAAGAAGGGACTAGCAGTTACCAAAAGGAAGGGGCTGAGGAGGGTGAGTGCAGAGGGAAGGAGAAGGAGATTGAGGGGGACTATAATTAGGACTCACAATATAGGTAGGTCATGGGAAAGGCAGTACAGCACACAGAAGACAAGTAATGACTCTGTAGCATCTTGCTAAGCTGATGGACAGTGACTGCAGTGGGGCGGGGAGGGAGGACTTGATAATATGGGTGAACGTTGAAACCACGATGTTGTTCATGTGAAACCTTCATAAGATTATATATCAATGATACTTTAATGAAAAAAACCTGAAAAAAATGCTTATCTCTGGTGACACATTATGTCTCCCCTCTTCCATTACGAGTTCTCCAGGTAATTCTGCAAAATTAACTTAATACAAGAAATTGGTCAGTTCTTCTCCAGGGGAGCAGCTGCCCTCTGGGAACATATCAATCAATCCATATCAACCCAAAGTGGGTTGAGTTATTGTCTGTTACTAAGAATATGCTAAGAATCTTACCTCCTAATTTCCTGGTTTTTAAAATGGAATCTTAGCCTTAAGATGGAATCCCTCCTGTTTTTATTATAGTGTTTATATCTTGGCTTTTTTGGAAAATTAATGGTGATGCCTGTCCCATGCATCTGCCCTATCTCAATAGGACTGGAGTCCAGTAAATCAGCTGCCAGTCTAAAGAGGGGCACTTTTCTCCATGGGACTATTCTTGGGGAGGCCAGGCTTTGGGGTTTGAGAGTGTTTCTTGGGGCCCCAAGACTAGCCAGGGCCAGGGAACTCCCTGTGGTTAATAGTAACATGGTAGGGCCCGTGGGAGACAGTCTTCTCCTTGCTGAGACAGAAGTGCCCCTTTGGTTTCTGTATGTGTGTACGTGCATTCACATACACACACACATGGCCAGCGCAGCTCCTCCACATGGTCACTTCCTCCACAAAGCTCAAGGTCAATCATTCCTTACAGGACAGGTCAGGTGTGCCCATGGGCATGCATGAGCCCAGCAATCCTTGGGGGTGGGTACTGTTCTGGGCTACTGTGGCCTTGCTCTCTGGCCAGTGAGGAGAAGAGGCGTGCCCTCCTCATCCTCTTCCAGATGGAGAGAGTTCTAAAACCCGAATCTATTCATATAATCATTTTAGGTAACTAATGCTTGCATGAGGCTAGGCGTTTGGTGGTTACTTAAATAGTTGATGAATGAATGTTGAACAATTGGGAGTAATAGAAAATGAGTTTGGAAAGTGTCTGGTATCACACACCATCCTTTAAAAATCACCCTCGACCTTGAACTCTCCAAGTGGCCAAAGTCTGGCAGTTTGAGCCTTTACCAAAGCCATAAAGGACTATAAAGATAAGTGTATCCCTCTGACCTGCATAGAAGTGAGAATGCCAGAAGGCAGCCTGATATAGAGCAAAGAGCGCAGGCTCTCATGCATTCTGCCACTTCTGGCTGTGTGACTTTACACATCCATTTACCTCCATCAGCCAGCTTTTTCATCTTCAAAGAAGTGACAATAATACTCCTGGGGCTGTTGAGAGCATTGACAGGAAATGTCAGTTGAGCGTCTGACATATTACAGGCATCATTAAGTTTAGTTCCTTTTCTACTAACCTTATGCCTTTGAACAGCAAAACCATGACTTAGAACAAACAGCATGAATGAGTAAGCAAAGGTTACGTGGAAACCTGACTAGACAAGAGAGATTCTTAGAAATAAGAACTTTCTATTCAGTGACTAAAAACTAAAACACTACTATCACAAGGTGCAATATCCCTTTCATTATAAATGAACTTCAATCTCAGAGATGGCTGTAAATGTATGATTAGCCATAGTCTGTTTAAGAATAAAAATGGATTTCTATCATGTCCTCTTACAATTTTTTTTTTTGTTCCAGGGGGAAGAACTGGGAGTAGTAGGTAGTTAATAATAGAATATACACCAAGCCCAGTTTCTTTTTTACAACTTAGTTGCAACTTAAAGCTAGAAATTTCTTGACCATTGTTGGGGCGGGGTGGAGGGGGGAAGCTGGTTATTTAATTCTTTTTGTTTATAACTGCTTTAACAAGTTATAATTTACATACAATAAAATTCACTCTTTTAATGTATACAACAATTCAGTGGTTTTCAGTATATTCACAGAGTTGTACAACTATCATAAAAATAAATTTAGAACTTTTTCATCACCCCTAAAAATCCCCATACTCATTAACAGTCACTTTCCATTCTTTCCCCCCAGCCCTGGCAACCACTAACATACTTTCTGTTTATGTGGATTGGCCTCTTTTGGACATAATATAAATGGAATCATACCATATGCGGTCGTTTGTAACTGGATTCTTTTACTTAGCATACTGTTTTCAAGATACATCCACTGTTGTAGAAGGTATCAGTACTGCATTCCTCCTTATGGTTGAATAATTTGCATTGTATGGGCATACCACATTTTATTTAGCCATTCATCAGCTGATAAGACATTTAAATTGTTTCCAATTTCTGGCTATTATGAAAAATGCTGCTGTGAACTTTTGTGTACAGGATTTTGTGTGGACATATGTTTTCATTTTTCTTAGCTATACATGTAGGAGTAGAATTACTGAGCCACCGCTCACTGTGGCTTTGCATTTCCCTAATGACCGATGATATTGAACATCCTTCGTGTTGAACCCATAGATCAGTTTGGGGAGTGTTACCATCTTAACAATGTTAAATCTTTTGCTTTTTGAACAGAACATGAGGTGGCATTCCATTTATTTGGTTCTTTCTTTCAAAGATACTTGGCAGTTTTCAGAGCATAAATTGTGTACATTTTGTTTCCTGAAGAACTTCCCATAGTATTTCTTGTAAGACAACACTGCTAGCAAAAAATTTTCTCAGTTTTTTCTATCTGGGAATGTCTATTTCATTTTTGGAAGGTAGTTTTGCCAGGTACAAGATTCTTGGTTGATGTTTTTTTTTTCTTTCAGAACTTTGAGTATGTTATCTCACTGCCTTCTGGCCTCCATGTTTCTAATGAGAAGTCAAATGTCAATTTTACTGGGGTTCCCCTGTATGTGACAAGCATATTTTTCTTGCTGTTTTCAAAATTATCCCTTTGTCTTTGTCTCTCAGTAGTTTTTATCATGATGTGTCTGTGTTTGGAACTCTTTTTGTTTCTTCTACTCGGAGGTCACGGAAATTCTGATCTGTGTAGATTAATATTTTTCATCAACTTGGGGAGGTTTTCAGCCATTATTTCCTTGACTATTTTTTCTGCTCATTTCTCTCCTCTCCTCCTAGCTTGCCCATTATGCATATGTTGGTATGTTTCATGGTGTTCCAAATTTCTCTAATGACCTGTCCATTTTTTTTCATTTCTTTTCCTCTGTTTTATGGATTGCATTTCTATTGCTCTGCTTTCAAGTTTGCTGATTGTTTCACCTGTTCAAATAATTAAGGCTCTCTATTGAATTTTTTAATTTCAGTTACTGTGCATTTCAACTCCAGAACTTCTGTTTCATTCTTTTTTATATAACTTTAACTTTTATCTCTTAGTACGTATTCTGTATTTGATGAAATCCTGTCATCACACCATCTTTTACTTTTTTTATTAATATACAATTACATGAGCAACATTAAGGTTACTAGACTCCCCCTATTATCAAGTCCCCACCACATACCCCATTACAGTCACTGTCCATCAGCATAGAAGGATGTTAGAGAATCACTACTTGTCTTCTCTGTGTTATACTGCCTTTCCTGTATCCCCCCAACCCACCCCCACACCTGCTACATTATATGTGCTAATTGTAATAGCCCTTTTCCCCCTTATCCTTCCCTTCCCACTCCTCTTCCCCAGTCCCTTTCCCTTTGGTAACTGTTAGTCCATTCTTGGGTTCTGTGAGTCTGCTGCTGTTTTGTTCCTTCAGTTTTTCTTTGTTCTTATACTCCACAGATGAGTGAAATCATTTGATACTTGTCTTTCTCTGCCTGGCTTATTTCACTGAGCATAATGCCCTCTAGCTCCATCTATGTTGTTGCAAATGGAAGGATTTGATTTCTTCTTATGGTTAAATAATATTCCATTATGTATATATACCACATCTTCTTTATCCATTCATCTACTGATGGACACTTAGGTTGCTTCCATTTCTTGGCTATTGTAAATAGTGCTGCAATAAACATAGGGGTGCATATGTCTTTTTCAACTGGGCTGCTGCATTCTTAGGGTAAATTCCTAGGAGTGGAATGCGTGGGTCAAATGGTATCTTGATTTTGAGTTTTTTGAGAAACCTCCATACTGCTTTCCACAACGGTTGTACTAATTTACATTCCCACCAGCAGTGTAGGAGGGTTCCCCCTCCTCCACAGCCTCACCAATATTTGTTGTTTGTCTTTTGGATGGTGGCCATCCTAACTGGTGTGAGGTGATATCTCATTGTGGTTTTAATTTGCATTTCTCTGATGACTAGTGATGTGGAGCCTCTTTTCATGTGCCTGTTGGCCATCTGAATTTCTTCTTTGGAGAAGTGTCTGTTCAGATCCTCTGCCCATTTTTTAATTGGCTTATTTGCTTTTTGTTTGTTGAGGTGCATGAGTTCGTTGTATAATTTGGATGTCAACCCCTTATTGGATATGTCATTTATGAATATATTCTCCCATATTGTAGGATGTCTTTTTGTTCTACTGATGGTATCCTTTGCTGTACAGAAGCTTTTTAGTTTGATATAGTCCCACTTGTTCATTTTTGCTTTTGTTTCCCTTGCCTGGATAGACATGTTCATGAAGAAGTTGCTCATGTTTATGTCCAAGAGATTTTTGCCTATAGTTTTTTCTAAGAGTTTTATGGTTTCATGACTTACACTCAGGTGTTTGATCCATTTTGAGTTTACTTTTGTGTATGGGGTTTGACAGTAATCCAGTTTCATTCTCTTACATAGAGCTGTCCAGTTTTGCCAACACCAGCTGTTGAAGAGTCTGTCATTTCCCCATTGTATATCCATGGCTACTTTATCATATATTAATTGACCATATATGCTTGGGTTTATATCTGGGCTCTCTATTCTATCCCGCTGGTCTATGGGTCTGTTCTTGTGCCAGTAAGAAATTGTCTTCATTACTGTAGCTTTGTAGTAGAGCTTGAGGTCGGGGAGCATAATTCCCCCTGCTTATTCCTCCTTCTCAGGATTGCTTTCGCTATTCGGGGTCTTTTGTGGTTCCATATGAATTTTAGAACTATTTGCTCTAGTTCATTGAAGAATGCTGTAGGTATTTTCATAGGGATTGTATTGAATCTGTAGATTGCTTTAGGCAGGATGGCCCTTTTGACAATATTAATTCTTCCTAGCCAAGAGCATCGGATGAATTTCCATTTATTAGTGTCCTCTTTAATTTCACTTAAGAGTGTCTTGTAGTTTTCAGGGCATAGGTATTTCACTTCCTTAGTTATGTTTATTCCTAGATATTTTATTCATTTGGATGCGATTGTGAATGGAATTGTTTTCCTGATTTCTCTTGCTGCTAGTTCATCATTAGTGTATAGGAATGCAACAGATTTCTGTGTATTAATTTTGTATCCTGCAGTTTTGCTGAATTCAGGTATTAGATCTAATAATTTTGGAGTGGATTCTTTAGAGTTTTTTACGTACAATATCATGTCATCTGCAAACAGGGACAGTTTGAGTTCTTCCTTGCCAATGTGGATGCCTTTTGTTTCTTTGTGTTGTCCGATTGCCATGGCTAGGAACTCCAGAACTATGTTGAATAAAAGTGGGGAGTGTGGACATCCTTGTCTTGTTCCCAATCTTAAAGGAAAAGCTTTCAATTTATCGCTTTTAAGCATAGTGTTGGCTGTGGGTTTGTCATATATGGCCTTTATTATGTTGAGATACTTGCCCTCTATACCCATTTTGTTGAGAGTTTTTATCATGAATGGATGTTGAATTTTGTCAAATACTTTTTCAGCATCTATGGAGATGATCATGTGGTTTTGTCCTTTTTGTTGATGTAGTGGATAACGTTGATGGATTTCCGAATGTTGTACCATCCTTGCATCCCTGGGATGAATCCCACTTGATGATGATGGATGGTCTTTTTGTATTTTTGAATTCGCTTTGCTAATATTTTGTTGAGTGTTTTTGCATCTATGTTCATCAGGGATACTGGTCTGTAATTTTCTTTTTTTGTGGTGTCTTTGCCTGGTTTTGGTATTAGGGTGATGTTGGCCTCGTAGAATGAGTTTGGGAGTATTCCTTCCTCTTCTACTTTTTGGAAAACTTTAATGAGAATGGGTATTAGGTCCTCACTAAATATTTGATAAAATTCAGCAGTGAAACCATCTGGTTCAGGGATTTTTGTGCTTAGGAATTTTTTGATTACCAATTCAATTTCTTTGCCAGTAATTGGTCTATTCAGATTTTCTGTTTTTCCCTGGGTCAGCCTTGGAAGGTTGTATTTTTCTAGAATGTTGTCCATTTCTTCTAGGTTATCCAGTTTTTTACCATATAATTTTTCATAGTATTCTCTCATGATTCTTTGTATTTCTGTGGTGTCTGTAGTGATTTTGCCTTTCTCATTTCTGATTCTTTTTATGTGTGTAGACTCTCTTTTTTTCTTGATAAGTCTGGCTAGGGGTTTATCTATTTTGTTTATTTTTTCAAAGAACCAGCTCCTGCTTTCATTTATTCTTTCTATTGTTTTATTCTTCTCAATTTTATTTATTTATGCTTTAATCTTTATGATGTCCCTCCTTCTACTGAATTTGGGCCTTATTTTTTCTTCCTTTTCTAGTCTCATTAATTGTGAGTTTAGACTGTTCATATGGGATGGATCTTCTTTCCTGAGGAAGGGCTGTATTGCAATATATTTCCCTCTTAGCACAGCCTTCACTGCATCCCACAGATTTTGTGGTGTTGAATATTGTTGTTACTTGTCTCCATATATTGCTTGATCTCTGTTTTTATCTGGTCATTGATCCATTGGTTATTTAGGAGCATATTATTAAGCCTCCATGTGTTTGTGGGATTTTTAGGTTTTTTTGTGTGTAATTTATTTCTAGTTTCATACCTTTGTGATCTGAGAAGCTGGTTGGTACAATTTCTATGTTTTTTAATTTACTGAGGTTCTTTTTTTGGCCTAATCTATGGTCAATTCTTTAAAATGTTCCATGTGCACTTGAGAAGAATGTGTATCCTGTTGCTTTTGAATGGAGTGTTCTGTAGATGTCTATTAGGTCCATCTCTTCTAATATGTTGTTCAGTGCCTCTGTCTCTTTACTTATTTTCTGTCTGGTTGATCTGTCCTTTGGAGTGAGAGTGTTGAAGTCTCCTAAAATGAATGCATTGCATTCTATTTCTCCCTTTAATTCTGTTAGTATTTGTTTCACGTTTCACATATGTAGGTGATCCTGTGTTCGGTGCATAGATATTTATAATAGTTATATCCTCTTGTTGGACTGACCCTTTTATCATTATGTAATGTCCTTCTTTCTCTCTTGTGACTTTGTTTGTTTTGAAGTCTATTTTGTCTGATACAAGTACTGCAACTCCTGCTTTTTTCTCCCTATTAGTTGCATGAAATATCTTTTTCCATTCCTTCACTTTCAGTCTGTGTATGTCTTTGGGTTTGCTCTTGTAGGCAGCATATAGATGGGTCTTGTTTTTTTTCCATTCCGTAACTCTAGGCCTTTTGATTGGTGCATTCAGACGATTTACATTTAGGATGATTATTGATAGGTATGTACTTATTGCCATTGCAGGCTTTAGATTTGTGGTTACCCAAGGTTCATGGGCAATTCCCTTACTATCTGACAGTCTAATTTAACTTACTTCATATACTATTACAAACGTTGTTTTTTTTTTTCCTCCTTTTTCTTCCTCCTCCATTCTTTGTATGTTATGAATCATATTTTGTACTCTTTGTCTTTCCTTGGGTGACATCTGTTTAGCCTTAGGAATACTTCCATCTATAGGAGTCCCTCCAAAATGCACTGTAGGGGTGGTTTGTGGGAGGTAAATTCTCTCAACTTTTGCTTATCTGGAAATTGTTTAATCCCTCCTTCAAATTTAAATGATAACCTTGCTGGGTAAAGTATTTTTGGTTCAAGGCCCTTCTTCTTCACTGCATTAAATATATCATGCCACTCCATTCTGGCCTGTAAGGTTTCTTTGAGAAGTCTGATGATAGCCTGATGGGTTTTCCTTTGTATGTGATCTTTTTTGTCTCTCTAGGTGCTTTTAAAAGTCTGTTTATATATGTTTATATGTCTTGATGTTGTCTTCCTTGAGTCCCTTGTGTTGGGAGATCTGTGCACCTTCATGGCTTGAGAGACTCTCCTTCCCCAGATTGGGGAAATTTTCAGCAATTACCTCCTCAATGACACTTTCAATCCCTTTTCTCTCTCTTCTTCTTCTGGTACCCCTATAATGTGAATATTGTTCTGTTTGGATTGGTCACATAGTTCTCTCAATATTCTTTCATTCTTAGAGATCCTGTTTTCTTTCTGTGCCTCTTTTATAATTTCTATTCTATTTTCTGTCTCTTCTACTACATCTAATCTGCTTTTAAATCCCTCCATTGTATGTTGCATTTCATATATGGAATTTCTTAATGATTGAATCTCCATCTTACATTCGTTTCTGAGGTCTTGAATATTTTTCTGTACCTCCATAAGCATGTTTATAATTTTTATTTTGAACTCTCTTTCAGGAAGATTGGTGAGTTCAGTTTCATTTGGCTCTTTTTCTGGGGTTTGTGAGATATTAATCTGAGCCATGTTCTTTTGTCATTTCATATTTCTGTATGGTGCCCACTAATGTGCAGAAACTCCAGTCTCTGGAGCTGCTCAGCCCGTAGAGTGAGGTTGGGGGGTTGTAAGGGAGCAGAGCTGGTGCCTGGGGGGAGGAAAGATCTGTTTCCTGCTTCTCGTCTGCAGTGCCTGTCTCCAGTGTCAGAGCCAGTGGACCAAGCACACACATGTCAACCTCTGTGCTTTACGTCTCTAGCTGCTGTAGGCGTGGCCTCCCTCTGGCTGGCCTGAGGCCTGCACAGTGACTGCCAGTTTGCGAGCAGGTGCCTGCAGGCCAGTAGGTACTTTGGCAGGCTGCGTTTCACAGTGGGGTGCCTCGGAGCTGAGTAGGCAGCCAGGGGGATGGAGCACCTGAAGCTCCTCAAAGTTCCCAACCAGCTGGGCAGAGCGTGCCCAGAAAACCTTGTCCAGCTCTCCATTCTCCCGCACAGCAAGCTCTGTGCAAACCCCGCCCTTCAGCAGCCCTCTGGCTGCTAGGAAGCCTCTCAGACTCCCTGCCTTTCCTCTGACAGAGCGGCGGGGTGTGGATCACCTCCTCCACAAACTGCTGGAATGTCAATTTCTCAAGCACTCTGTCTGTCCAAGCTTCCCAACATCCAGAGCACCACACACTATAGGATTCTGCTCACAAAGCAGATCTCCAGGGCTAGGTGCTCAGCAGTCCCAGGCTTCCACCCCATCCCCCACTCCGTTTCTCTTCTTCCTGCCAGTGAGCTGAGGTGGGGGAAGGACTTGGGTCCCGCCGGATTAAGCCTTTCCTACGTTACTCTGTTTTGTGAGGTCTGCTCTGTTCGTGAGGTCCGTTTGCAGTCTGGTTCAGCCTTCTTTCTTGTTGCTGTTTTAAGGTTTGTTGTATTAATTAACTATATTTTTGTACAATTTGTGGTTTGGGGAGGAGCTCTCCATCTCACCTCTCACGCCGCCATCTTGCAAGTCCCCCTTCTTTTACTTTTTAAAGCATGACTTCCTTTAGTTCCTTGAACATGTTTATAATGGCTAATTTGAAGTTTTGTTACATAGGTCATCTGGGCTCTTTCAGGCAGTTTATATGGCTTACTTTCCTCCCTCTGTATGGGGCATACTTTTCTACTTCTTTGCATGTCTTGTAAATTTTTATAAATCCTGGATATTTTAGGAAATATATTGTGAAAGCACATCTGAGCATTTTTGGGCTTTGTTTGCTTATTCGTTTAGTGGCTTGTCTGATGTTGCTTTTCAGTGGGCACAGCCTTGGGCACATGCACAGTCACTCCTGAGCTCTCTGTCTCCTTCCCTGCTTTTCCTATTAAGCTGTCTACCTTTGCTGATATTACACTCAGCTGTTAGGCTCCACTAATTGCTGGCTGATTGCTTTACTGTTTCTAGCAATGCCCTGGGACATAAATCATCCCATAGTTCAGTTCAGTACCAATGCCTTTGCAGGAGTGGTTTTTGAGGCAAGTCTTTGAGATTTGTTCTGACTCCAGAGGGCTACTCTGAGTTGTCTCTTTTTCTGGTTCTCTCTGGTGAACCAGCTGCTCTATGGATTAGCTTGTTGCCCTAATGGAACTACTAGTCTCCTTGTAATTGTTGACCGGCACAAACTCCATTGTTTTCAAGAGCACTCAGAGGCCCCTCTATTCCTCCCTCATATGCTTGCGTGGAGAATCAGTATGTCCTGCCCTGACTGTGCTTTCCCAGCTCATGGACTGAAAGGGGTCAAGTCTACCTAGTAATGTTCCATGGGAAAAGAGGGCACATTTGAGGCAAAGGTGCTTAGACCCTGGCCAGGAGCCAGGTTCACCCCTACTGCTTGCCCTGTGGTCCTGCTGATGAGTCTAGAACTGCAGAAGAGCAGAGCATTTGCTGTCCTCTGCCCCTTCAACCTCAGGGGCAGGAGGCCTCTAAACTTCTTCACAAACTGGCCTTTGCTCTCTGGGGTCCACGGCACTGAAGTGCTGTATGGAGGACCTGCCCGTGGAGACAGGTCTCACCACTGTAGTGGGTCTCAGTGACAGGAGGACTCCATCATCACACGGACTGTCTGGGAGGCTTGGGGTCCCTTCTTTCCCCAACAGAAGCTTTAGTTCCAACCTGTTGGGCCGGATCCCACCAGTCCCTGCTCCTGTTCCTGTGTTCCTGGCGCTCCACCCCCAGGGGCAAACAGGCTCCTCCACCCTGATTCCAGAGACAGATGAAGGACCTTACCATGGATGTTTGTTCTTTATCGTTAAAGTGAAAAATAACTTGGTTTGAGCTAGACTAAGTGGAGCAACAAAATGAATAAGTATAATATTAGATTATAACTCATGGCATAAAATATGTGTGAGTCTGTAGTGATACAAAGTGATAATTGCACAAATAAACAATGGGAGTGAAGGTGAACCTCTTCTTCACAAAAGAATTCCAATTTATAAATTGGAAGGAATGTGGAAGGAGTGTGGGGAGATGCGAAATCACCACTAGGCAAATGCAATGGCAATAGTTTCAGTTGAGGTCCTGGGTCCAGATATTAAGATCAGGGGTAAAAGTTTGAGGAGAAATTGGATAAGTCTGTAGTCTCAAATTATCTCCCCCAAGATATTTACTAATTATGAAGGGAAAAAATAGTACCTTTACAGTGGAGAAACTCAGCAGACACCAACTCAAGCAAATGACCAAGGTTGACATCACCCTAATAAGCCATCTCAAAATCATGTACCTGTTGGTACCAAGCCCTGAAGACACACTGCTTCTGTGGTATTCTTACCAAAAGAGCACAATGCAATCTTATCACCCGAGAAATCACACAGATCCAAGTGGAGGAACATTCATCAAACTGATGAATTTACAGAAAGTGTCAAGGTCATGAAAGATAAGGAAAGGCTGGGGAACTCTCATAGACAGGAGGAGACTGAGGAGTCATGACAGCTAAAGGCATAAGACAGAGACAATCTGAGGACAGTCCCTCTGCCTGTGTTGTGTCAGTTGGGATGCACAAGGCCTGGCTCAGGTACCTTGGGCTTGACCCTGTGGGAGAGCTGGAGCCATTTCTCCACTGGCACTGGCCAAGTCAGCATGGGTTGGAACCTATGTCCTCTTGTCTAGGCTCTGGAACTTCCCCATGGGACAGGGCTCAGCCTCCAGTACCCAGCTCCTCTCCCATTATTCTGACTGCAGCCTGGACCTTCGGACAGCTCCCACCATGCCCATGGTGCTCACTGCCCTTACCTTTCCTTGGCACCCACGGGGAGGCCCCTTTGCTGGTGCTAGAGCATGTAGCATGGTGCATGATCTCAGTGAGCCCTCCCAACCACTCAGGTAAGCTGGGACCTCATTCTTATGAGGATAAGCTGATCCTTATTTTAAAAATGTGTAATATAAATACACATAAAATTTAGCATCTTAATGATTTTTAAGTGTACAGTTCAGTAGAGTCAGATCCACAGTGTTGTGCAACCAATCTCCTGAATTCTTCGCCTCTTGCAAAACTAAATTCTATGTCCCTTGAGCAGCAATTCCCTGCTTTCCCCTCCCTCAGCCCCTGACAACCACTATTCACCATTCTTTTTTCTATTTCTGTGAGTGTGACTATGCCTCTCTCATGTAAGTGAACTCATACAGGTTTGCATTTCCTGTGGCTGGCTTATTTCATTTAGCATAATGTCCTCAAAGTTCACCTGTGTTGTAGCATGAGTAAGAATTTCCTTCCTTTTTAAGGCTGAAGAATATCTGACTGTATGCATAGACCACATGTTCTTTATCTATTCACCCACTGACGGACGTTTGGGTTGCTTTCACCTTTTGGCTATTACGAACAATGCTGCCATGAACGTGGGTGTGCAAATATTTCTTTGAGGCCCTGCTTTAATTCTTTTACACATATACCCGGAAGTGATATTGCTGGATCATGTGGTAATTCTGTTCTAATTTTCTGAGGAACTGTCATACTGTCTTTCACAGTGGCTGCCCCCCTTTACATTCCCAACAGTGCACAAGGATTCCAATATCCTTACATTCTTACCGACACTTGTTATTTTCTATATTTTTGGACAGCGGCCGTCCTCATGGGGGTGAGGTGATATCTCACTATGCTCTTGATTTCCTTAATGATTAGTGATGTTGAGACTTTTTTCATATGATTGTACCCCTTTTATAGGTAAGGAAACTGAGGTTTTGAGCAGTGATGTATCCTGCTGAGGTCAGCCAAGTGCTTAGGGGTGGGGCCAGAACAGGGCTTCCAGTCTGACCACAGAACCTCTCCTTGTACCACCACCCCTGTGGGGAGAGCCACCCACCCTGCTCACCCTGGTGCTTCTCCCATCTTGCCTTCCGACCCCCAGGGCCCACCTGCCTTTTAGTTTTTACTTCCACCACCTAAAAAGGAGGCAAGGAAGGGTGCTGAAAAAAACAGATCCTGGTACGTGCATGTGTGTGAGACAATATGCATCCCCAGAGGTGCCACGGCCTCTGTGAGAGGGCATGTGTGGTTAGCTATGGACTGGGAGGCCCAGAGCGGCCCGCCTCTCACACCCTGAGGCGAAGGACAGTAGCGTGGAGGGGCGGAGACAGGTTAACCCAGCTGTCAGTGGGAGCTGCAGGCAGGGTCCAGCCCCACACAGGTGCTGTCGCATTTTCGGGAGTTAAGGTGGTGTCAGGTGAGCGCCCAGCCACAGGTGCCCAGGACCAGGTTGTGGGCAAGACTAGGTGCCCCTGGGGGGGGGGGGGCGGACCAGGGCCAGAGAAGCGCGGCTCCACAGGCTGAGCCCATTTTCCACAGGTCCTCCAGGCTCCCCAGCCACCACTCCTGGCTGGTCACCAGTCTCTTGCCCAGGGCAACTCCCACAGCTTCCTTACAGGTTGTCTTGCTTTTTGCAGCAGCTACAATGAGTTCTTTAAAAACACAAATCTGGCCATGTTACCCCTTGCTTAGCACTCTTACTATTTCCTTACTCTCCTCAGAATAAAGTCAGCTCCTCGACATTCCTGCAAAGCCTACTGTGAACTGGCCCCTGTAGGAATTTCCAGTCCCACTGATCTCCAGAAACCCTGCAGGAAATCCATTCACAGAATCTGACATGTTCTTTGCTTGGACAAGTCCTACTCATATTTCTGCTCGGCTCACATTTTAGCATCCCTTCTTGGGAGTTTTTCTTCACCCTATTAACCACAGAGAGGGTAACATATTTACCCCAGATCACACAGCAAGCCAACTAGGATTTAAATTCAAGTTCCAGACCCCTATTACTACCCAGGGTTGATGTTAGCCCTCTCTGTAAACATGGCCCATGTGATGCAAGGGCATCTGAGCTTTGAGGCCAGCCCTGTGCTCCAGATGTCTGCAGTGTAATGCCCAGCATTACAAGGCCAGACACAATGTGTGGTGATTGCCACCCCGTGCTCAGGGAAGGGTGCTGAGGACTAGTAGAGGCACCCTTGGGTTCTTTGTGGGAGGAACATAGAGCAGAGGAGTGGCCAGAGCAGGGAAATCCTACCTGCTCACTCAACAGCAGGAAACTAGGCCATGAGGATTCCCTCAGAAGGAGGTGGCCCTTCCCAGCATCTCCTGGCCCTAACCAGATGCAAAGCTGGAAATGCAGGGTATGAAGTATGTGTGTAGCCTGATTCCTGAGCCTTAGAAAACCTGCCACCAAACCACTTGGGATGTTAAGAAGCTAGCGGCACAAGCTGGAACCGCTGTCTACCACTGGGCCTATGCACACAGGGCCTCTGTGACACTCTTTATGAGTGTCTTGAGGCCAGGGTTATGCCTCCTCTGGTTCCTCACACCTGGCCAGCATCCGGAATCCCTCTGCCACTTTTCAGAGAAATAATATCCTCAGCACAGGACCCCAAGCCTTACCATACGTTGTGTGGGCACAGCAGTAGACCCCTTGATGCTTCCAGAAGTCTGGCTAGGGAAGAGGCCAGACCTGCCAGTGCCCTGCCTAGCGGTAAGGCTCTTCTCTGTCTGCTCCTGGGCTCAGCCGCGATCCCCACACCCTCATGCCCATGGCAGGAACTTGACTCAGACTGTACATCTGAGTGACCAGGGACTGGGCCTCCTTCAGGGTAGCACCTAGGCTCTTGGGAAACAACCTCACTATTGTGAAACTTGGAAAGGAAAAGGCAGTTGGTGACAACACTTCCTTCTCCATCCCCTCCACACTGGACAGAAATGATGAGGAATGAGCCTCAGGTGAGGCCTGCTCTCCTAGGCTGCACACTTGGGTTAGACGCATAACCCAGTTGCACAGCAGCCAGGTTGGACAGGGAGCGGGGAACACTGACCCTGGCTTTGCCAGTGAGTCCCGAGAGGATCGCTCACATGCCCACCTCGGTCACGATGCTGGTCAGGTAGACATCCTGGCTGAACTGGGCTCTTTGTTGGGGCCTGCTGCCAGAGCCTCTCCCGCGGGATGACCTCGGCTTACAGACCCCCCATCCCCATAACCCAGTCCAGGAACAGAGGAGGCGAAGGTCCGGTTTGGCACCCAGATCAGGCGGGTGACCAGAGCAGGGACCACAATCTGCTCAGTTCCCGGGCCTAAGGCCCCCCTCCTGTTGTGGGGACCAGTCTGGGGCTGCCATGGAGTCCTGGGGTTCATGAGGCAAGGACATGAGATTGATAGGCCGAAGGGCCCAGCTCAATGGGGAATTTGTGCGAGTGTGTTTGCCTCTCCACGCCCTGACTAAGAGGCAGAGGGACATTTCTGCATTTTCTGTGGCCTCCAGTTTGACCCCTTCACTTAGGCTGGCTTTCCACCACCAGGACACAAGGTTTATGTGCTGAGCCATACTGGAGCTTGAGGCCAAAGGAAAAAAACCAGTAATACGGATCCTATCTTTGCTTTAAAATTGATATTTTGTTCACCACAAATTTGTGTATTGATTTTGACTGTTTTAAATGTCATATTAAAACATTTATCTTGGTTACTGAATTTCTTGGCACATCCTTAAAGTTTGCACCTGAGGCAAGGGCCTCACTCCTTTCACTCGCCACAGCCTTTTCCCAAGGCTCATAGCTTCGGGTGACCAGGACCCCACTGGGACTTTCTAAAGAGCATGGAGAGTGAGGACACATTGGTTTCCTAGTTTCGGCTCCAGTGGTCAGCACCCCTGCACGTCCAGGTTGCACATATGTGAGAGCTGAGCAGGAACCACTCAACCAAATTGTTGGCCAATGCCCATGAGTATCTGTAAACCCATCCTCCAACCATTTTGCCCTCGGTACAAAATGAATGCCTGAGTACACTGGTCACAGCTGGACCCAGTGGGAACACGTCCCCTCACTGTTGTCCGTTAGGGCCTCTCCTAAATGGGGCTGTGTGGCAGTAACAATCCATGTTTGGGCTACTATCAACCTAACCCATCTGTGAGTTAGGGTTGAATACACACACACACACACACACACACACACACACACACACACACACACA